>JAJSOF020000038.1:71981986-72371986 GCA_025594305.2 Periplaneta americana | reverse complement strand
AATATTCAATTTATTTAAACTATTAGTAGTCAACACACATGTAAAATAATTTTTATGAAAATTCACGCACTAAAAAGAACGAAATTTCCTTCCGTTGCTTCTCAAGAAGAATCTAGCACAGTCGCTCTTGATGCCTCATTTTGGTTACTGTGACACTCTCTACACTGACCTTAACATGAGACTGACAGACAGACTACAGCGTATTCATAATGCATGTGTTAGATTTATTTGCAACGTCCGTAGATCTGACCGTATCACACCTTCACTAAATATGCTGTCCTGGGCCCGTCTCAAAGAGCGAAGAACTATTCACTGTCTCACTTTACTCTTCAATATTCTTCAAACCTCTAACCCTAGCTACTTAGCTTCTCGTTTTCAACATTTGTCCTCATATCACGAAATAGATACTCGCTCACAACACCATATCACACTCTCCATTCCTAAACACAGAACATCCTTCTACTCTTCATCTTTCACCGTCTCTGCAGCTCATCTCTGGAACTCGCTATCACAACATGTCAGAGACTGTCGGACATTGTCTAGTTTCAAAAATAAATTAAAATTGCACTTTTTCAATCAGATTCCTTTCAGTTATAAGCCCTTTTCTCTGCGATAGTTTTGTAAAAATATAGGCTATACATTTCTTTTCCATCCTTTCCCCTTTTTGTTCTCTTTATCAGCTGATGAATTTATTATCATAGCCTTTTATTGTGAATTTTATTTAATTTTCTTTTTTATTATTATTTTATTACATTTCATTTTGATATATTCTTCCTTACGTTTTCCATATTAACCATTTGTACTAAATGAGTTGTTTTCACTATATTCAATGTATTTTACTTTCTTTTTTTCTATTATGGTATTATTTTCATGTTGTTTAGTGTCGATTTATTATGCTATTATTATTATTATTATTATTATTATTATTATTATTATTTTTGTAATATGTTAGTATTTGTTCTTTAACTTTTTGTTAAATTTTTAACTGCTTGTATACTTTGTGATAGATAGATAGATAGATGGATAGATGGATGGATAGATGGATGGATAGAAGGATGGATGGATGGATGGATGGATGGATGGATGGATGGATGGATGGATGGATGGATGGATGGATGGATAGATAGATAGATAGATAGATAGATAGATAGATAGATAGATAGATAGATAGATAGATAGATAGATAGATAGATAGATAGATAGATAGATAGATAGATAGATAGATAGATAGATAGATAGATAGATAGATAGATAGATAGATAGATAGATAGATAGATAGATAGATAGATAGATAGATAGATAGATAGATAAACAAATAAATAAATAAAAAGGCTCCTTATGTCAAAGTTTTAAAATTTTTAGTTCATATTTGGTCAAAAGCTTGAAAATAGCTATGAAAATAAAAATTAATTTTGACCTCTTCTTTTGAACTCTATGTGAATAGAGAGTGTAAATAACATTTAAAACAGTGGTTTAGAAAAACTGACCGGGAACGTCAAGAGACTGGGGTCTTGCTGATTCTGAAGGAGAGGAGTTCGAACATTATGTTAGCGGTATGAAAACAATCAACAATAGGAAGATTCTAAAAAAAGCAAATGTCTTCTTTGCAGGCTATCGCTTAGCAGCTCTTTTCACAAGCAATTATGTAGCACGAAAGCGTTGCATAAAGGCGGAGAAAGACTTGTGCAAATATTATCGACATGTTTGCCTCCCATGTGTTCGATTCTGTAATTCTTACGAATCTCTGGACGTGCGGTATACAACACTGACTTAGAAATCTCAGTCATGACGTCAAAATGTATATCCTGCAAAAACTAATATATAAAACCCAAAATAACGAATAAGAAAACCAAAGAACAAGTAGGCCTACAGTCATTTCAACTATTGTTTGGAGTAAGGGGAACGATTCCAAAATTCTTAGTTGAATCTTTTGAAATTCCTTTAAAAATTTTGAAAATTATTGCTATAGACGTAATGAAATATTCTGTTGAGATTTTACGTAATCACTTGTACCCTAACCTAAATTACTTTATATTCTATCTGATTATTTAATTATTCAATAAACGTACCTTCCCAAGGGTAGCTTCCTATTGAAAATAATAATAATAATAATAATAATAATAATAATAATAATAATAATAATACAAATTTCTATTTTTATTTGTTTAGCGTGCTGTGTCTTTTGGAAACCCTTACTGAAGGGCATCTACCCTTGTGGGATTTATACAGGGCTTTCATTTCAAAACTTCCCAGTCTAAATAATTATTCATTTAAATTGAATTCAATTCAAGTAAATAAACATGAACAAAAGATGTGAAATAAATGAATGAGGTATATAAACAATTGAATGCTCTTTCATATTTAAGTATACAAATATAGGGTGTCATTTGAAATTTCTAAAGAGGAGAAAGCGGAACAATTCCAAAATTCTTAGTTGAACGTTTTAAGTCTTTTGAAATTCCTTTCAAAATTTTCAAAAGACACAGCATAATAAAGAAATAAAAAATAGAAATTTGTGTTGTTATTATTATTATTATTATTATTATTATTATTATTATTATTATTATTATATCTTACTCTATCTGTCAGCATTTTAACACAAATTCGCTGGATTGTACGCAAATAAGCATTCTCTTACATTCCAAGACAGATAACCCCTTCACCATTTGTAAGTACCAGAGTTCTGCATCGGACGTTTTCGCTCGAGCACCAAGTAGTTCTTAGCATAATCCGATAGGTAGCGCACATGCACGATGGGTAAAATTGTCGCGAGCGATAAATCCTCGAACGGTATAAGCCGAGCGTTAGACATTTGTTCTTGTTACAGTGATGAACTGTGTAGTAATATCATAGATGTTTATCATTTCAAAACTTTGCAGTGTTTAACTAACCTCTCCATAGTACAACTATAAAACTTGCTTTAAAATATAATATAGATGTTGCAGGTAAATGTTGTTTTTCTTCTTTTTCGCTCAGGAGTGATTTTGTTTTTGCCTCATCTGACAGATGTTATTGGATGTAAATGCAATTATTATAAACGGAGAACACAATCACGATAATGCAAGAAGCGTATGAAGCTTCCTAGTAATAATAATAATAATAATAATAATAATAATAATAATAATGACAATAATAATAATAATGACAATAATAATAATAATAATCTCTAATAAATAATTAGTGTATCAATCTTTGCGTCTGTAACAGTTGTGCAGCATGATTATTCGTTTTATTATATTTTCTGTGACGTTATCTCTGTGCTAATATTGTTATTAATCTACTGCTATATCAATAATATTTTGTAAAACGTTTCTACATTGTCGCAGTATATAGGCGGAACACTGTGTATGGACCTATCATATTATATATGTGGTAAATCAAATATTGAATAATTATTAATTAGCAATAATAACTGTATATCGAAGCTTTTCATACTATTTTATTTATAACTTCATGTTCCTGTTTTGGTACGTTCCATTAGACGTTTGTCATAAACGCAGAAAATAAAGCCTTATTTTTACCGTGTGAGCAAAACATATGTGTATCTTATCTGTCACCTTCCATACAAGATAAGACATGTCGGTGAGATGACCTTGTACTGTGCTTCTATTTATTACGAGCGTATCACGACCGATCGTTTCTCACTCGAGGGTGCGACACTCGACCGAGTTCAAGCGAGCGATTTAACTCCAATGCAGCACTCTGGACTAAGTACAGCAGTGAGCGACACAATAGCCACAATAGGTGCTGATCATCTACTGTGAAGCAAGCTATGGGAATGTGATTGGAGATGAAAAACACTAACTTAAGGACAGAATGTCTTCATTTTGTTTATGCATATGTAGCCTTGTAAATGTGAAATGTGTGGAAGTTTCTTTTAATCCTAGAATTTTGCGTTAAATAAATGTTTAATCTCATATTAATGACATTCTAACAAAAAAGCCTATTTTTTATTTATAGAGACTAAATGAAGGAGTTTAAGGGCCTATTTTAGGCGCCTAGAATGCCACTTTTAAGGGCCTAAAATTCCGCTCCCTAGTGATATAAAGCAGGCATGTCAATTGATGCCCACAGGAGCAAGCGCGCTTTAGAGCCCAGGAGAGCCTGAGCGCTTTACAGCGGAAAGGAAAGAGACAGACGAAAGAGGTGGTATATGCCGCTTGGTCGAGCTATATTCAGGGATGACCAGGACTAATTCAATAGATAAAGGGAAGAGAACTTATTAAAACTGTATCCATGTTAATTTTTACATTTGCCTGAGAAGTATAAGTGCATTATAATGTAAGTTTTAATTTTAAGGCTCATTTTTCACAAGTATGATTTTTTTATTCAAAAGAAATATTTTCTCAACTTACCGTATAGAAAAGTGAAATTTTCAGGTATACTCCTATTTATTTAGTAGCCTTACAGAATGTTTTCGTAAATTTAATATACCGTATATACGTATTACTGAAGATATTGTATTGAAAATTTTGAAAATATTCGCATGGAAATTGTTTGTATGGAAATGAATTAACAAAGCAACTACTGTTACATCATAATCAAAAGATACGTGCCCATGTGTTTTAAAAATGTCAGCTCTATAGCTTCAGCAGATTTCGAGAAAATAATTTAATATTCTGATGATAGGAAATTGCTCACAAATATCACCTTAAAAGCATAATGCGATAAGAGTTTTGTTATGTAATATTAGTTACACTTAAAACAGATACAGTAGCTAGGTAACTTTTCTTTGTACTGTAATATTGTTTTGATTAGTTTATTGATTACTTTTGTAAGACTAAAGATACCATCAATATCAATTCCAACTTATCATGTCATACTCAATCTCTTTCTTTTGAATATCACTTTCTTTATGAATGATGTATTTCATCCACTTAATACAGTATAATATTATACTACTATGGAATTTAAGTGAATATTCCTTCTTAACTCTCTATTATGTTATTAAGATTTAAAACAAAACACAAGTGCAATATTAAGAAATCAGTGTTAGTACTTTTGTTTTACAGACAATATAGATAATATTAAACATAAAGAAGCCATATAAAAATAACGACATAAAATTTCACGTTCCGTTTGAAGTTCGTGCACCAGTGTTTTCTTAATCCAACAGGTTGCTTATTCATATACACAACCCTTCCTCTTTCCATACTTGGCGCTTGCTGCCCGCGCACGACTTCAAGGTCAGAAAAATGCGCTTGCTTTGACATCACTGATATAACAGTACATTATGCAACGAGCCTATTATCGGTAGTAATTAAGACGCAAGTATGATTGTTTATGAAACTCGCTTGCGCTCGTTTCATAATTTTCATACGAGCGTCTTAATTACCATTATAGGCAAGTTTCATACGACTTTTTATGCTCGACCATATTTCTAACTTGAAAGTATTCAAAATTATGGTTATGGTTATGTGCGAGATGTGAGATGTGCGCAGACGCGAAAGTATTGATTCTTTCCGAGGCCGAATGTCATTGACCTTGGCACAGAATAAGAATGAACATTAGTCTGATATAACCTGTAAATTGATTTAGAATTGAAAAACGAGATGACAAATTGAATTTATTTGAATATTATTTACAATTAACGCTAATTATTATAGTAACAGAACATAACTTTCTGCGACAGTATTGGATTTCCAGCCTCCGTGACTTTTCGCTAATTGTCTGTCGATTGCATATCCGAGAATAATCGATATAACGATACAAAGCTGACTTGTGATTAGCTGAAGATCTGTACTTTAATGAGTAGGTGTACTTTAATAACATGTATTAAAGGACTGCTACCAGGTGTATAATTACTACATTTCGGCATGGTCGAGCATAAATTGTTAAAAGTGTGTATTCAGAATCTATAAATCATTTTCCCCTCCTTCGTCTTTCTTCTTCCTCGCCTGATCCTTCACCTATTCTTCTCCATCTTCTACCTTATCCTCTCTTACATCGTTTATTCCTTTCTCATTGGTTCTGTCTCCAGCGTCACTACTTCTGGACCAGCCCGAGGAATGCTGTGTATCAAGTGCCAGTAAACAAATTTGTACGTATAAAGAGGACACACATTATGTTGGGCCATCTCACTACGCAATCGCAGAGGTACCGGTAATGTCTTTGCGTCACGTTGACAGAACCCCACGCCACGTTTGTGTTACACCACGCGGTGAGCGTCTTGGGTCACTGACTTGTACCAAAAATGAGGCAGGCTGAATTTATTCCAAAGGTCGAAGCGATTACAACACATTACCTGTCTTTATATCAGCCTGGGATTTCATAACAATGAGTCTGATGAAATTGTAATTGATGCAATGTTCTCTTACTTTCTTGACCAGCTACTATTGTAGCTCTGCGCAATAGCCAGGCTTTTGTTCCGCTGCAGTCTACATCGCTTGCAGGCAGACAGGTTGCGATTCTTGGTAGCGCAACATAATACATGTCACTGTCATTAATGATCATTACAATATGAAAGAATTTCTACCACTAGGCCACTTGCAGAAACGTCTAAATCAGGATCGCCATTTGATGTCATTTATTTGATTGTTCATTGCGTTGCAAAAAACGTGAATCTCAAATTAATTTACATTGCTGATTTGAGAAAGAAGTACATTTGACAACAGAGCTATTTAACAACCACAGCCAATTTGATGCTCTTTAAAAGTCGCGAAAACGAATGCATCAAGTGGGCGGAACTAGAAAACAAATGAAAACTGTTTTTGTAAAATTGTTAAAATGTATACATTTAAATGTCAGCATTCATAACAAAATAATATTTCCCATCTCTCTGTTTAAAATGGAGCTTGCCGGTTGTCAGCCCTGCCAGACCGTGCTATGTGCTACAGCACAGTGATAATTTTTGCTTAATGTATTTGTAATACCATAGTATCTGATCTGTCATTTGACAATTTCCCGTGGTTATGTTCATGACGCGTTATAAAGTGTTTAGTCTTCGCTCTTCGCTCTTTGGTGCCTCAGGGGTTCGTTTCCTCACTCTGAAGTTCATTCTGTATTTATGCCATCTAAATCACTGCTCTGATTTTTTTTACGCGGGAAAGTGCTGTAAGAAGCACAACACAGTGCAAAAATAAAGCTAACGAAAGAATGCTTGTTTGTGGAAGAACTTTTGTTCAAATATCAGACTGCTGCTACCATCTATGGAGCAAGTTTTATTTGATGAGATATCTGACTGTATAATTCAGAAGCTTGTTTCCAGTCTTTAAGCTACCTAGACGCAACAAAATTGTTAAACAGCAAAATTTTGAGAATTTTTCGTGTATTTTCGTGAACGCGAACTTGAAGTTGCTGTCAACAGCTATACTATACTGAAAAAAGAATGTTAAAGACACAACTTGAGTTCTATACGGAAAACCCGACTTCAAAATACGATGTCTTTCAATTGTTACAATACACAGTCTTTTATAGGATCCATTCCGTGAAGTACCGAATTGTTAAATATTTTATTACTGTATTGGTGTTTTCTTGCTTGAAACGCATAAAAACGGTTTTTAAGAACACTATGTCCCAGGATCGTCACTGCTCTTCAATTGTCAATAGAAAATAATATGATGTCCAAGATGTAATTTACACCAGGGTAATTGACAAGTTCTGCAGTAGGAAGGAACGTTATGGACTTCATACTAGGCGAGTCTCAAATTAAGATAAATACATTTGTATACAGTATGCCGATTAGAGATGGTAGCACACTCATTATTTTGACCACAAGCCGCTACTGGCTACAACACTCCAGAATTTCAGTGATGGTGTAGACTACATATTACCTGTATATTCACAGAAAAGAAACCTTTTCTATTTTGATAAAGTTCGGCATCATTTCAACCAGGTGACTGGATGGGGATGTGATTATACAACCAATATTAGGCTACCGTACCTGAATGAAAATGTTTCAAATCGTTCCCTGTTTGAAGTTTGGGGATTTATGAAACCCTGCCATAACAAAGCAATTTCATACGTAACATTCCTAACTGCTCGGCAAATTTGTTGACCGCTGCCTAAAATGTTGTTAGAACTTGGTTCATAGGAGAACGTGGAAGGTTTCGATTTGTCTGTCTGCATATATTTGTTTCAATTTTTGAAAGTAACAAAATACAAATAAACAAATCTTTGCTCAAATCCTCTGTCATTATACATAAAAACAATTCATTTCTATCACGGAAACGCCTTCTTCTTAATAATATTTTTCTCATTCTAAAATTTCTTCATCAGAAGAATCCATTATATGTCAAAACAATATTGTTTACGCTGTAACTTTTACTATATACATTACAGTAACTCTTGCTAAATCCTCGTTTTCATTCTGGTTCTGATGGAAGACTGATTTCCGATCAAACACTGATTTTCTTTCTACAACAGAAATAGAACTGATGGCCAATCAAACCCTCCTTGAGCCAATTTTTTGATCGGTATTTCTGCAACCGGGCCTTAGTCTAAAAAGAATCTTATTCAGACGATGTTCCCCATTTTGATTATTGCGATTCCTTGCAACTAATATTCATCTTAGCAATACAACGTGTTCATAATGTGTGCGTACGATTCATCTGCAATACTCGTGAATTTGACCATATAACACCTTCCCTCCAGTTACTTTCATGGTGCGTCTGAAGGAACGAAGAACAATACATTCATTGTCTCTTCTGTTCAGAATCATGTATACTTCTACTCCGAATTATCTGTTATCGCGCTTTCAATTTCTTACAACTCTTCGAAACCGACATCAAGCACTTCTTTCTATCCCTCATCATAGAACGTCTTTATACTCATTTTCCTATACTGTAGAAATACCTCGCCTCTGGAATTCGTTACCTAATGACGTCAGGGACTGCCGGACTTTATCACAATTCAAAATTAAATTGGAAAATTTTCTCTTAGTTAATGTTTTTAGGTATTGCTAGAAGTATTGATTTGTGTTTTTTTCTTTTCTTTTTTTTTTAATCTAGATTAAAATTGCAAGTTTCTTGTTTATGTTAGTTAATTAGTTAGGATACAATTAATTATGATACTTAATCACTCATTTAAAGTTTGTGTGACTGCAACCTGTGTATATTTTTGTGTGGCTTTACTTTGTTTATAGTGTTTTTTTCTCTCTCTCTTTATTTCTTGTGTAGCTTTACTTTGTATATAGTGTATTTTTTTCTGTGTTGTGGAAGAGAAGGCCTGATGGTCTTAACTACACCAGAATAAATAAATAAATAAATAAATAAATAAATAAATAAATAAATAAATAAATAAATAAATAAAAATAAATAAATAAATAGAACGCGTTATGGGGACATCATTCTTTGGTTGGTTATTTAACGACGCTGTATCAACCCATGTATTGTGGGTCCCTATCACCACGGCATGGCGCGTCCTCAGGTTGCGGATCGAGGAGACGGCCTCCAGATATGGAGGGTAGCTGTGAATATATTGAATAAGCAGTCGCGGACAGCCGATGAGGGTGGTCCTCCAGCTTGGGGTTGGGCGAGGGCTAACAACCATCACCGTAAAAAAAAACAGCTTCTTACGAATCCATACAATAAGCCTCGCATCAGTTATTCATAGATTTCAAAAGGAATATGACTCTGTTAAGAGAGAAGTTTTATATGATATTCTTATTGAATTTGGTATTCCCAAGAAACTAGTTCGATTAATTAAAATGTGTCTCAGTGAAACTTACAGCAGAGTCCGTATAGGTCAGCTTCTGTCAGATGTGTTTCCAATTCACTGCGGGCTAAAGCAAGGAGATGCACTATCACCTTTACTTTTTAACTTTGCTCTAGAGTATGCCATTAGAAAAGTCTAGGATAACAGAGAGGGTTTGGAATTGAACGGGTTACATCAGCTGCTTGTCTATGCGGATGACGTGAATATGTTAGGAGAAAATCCACAAACGATTAGGAAAACACAGGAATTTTATTTGAAGCAAGAAAAAGAGATAGGTTTGGAAATAAATCCTGAAAAGACAAAGTATATGATTATATCTCGTGATGAGAATATTGTACGAAATGGAAATATAAAAATTGGAAATTTATCCTTTGAAGAAGTTGAAAAATTCAAATGCCTTGGAGCAACAGTAACAAATATAAATGACACTCGGAAGGAAATTAAAACCAGAATAAATATGGGAAATGGCTGTTATTATTCGGTTGAGAAGCTTTTATCATCCAGTCTGCTGTCAAAAAATCTGAAAGTTAGAATTTATAAAACAGTTATATTACAGGTTGTTCTTTATAGTTGTGAAACTTGAACTCTCACTTTGAGAGAGGAACATAGGTTAAGGGTGTTTGAGAATAAGGTGCTTAGGAAAATATTTGAGGCTAAGATGGATGAAGTTACAGGAGAATGGATAAAGTTACACAACACAGAACTGCACGCATTGTATTCTTCACCTGACATAATTAGGAACATTAAATGCAGACGTTTGAGATGGGCAGGGCATGTAGCACGTATGGGCGAATCCAGAAATGCATATAGAGTGTTAGTTGGGAGGCCGGAGGAAAAAGACCTGTGGAGAGGCTGAGACGTAGATGGGAGGATAATATTAAAATGGATTTGGAGGAGGTGGGATATGATGATAGAGACTGGATTAATCTTGCTCAGGATAGGGACCGACGGCGGGCTTATGTGAGGGCGGCAATGAACCTCCGGGTTCCTTAAAAGCCACAAGTAAGTACACTAGTCCTTCTCTTGTGAACCATATGGCTTGTCCTCTTCCTTTCTGGTACTTACAAACTTTTTTTTCTAAAACTGTACATAGACGAACGAACGGATGTCAAAATTTACTTTTCGGAAATCATTAATCTTTTATCTGTGAATATCTCGCAATTCTTTTGTAGCATCGTAGTGTCCCTCTTTGTCCTTCACACAATAAGATAGTAAAAAAAAAGAAGGAAAAATAAATATTTTAGGTCTACTTCCTCTCTCAAACCGTACTCTTCTTCGTCAGATTATGTCACTGAGTGACGGGGGTAACTCCTTCAGTACAAATGTTTGGACGAATTAATCAGTTATGAACAGAGCTTTCACGCCAGTCCACGTCTCCACCCATTACGACATGGCGGAAAAGTAGCATCAGCATGCTAAACGAAGGATGACAACAGATCTATTTAGTTATTACAAACAAATTTATGTATTGTGGAGCACATGCATGGGCCGGGCTTTCACTTTCGATAACGTCGCTCACGGAAACAGAAGCTGCCAATACTCGTCAGTTCGCAAGAATCCTAGCTACGTCCACACCAAGGTAAGGGACAAATCAGGACCAACTTGCCACTAAACATGGGGTTATGCGATTTTTTATAAGTAAGAGCTACTTCAGATATGGAATAACAATACTGGTTTTTTTAATTCTGCAGTGCCAGTGACATAAGTCAGTTTCCACAAACCTTTTTTATAATTTATTGACAACTTACACTGGTTTATGTCGATTTGATTTTCTTCTGTATGAATTATTGTAATGGGAGAAATACTTATGTTTTTTTTCCAAGCGAGCAGATGTTCCGTAAGTTGTCAATAAATTATCAAAAAAAGGTTTGTTGAAACTGACTTATGCACTTTTCCCAGACATTGCAGAATTATAAAGAAGAATACTTTCCTTACACTTGTTTTAGGTTACATTTTTTTCAACCCATTATTTTTTTTAAGGTAGATTCAATGCATTTTTAATTTATTAATAATTTTTCAAGTTTTATTTGAACACTTTTTACACTTGACACACTAAATGTATATTTAATTTCAATCACATTCACTTTTCTTCAAAAACCAAATTCTATTAAAAAAACAAGCTATTTTGAACAATTCTTGAACATTACACCGATGAGTTTTCTGAGTGATCCTTACAAAATATTTTGTGCGAGATCGTGCGTATTTGCTTGGTTTCCGCACAAAACCAATCCGGAAAGTCTAAAATTTCAAATTCAGTATTCCCAACATAACACACATAACAATTTCCCTCTTCTTACCGCTTAAGTGACATATTGATTTTACTGCTTTAGGCTTTTAACATATTATTTTTAGAGACGTTCAATATAGTAACAATTATAAATTGGAAACTTACCACTGCAATTTCACCTAAATTGCAATGTTAATTATTGTTTTTAAATATTGCAAAAATTAAGTATACTGTACAACTCCACTAAAGTTACTGCATTCGTGATGCAAGTAACATTAAGGAAGCCGTGAAAAAATCAACAAGATTCCAGATGCCGATGTTATTACTGCAATATGTTATATAAATAATATTGTTAAAATATTAAAATGAAAAATAAATCATTACATAATCTTACCGTTTGTTTTAAGTTCGCATTTATAGACTGGGGGAAAAAGGCAGGCGTATGTCACGGCCTGCTGGAGTATAGTAAACACAGAAAACATTTTACAGCAACAATGTTGAAGAAAGATATTTTTGTTTTGCAAATTTGCTGTCATTGAACAGAAACCAAGATGGAGTCATTGCAACTAATCAGAAATTCCTCTTTCAGGTATGTAATAAACGATCTTCGCACAAAATAATGTACGATAGACGAGCGGTATGTTTTCTTTCAATTCTCGGAAATTAAAAAAGCTCAACTACGTTTCGCTTTTTCAAACTTTTCCTCGAACATGAAAACTTCAACATACCGCTCTTGTAACGCATATTACTATTAAGGGGGATGATGGGTGAAATTTATATTTTCTACATTTTTCAAGCTACGTCCTTGATTTTTTGTACACATAATCACAGTGTGATAGATAATGATGTGGTGAAATTTCGTTTCTTTGAGTCAGTCAATTTATCAGCTATTAACAAACATATTTTGAAAAAATTGCGGGTTTCAAAATGAAATGTGTCACTCAATTTTTCAGTAAAATGTTTGGATTTTTTTTGTAACATCAGTGACATATTTAGAAAAACTTCACACATTACTTTTCCTATATCTTGACGTTTGAGATGGGCAGGGCATGTAGCACGTATGGGCGAATCCAGAAATGGATATAGAGTGTTAGTTGGGAGGCCGGAGGAAAAAGACCTTTGGGGAGGCCGAGACGTAGATGGAAGGATAATATTAAAATGGATTTGAGGGAGGTGGGATATGATGGTAGAGACTGGATTAATCTTGCTCAGGATAGGGACCAATGGCGGGCTTATGTGAGGGCGGCAATGAACCTCTGGGTTCCTTAAAAGCAGTAAGTGAGTAAGTCAGTAAGTATATCTTTAGTACATGAAGAAACGTGGTGATAGTCGTTTCGTTTTTCCTCATTTACTAAAACAATGACAATCGATAACGGTGTATTAATAGGTAACCATGGCACCTATGATAGGATAAATCTTGGGAGTTATTATCTTAGTGGCTTTTTCATATCTCTATTGTGTTTCATTGCAATTGTATAATCATTTAAAACTCCACCGTGGCTTTCTGTACATGTACATACAATTCGATGGTGTTTGTGTAAAGTGAGATAAAAATGGGTTTTGACATAAATGAAAAAAACTGCGGACCATTATTGCAAATAATTTTATACACAAAGCACATCAAATGCTAGTAGTATTTTGTTTCTTTTTTTCACACCAACTTGCAGAATTTAACTTGTGTATTTATCTGAAGAACAAAACTTCATTTGCAGAAAAAAATGACATAACCGCTTTTACCCGAACACCATCAAATTTATTGTTATCGTAATTTGAAATGGAACATGTTATGTTTCCATAGATTCTTAAATTAGAATTGTCGCAATACTAGATTTTTCCCGCTATAAGAGAGATCGTTCTGTTGTCGAAACACGTTGCAATAAATCCATCTATGAAAACAGAGAGTGGTTATGATTTCAAGAAATTTACCTGGCCGTTTTGGTGATGTAACATGACGTTAAAGACAAAATAAGCTTGTTTTGCTAATCATTCTTGTACAATGCAAGTCAGTGGGCGTAATAATACAATGCAAATAAATGGATTTTACCGTATTTCATAACCGGACGTTGATTTTTCCATGAATATAGGACGCACGCAATGCTGCATTATGACAATAATGTAAGACTTACGTTACGTTAAATTATCCGTAATATACTTCGATATTATTTTGTTTTAGTGTTTAAGTTTATTGCGTAACATACAACTTCTAATTATGGATTTACGTTTTGGCGTTTTATTTCGCAAATTATACTTACATAACATTTTTAGGAATTCCTTCACTTCTTTCATGACCAAATTGCTATACAAAGCTAACCAAGCACATAATGAACAATGTAGATTGTGTAGTAATTAGACACATATAAACATGTAATCGAATGCTACGTTTGTAATTTTCATAAGACAGAAAAATGTTTAAAATATTCTTAAAATAAGTCGTAATTTGGTCTTTATACTAAATCACATAAAGAATCAAGTACACCCGTATGAGCAAAGTTAGTGTTCGTTTGGGTGTGGTAACATTTGGGTGCAAGAAATATAAAAGTTAATATACAGGGCTTTCATTTCAAAACTTCCCAGTCTAAATAACTAAATATTTAAATTGAATTCAATTTAAACAAAAAACATGTCAATTTAGATCTTGAGGGGGAAGTCCGAAACCAGGCTTAATTGCATTTTAAATTTCACTCCCACCCTCTAGCAACCCCACTTTGAAATTTCAAATTGCACCCCTATATTTTTATACTTAAATATGAAAGAGCATCCAATTATTTATACGCCTCATTCATTTGTTTACGGATATTTTGTTTTCTCGTCGCCTGGCAATGTTTATGTGAATCATTGCGTATGATCCCATTTGATAACCTGGCCGCAAACGTCTGTGTTTATGTTACGGTTATGTTTAATTTTCATTGTGAATGGGCTTTAACGTTTAAAATCACACCTAGTTTTCAAACTTCTGTAAAAAAACTCGAAACTAATAATCATATGCATATAAAGTGTTAGATGGGAGACCTGAGGGAAAAAGACCTCTGGGGAGGCCGAGACGTAACTGGGAGGATAATATTAAAATGTATTTCAGGAAGGTGGAATATGATGGTAGGGACTGGATTAATCTTGCTCAGGATAGGGACCGATGGCTGGCTTATGTGAGGACGGTAATGAACCTAAGGGTTCGCTAAAAGCCTTTTTGGACGGAGTTACGCAAAAATAGAGCACACGACAATTTGAAAAATTGATATTTGCACAATTTTTTTGTTGGCTGGATTATTTAACTCGAAAAAATCAGGGAATTCGATATCTGTACTCTGTTGCTATTTATTTATTTTTTATTTGATTCATCCATTTAGCTAGCTAGTGAGTACAAATTAAAATTATAAAACAAAAATGTTTCTAACCACTACCGTAAGAGCCAGGCTCGTGTAGGGTGTGGTCTTAGTCAATAATATAACATAAAATTTACAAGGACAGATTACTGAATACAGTAAGTAACTTAATTCAAACCAATAAATAACACACGAGAGCAAAAAAGAAGAAAGAGAAAAAGAGAAAAAATACACATTTAATATAAATTGACAATCAAACAGAAACAAGTGATAGGGTAAACTAGGGTCTGTTGGACAGTCGGCATGTTGGACACTCCGTACTTTAACGTGTTACCACGCCACTTGTGGGCACCACATTCAGCTAGAAGTCAATGACGGAAGTAGCCACGAGTAGGGCTACTTCCGTCATTGACTTCTAGCAGAATGTGGTGCCCACAAGTGGCGTGGTAACACGTTAAAGTACGGAGTGTCCAACATGCCCGACTGTCCAACAGACCTAGTTTACCCTATTCAATAAAAACATGAATATAGTTGACAGAAATAAAAGGTAAAAAAATACATTTGTTAATACTATATATCATGAATAATTTTATAAATTACTTTTTTAAAAGCTTCAATTATAAAATATTTCAAATTTGGGAAATGGTTTGTAATTTTATTATAAAGTCTTGGGCCGAAACTAGCACCGTGTTTAAGAGCTGCACTTGTATGACATTTAGGCTCAATTAATGGGAAAGTAGACTTTCGTCTTCGAGTACGATATTCATGGCGATTAGATTTATGTTTCATTTTATTTCTGTGGTAGTAAGTTACTAAACTATATTTATAAATTTCTTTAATAGTTAATACTTTAAAATATGTATAAATTAAATTTGTTGGGTAATCCATAATTTTGGTTTGACAAATTTTTATTAATCTTCTGTGTAATAAAATTATTAGATTCAGTACAGATGATGCTACTCCACCCCAATTTATTATACCATATTGTATTAATGATTGTACCAAAGCTAAAAATATTATTCTCAATGCCTCCTTAGTGATAAAATTTCGAAGTATTATGAATTTATAAATTGTCTTTCTTATACTTGTACACATGAAATCAATTTGTTTATCCAAAATTCGTTTATTACATTTTTTTGCTTTGCAATATTAAACCAACTTCTGGTCTGTTACTAAAACTCAGTTAGCCTTGTTTAGTATTATTTGTGCTATTTTTTTGTAATAGTATGAATGTTACAATACTTATTGCATAAAAGTTTAATAAAAACCAGATTTATTTCAATGGTCAGTATCTCGAAAACAGATTTTTGGCGGTTGGTCTCTATTTATTTACTTACTTATTTATTTATTTAATGTATTTATTTAATTAATTATTAAATTTATTTTATTTATTTACTTATTTATTTATTTACTTACTTACTATTTATTTATTTATTTATTTATTGACTTACTTACTAACTTATTTATTTATATACTTAGTAACTTATTTATTTATTTATTTACTTCATATTTATTTATTTTCACTTATTTATTTATTATTTATTTATTTATTTATTTATTTATTTATTTATTTATTTATTTATTTATTTATTTATTTATTTTTTATTTATGTCTATAACAGGGCAAAGCCTCAATTACAATAGACAGTACAGATATTTATTATGTAACTCGGTTCATTTGTAAGTAAGTACCTACAATTACAGACTGCACTAGCTTGTTGCAACACTGTGAAGATCAGTAATTCACGGATGAATCTGAAGAGCAGGAAACATGTGTTTAGTTAGCGATTGGCTTCGAGTTGAAACAACATCCGCTTCCCGTCTGCATTCCACGTGAAAGTGTGCATAATGCCTTGCAAGTGAGATAGTCAATTAATGCGATTTGTACCCACACGTAAAACAACGGAGAACTGAGATCACAGTGCGTTACGAGATGCAGCCAACAGAGCCCTCCAGTAACGTGAAATGAATATTCAGTGAACTTACGAAATGAATTATATAAAACATTCCCATTGTTATAATGAAAGGACCAGGATGATTTTCCGGTGTAACCAAATATTTCTCAACTATTTTGCTTAGATTACAATCAAACTCAGGGAGTGAAATAGGCTATATAAATTAGTTATTCTATTACGAGAATTTTTCACTAAAGTACGTTCAGAGTTTCATTGGGTATACAGAATGGACCGTAAGTAATGCCATTGATTTCAAGGGGTTATTCTTTGACATATTTCAGACAAAACAAAATCACACACAAACAAACAAATACAACCACACAGGCGTATACAAACTGGAATGTAACACTTGCAACAACTTCTACATAGGACAGACAGGCAGATCATTTCAAACACGTTACAAAGAACACACTATAGCCATAACAAAGTTACAAAACACCTCCACATATGCAGAACACATCACAAATGCTAACCATACCTGCAGAGACATCAACACAGATGTGGAAATACTACATATCCAACCAAAAAGCCAGAAACTAAACACACTAGAACAATATGAAATGTACAGACACACAAAAACACACCCCAATGAAATTCTCAACACACAACAATTTCAGAACACACACACTCTTTGACTCCACATTACACCACACGAACACACCCTCACAGGAAACAAAACAAGAGGCGCCAAGACCAACAAAGACCAGTTCTGAGGATGACCCATAATAGGTCGAAACATGTAAACCAGGTACGATACATTTAACACAAGAAAGTCATATAATACATATTCCGAAGTGGTACAGTGTTAAAAGTTGTGTAATCAAGATGTAGAAAAGGGTTTAATACAATTTTGTTTGTTTCTGCTTCCATTTCAATATAAAAATTGTTTTATATGAACGTTTCATAGCGTGTTTTGGGAAAGCCATTGATTTAATTCCCAATATGCTCAGTCAATTTGAGAGAGCAGAGTATTATGTTAATAAATGATTAAAAGAATTTTAGTTTTGTCCTTTAATTGTACAGAAATTTAAGGGATAGGTACAGCTTACAGCAGTAAAATGTTTGGAAATATTCAACATTTTTTCCTTCCATTACTGTATCTTGTACAATAATGAAAATTGGTATATGTAAAACACTGTCCTTCTGCTATAAGAAAAAAATATTTTTACGATTAAAAAGTTGTTTATATTTTTTTTCAAAATTCAAAATGATGGCAGTTTACTGTGCAGTGATGAAGCGTTTCCCTCATAACTCATACACTTGTTAACTTTTTCATGTTCTCTCTCTTTTATTTTATTGCTGAAACTCATGTTTACTATGTCATGCTCTTTCAACTACACTGTCTTTATACATGAACTAGTGGCTTGTGCAGCAATTGCTGCAAACTAAGTCCATAAAAGTTCAAATAAAAATTGTTCAGATTATTTTCAATGAAGAATACCAGACATTTTGATAGTAATTTGCTTTCATAATAGTGAAACATACTCCCTCTGAATGGATTTTTTTAGGCCAAATACTTTTTCTTGAACCTATCCAACTTCAGTTTTTGAGTTTCAACGCGAAAACGCAAGTATTAATGTCAGGACGATAGCAGTAGCTATTTCAGGTCATTGTGGATTGTAGGCAAAAGTTAAAAAAATGTCAGGTTAGCTAAGCTTTCGAACAATATTTTTTTCGTATAGCTGCTGCATGTAGAACTTGAAATGTAGAGCGTAAAATCATTTTATCCTACTAAGAGATCTTGCTGAAATGATCTGGAGACTACAAATTTTCTAGGCCTCTTATTTTATCAGTAAGTAATATCTTTTGATCTTTCCTTAGGAACTGTATTTTTGCGCTCTCTCGAGCCAATACTGAAGACAATGACACATATCAATATCTACACTACACCGCCATTAAGTATATGAAAAAGACCCAACCCCACTGGGCTAATAAGTATAAAAATATTTTATTTTTAATAACAATATTATTATCTTACTTAAGTTTTGTAGTTATATATAGCAACCACTCAGTAAATTATAGAAATGAAGATCTAAATTAAGATATTCTCTACATTTACTTACATAACCTCAAAACGTTTCACTTTCATGTCATCAGTATAGCATCAATATTATGTACAATTAATGAAAAAAATAGATGCATCATGACATTAACTATAATAATATTTAATTTCTAATGGTAATAATGTCATAAAACCACCTCAAGTTTCGTAGATTTGAATATCCAATACACAGCTGTACTCAGAAAATTATACGTTGCAGAACCAGTTTTTAATAAATTGAATTGAGCTCTAAATATGTCGGCAATCCTGCAGGTCATGGCCTGCGTGTAATAGCCTATTGTTTATTGTAGTGTGTGTTTTGTTCTGAAATTCAATCAAGTCGGCCGTGGTTGAATAAAATTAGTTCTCAAAACAGACAACAGATGGATTTTGGAAAATAGGAAAATTATGTATAAAAATTGACATTTCACTGAAAACTACTATTTTTCCGAAAAATTTTGGATGCCAGGCATGAAAATAGGGGTCACTCATTAAAATCCGTTCAGCCGTTTTCCATTACCAGTTCAAATTATATATAAGATATATATATGATATATATATATATATATATATATATATATATATATATATATATATATATATATATATATATACTAGTGGCTTGTGCAGCAAATGCTGCAAACTAAGTTCATTAGACGTTCAAATAAACATTTTTCAGATTTATTTTCAATGAAGAATACCAGACATTCTGAAAGTTATTTGCTTCCATAATAATGAAAGATACTCTCTCTCGAGCCAATACTGAAGAGAACCACGCATATAAATATCTACACCACACCGCCATTAAATATATGAAAAGACCCAACCCCACTTGATTAATAATTATAAAAATATTTGATTTTTAATAATATTATCTTACATAAGTTTTATAGCTTTTAGAAACATATACTATATATACTATATAGCTGCTACTCAGTAAAATATAGAAATCAAAATCTAATATAAGTTATTCTCTACATCTACTTATATAACCCCAAAAGTTTCACTTTCATATCATCAATATAGGATTAATATGTATAATTAATGAAAAATAGTCACATCATGGTATTAACTACAATAATATTTCATTTCTAATGGTAATAGTATCATCAAACCACCTGAAGTTTTGTAGTTTGTAATATCAATACACAGCTGTACCCAGAAAATTACACACCACAGAATCGAACCTGTAAATTATTTTTAGTAAGTTAAGTTTTTAATAACCAATTTTATCTGAGCTCTAAATATGTGAGCATTCTTGCAGATCATGGCCTTCGTGTAATATTGTTTACTGTAGTATGTGTTTTGTTTTATTGTGATATGCAACACGGCGGACTTGATGCTCGCTTCGCTTCTCCTTTACAAAAAAGCGAAGAGAATATCAAGTCGGCCGTGAATGCTATTAGCTAGTTCTCAAAACTGACGACAGATGGATTTTGGAAAACAGGAAAATTATGTTTAAAAATTGACATTTTACTGAAAACTACTATTTTTCCGAAAAACTTTGAGTTCCAAGCTTCAAAATGAGGGGTCATTTATTAAAATCCGTCCAGCCGTTTTCCCGTAATTTCCATTACCAGTTCAAATTATATATATATATATATATATATTTTTTTATATATATATATAGATATTTATTTTTCACCATGCTGCTACATATTTTACTGGAAATATCAATCAGTATTACATATAGTTTACAATGTTCATAAGTCAGTTTCATGCAAAATATCTTTGACTTACTTTCAAAACATCTTAACTGTATTTGAGGAAATCGTAAAAAAGAGCGAAATAACTTCTTATTCTTTTTATACTCCGAGCTAACAACTGTAATGCATTTGTTATTTATAAAATACATCGTGTACCGCTTAGAGGGATCGAGAAATAAATGCTAACCATTTAAAATCAGATAAGATATTGTTTTGATTTACATCTGACAATATGCAGAAACTGTCCAAGTTTATGTACCAATGGTTTAAAAACTGTTGCATGTTCATGCGCATGCGCACTAACGTTTATCGTGGAAACAAGCCTGGCGCCATTCAGTAGAACATTCCGTCATTTGATCATTCTCCTTCATCGAGGCGACAGTCACAGGGAATGTGTATCTGGATATGTTGCAGAACTTTTCTTGTTGATTAACTCCCCCAGGATAGGATATTCATCAACATGAGGCTCCACCCCATTATTATGGAACAGTGCGTGGATTCTTGAATGCAAACTTTCACAATAAGTTAATCGGAAAAGGAGAACCCTTGCCTGGCCACCTAGGTTAGCCGACTTGACGCCCATTGACCTTTTTCTGGGACTTTATGACAAATATTTTGTGCCAACATGATACAGTTGACACTTTGAAAAACTGAGACAATGCATTATAAATTCAGCTGCGCTAATCACCCCACAAATGTTATGGAACACTTGGAAGAAGGTTGAGTACCTTTTGGATGTCTTCAGGGTAGCTCGAGGCCTACACATCCAGTTGCACTGACCATTCTCCGAAACTCGGAGAGTTTTTACATCAAGTTGTACAAAAAGTTATGTTATAAAAGCATTATTTATACATGGACATTATTTTATTTTACTTGCATTTTTATTGTACCTGCATTTCTGAATGTACTTCACTCTCACCCCTTCACTAATGTCCTTGCTCCCGTCAGACACACAAACTTACGGCCGCTGTTGCATTCGAAGCCTTCAAGCAGTGAAGTAAACACTGCAGTGTATAGTGTGTTTCATAAATATGATTGTGTTTTCTATAGAAGAAAGAACCTATATTAATAATATCGTACTAAAAAATTATATTCAAGAAACGATAAATTCAATTTCAGAGAATATGCTTCAAAATGTTTTTAATAATATGCGTACTGAATTGAAGCCTGCATTGTAATGAACGGCAACCATTTTCAGCAACTTGTTTAAAAATTCAGATTAGCTTTTTTTGAATTGAGGTGGCTAGAAGCAAAGGAATGGTAGTGGCATTTATAATAACATTAGTTAAGTGCATCCAGTGTAAGCAAAGGTATCTAAAATTTTAGTGGCAAAGGGATATTTTAATCGCATCACACATTGAAATTTAAATAAAAAATTTCACCGATTTTACGAAAGCTTAAATATTTAAACCCCATTTTCTCAAAAGTAACTTGAGTGCACTTACAGCCCTTTACTTATGACCACCTCAATTTAAATGCACTCTCTATATTGTATGATAACATCAATAATTAATATGCTAAATAAAGTAGACATTACATAACGAACATAGCCGCCTGAAAAGTTGAGTTTTTGAAAAAAAAAAAAAAAAAGTTACTACTCTACTGTATTTTGATAAATTCCGTAAAAGTGATGATCAAACTGAAAATCGTAATATCGTATTTCCCTACAACATAAATGGATACACTACTTTTCTCTCCTCCTATAGCTAGTAAAATGATTTGTTTACATATTGCACTAGTAACATCAAACTCCTGTAATGGAAGGGGGAAACAGTGTTTCCGAGTATAGCCAGGTTAATGTTAAAAATGTTGGTCCCTGTACTTTAAAATATCACTTATTTCTCGATCCCTCTAAGCGGGACACGGTGTATAAAAACATCATTTTCAGTTATACGAGATGCTATCGGGAGACGCATTTTTAAAATATACACACATTTCGACATTTGGGAAAAATTAGATTTACGAGGTTTTAAAAAAAAGTAAGCTGACGATATGTAAAAAGTCTAGTTATTTCCTAATGCTTAGTTAAAAATAACCTATAGTTAGTGGCTTTTATACAGCTGAGTCTAAATGTATTAATTTTACATATTTTTTTTTCCAAGCCAGTGAAATAGCCTACATTAGTAAGGAAGGAATAAAATGTTCAAGAAAGAATGATTCTGTATTATGCTCTATGTTACACTTTCGAAGCGGAATAAAATATGAATTCAGACGGCCACGAATTGAAGATCACTGGTCTGGTGAGTATGGCTATTTATAGCTGCCCTTGACATAAAGATTAGTTTTACGCTCCACTGTTTCACATCCGACTTATGGTATTCATGTTTTCTGATCTCTCAGCAAAGGATCAAGTGCAATTTCAACTTCGCCTTCTGTTCATCTCAATTATACGCACGTCGACTCTTCATCCAAATTACATCTATAGAGCCCAGGAGACTAGATCCAGCTTTTTACTCTAAGTTTTAAGGGAGTTTTCTAGATACTTCATGTCCAAAGAGCGATATACCGGGTTGGAAGGATGTACATGCAAATATTTTTAGAGGCAATCGGGGATAGAATACTGAACCACATTATGTAACAAATTTCTCAACTTTCGAAGTTATTGTTTTAGACATGAAAAAAATGTCATGTTTTTAGGTTAGTTAATACTTCCAGGCGATTTGTTTTCTTTACTAACTCCTCACTATTTACGTGGAGATCCAAGCTTTTGGGGGTTGTCTACTTGGACGTGAAGGTCTTTGTGGTGTATCAGGCTACCAAATAATTTATCTTGTGTTTAGACATAATCACCTTTTTACATTAGCACATGGAATTAATTCATGATTTATTTTGTAATATAAAACGTTCGAATTTCATCCTTCATTGTTTATGCTGGAGTATAATAATAATATCGAAGCCGTGCGTATAGTCTAAACTGACAGGCGTTTCATAATACAGTACTGCCAATTAGTGACACATTTATGGAAAAACTATAAGAAAAAGGGAAAAAAGAAATAGGGCGTTATTTCACATGCATTTTTCTTCAACAAATATAAAAATATTTGCACGTATACCTCTCCCACTCTATATATGGATAAAATAAAAACACCGTAAAACATTTACTACTTAACTTTATTTGTTGAAACTTTGTGCAGACAACATTGAAAGATGGGAGATTCCTCAGAGCTCAACATGACCCCCATTGCGCATCCTGCACAACTCATAACGGTGATGCAATTCACTAGAAGTAGAAAGATCTTTTTCCACCATGAAAAAAGTTCTATCTGACAGGCGGCTCACTATGACAGTTGACAACTTAAAAAGCATCTTGTTGTGACATGTAACCAAGGAAAGTGAGTACCGTATGGGATAGTTTATTAAGTATTTGTCTGTTTTTTTGTCTGTTTCCATGAATAATAAATGCCTATTTTTTACTATTTTTAGCGCCTATATGCCTGCCTATTTTAACAAAAATAAATGCCTAAACATCCGGGCTCTAGACATTAGATTAGCTTTTAACCAAAATAAATGCCTAAACATCCGGGCTCTAGACATTAGATTAGATTTTAACCAAAATAAATGCCTAAACATCCGGGCTCTAGACATTAGATTAGATTTTAACCAAAATAAATGCCTGAAATCATCAAGACATTAGGATTTTAACTAAATGCTAAACCATTAGACATTAGATTTTTTTAACCAAAATAAATGTCTCCGAACATTACATTAGATTTTAACGCCTAAACATCCGGACTCTAGACATTAGATTGATTTTAACCAAAATAAATGTCTGAACATTCTAGACATTAGATTAGATTCCAACCAAAATAAATGCCTAAACATCCGGGCTCTAGACATTAGATTAGATTTTAACCATAATAAATGCCTAAACATCCGGGCTCTAGACATTAGGTTAGATTTTAACCAAAATAAATGCCAAAAAAAAATTAAAATTAAAAAATAGGTTGCAACCGCCAAATTACTCTTCAAGGAACGACCACTCTTATAAATTGAGAGAAAGAAGACAGAGGACGGACACTGGAAAGTTTTCTTTTCTCAATCGTACTATCAGGGACTGGAATGCTTTACCTGCAGACTTACTAAAGGCTTTACCAACAACCTAAAACGTATTTAAAAATAGGCTTAAGGACTTTACTAATAGACGGTAATTATACACAGTATGTAAAGGATGTAAATGATATTTTGTTATTGAAGTGTTGTATCAGTGAAGAATTATGTTGTGTCAGTGAAGTGTGTTGTGTCAGTGAAACGTGTTCCTGTCAGGGAAGCTTTGTAGTTTATAGTGGCAGTGCAAAGTATTTGAACAGTGAAATGTTTTTGAAGTGTTAGTGAAATCAGGATAGAATCAGTGAAATGTGTCGTAGTTCCAGTGCAGTGAATGAGTTGACAACGAAATGAGTGTAATGTGGAAAGGTACTTGTGCAGATATGAACATATCATACTCGTGGGTTTTAGTTCGAACTTAGAATTAAGATACAAATTAGATTTATTTTAAATGTTATTTTAAGTGATCGTGCTTCATTTAATTTAGGATGTTAATATTAATTATTTGTATTAATTATTAACTGTATTTTTAATTAATAAGTTTATTATTGTCATTATTGAGTGTAATTAGTTACCACTGCCACCGGGTATATCCCATTGCAGTGTGAATAAATGCATACATAGTCTTAAACATCCGGGCACTAGACATTAGATTAGATTTTAACCAAAATAAATGCCTAAACATCTGGGCTCTAGACATTAGATTTGTAGCTACGGTAGGCGATGATGTAAGAGAGCAAATACCATCTACACCGTTACCATTTCACATCTTGCAACTTACGGAACCGGTTCAAGAAAGAACTGGACTCTGTAATGCAGTACAAGCGCGGTGGTCGTCTGTCTTGTTCATTTGGCATTCGTCCTTGGATTTTGGCCTGATTTATATTTTACGCAACAGTTGGTACCACACCTCCAAACACAAATCGCTTCTTAGAAGACTGGCCTTTCCATTTCCGTCTCTAATCCCTTCCGAGTAAATTCCTTTGCTGTATGAGTCATTTACGAGGACAGGCAAATCTATACTGCAATCCACATGATGTGTTCTTTGTACCTTTTGTGATTAGTTTATAATGTTGTTTGTGCGAGATCGTGCGTCTTTGCTTGGTTTCCGCACAAAACCAATCCGCGGAAAGTCTAAAATTCCACATTCAGTATTCCCAACCTAACACACATAGCAATTTCCCTCTTCTTACCGCTTAAGTGACATATTGATTTCACTGCTTTAGGCTTTTAACGTATTATTTTTAGAGACGTTCAATATAGTAATAATTATAAATTGGAAGCTTACCACTTCAATTTCACATAAATTGCAATGTTAATTATTGTTTTTAAATATTTGCAAAAATTAAGTAAACTCTACAACTCCACTAAAGTTACTGCATTCGTGATGCAAGTAACATTAAGGAAGCCGTGAAAAAATCAACAAGATTCCAGACTCATCATAGACTGGGGAAAAAAAAAGACAGACGTATATCACGGACTGCTGGAGTATAGTAAACATTTTAAAGCAACAATGTTGAAGATAGATATTTTTGTTTTGCAAATTTGCCGTCATTGAACAGAAACCAAGATGGAGATTTCATTGCAACTGATTATAAATTCCTCTTTCAGGTATGTAATAAACGATCTTCGTACAAAATAATGTACGATACACGAGCGGTATGTTTTCTTTCAATTCTCGGAAATTAAAAAAGCTCAATTACGTTTCGCTTTTTCAATCTTTTCCTCGAACATGAAAACTTCAACATACCGCTCTTGTAACGTATATTACTATTGTCTAAAGTTACTTTCTCCATTGTGTGGGCAAGGAGATACCAAGTTCCACATTACATCCAAAGATAGCTTGTGAAGCATTAAGAAAAAATAATAAAATTGACATCAAACATTTCCATATACAGGTGAACCGTAAGTAATGTCATTAATTTCAAGGGGTTATTCTTTGAGATAAAAAGTCTTTCATATAAAACATTTCATAGCGGATTTTGGAAAAGCCATTGATTCAATTCACAGCATTCTCAGTAAATGTAAGAGAGCAATATATTATGATAATAGATTATAGAAATGTGTAGAAATTTGATGAGAACAAATGTAACATTTTAAAATTCTTTCTTAAAACGTGCAGTTGATTTTTTTGTCCAATCTTATATAACTGGGTACAATTTGTAATTTCATATTTTATAATATGAGAACTGACAATTTTACAAATATTTTATGAACTACCAATGTTAAATTACTGGTAGCAAGAGCATAATTATTGTCAACGATCAACAATAAATTATATTTAGTTACCTTGAAGTTAAATGTAATAATTGGGTATATTTCATTTCTTTTAAAAATAATTTTTCATCCCGTTAATGCTCTACTTTATTGTTAACCTGAAAATAGTTTCCTATTGTCGACGCGATAATATAATTAATCGAAGTCACATGGGACTATAACAGTTGAATATAAAAAATTTAAAACTCGTATTGCTGTAAATATAGCAAAGAGGCAACAACGAATTATGTTTGTTTTCAGTTATGTATTAATGAATTTTCCAAGAATTTGTTGTTTGTTGGGCGGGTGCAAGACATTGTTAAATTTGGTACATTAAGTAAACAAAAATGATATAGTGAGAGAGAAATAAATTTGGTATATTAGGTAAACAAAATTTATACACTAAGAGAGTGTTAACTTTAGCATATTAAGTAAAGAAAAATTATACAGTAAGAGAATGTTAAATTTGGCATATTAAGTAAAGAAAAATTATACAGTAAGAGAGTAGTAAATTTGGTACATTAAGTAAAGAAAAATAATACAGTAAGAGAGTGGTAAATTTGGCATATTAAGTAAAGAAAAATTATACAGTAAGAGAGTAGTAAATTTGGTACATTAAGTAAAGAAAAATAATACAGTAAGAGAGTGGTAAATTTGGCATTTTAAGTAAAGAAAAATTATACAGTAATAGAGTAGTAAATTTGGTACATTAAGAAAGAAAAATAATACAGTAAGAGAGTGTTAAATTTGGCATATTAAGGAAGGAAAAATTATGGAATAAGAGAATGTTAAATTTGACATATTAAGTAAAGAAAAATTATACAGTAAGAGAGTAGTAAATTTGGCATTTTAAGTAAAGAAAAATTATACAGTAATAGAGTAGTAAATTTGGTACATTAAGAAAGAAAAATAATACAGTAAGAGAGTGTTTAATTTGGCATATTAAGGAAGGAAAAATTATGGAATAAGAGAATGTTAAATTTGACATATTAAGTAAAGAAAAATTATACAGTAAGAGAGTGGCAAATTTGGTACATTAAGCAAACAAAAAAATAATTCACTAAGAGATGGTAAATTTGGTACATTAAGTAAAGAAAAATAACACAGTAAGAGAGTTGTAAATTTAATACATTAAGTAAAAAAAAATTATACAGTAAGAGAGTGGAAAATTTGGTACATTAAGCAAACAAAAATAATTCACTAAGAGATTGGTAAATTTGGTACATTAAGCAAACAAAAATAATTCACTAAGAGAGTGGGAAATTTGGTATATTAAGTAAACAAAAATGATACAGTAAAAGAATGGTAAATTTGGTACATTAAGTAAACAAAATTATTCATTAATAGAGTCGTAGATTTTGTATATTAAGTAAACAAAAATAATACAGTAAGATTGTGGTAAATTTGAAACATTAAGTAAACAAAAATTGTTCATCAATAAAGTGGTAGATTTTGTATATTAAATAAACAAAAATAATACAGTAAGATTGTGGTAAATTTGAAACATTAAGTAAAAAAAATTGTTCAGTCAAGAGAGTGGAAATTTTGTATATTAAGTAAACAAAAATAATTCACTAAGAGATTGGTAAATTTTAAACATTAAGTAAACAAAAATTGTTCATCAATAGAGTGAAGATTTTGTGTATAAAGTAAACAAAAATAATACAGTAAAATGTGGTAAATTTGAAACATTAAGTAAACAAACATTTTCATCAATAGAGTGATAGATTTTGTATATTAAGTAAACAAAAATAATACAGTAAGATTGTGGTAAATTTGAAACATTAAGTAAACAAAAATTGTTCATCAATAGAGTGATAGATTTTGTATATAAAGTAAACAAAAATAATACAGTAAGAATGTGGTAAATTTTAAACATTAAGTAAACAAAAATTGTTCATCAATAGAGTGATAGATTTTGTATATAAAGTAAACAAAAATAATACAGTAAGAATGTGGTAAATTTTAAACATTAAGTAAACAAAAATTTTTCATTAATAGAGTGGTAGATTTTGTATATTAAGTAAAAAATATATAATACAGTAAGATTGTGGTAAATTTGGTACATTAAGTAAACAAAAATGATACAGTCAGGGAGTGATAAATTTGATACATTAAGTAAACAATAATGCAGTAAGAGAGTGGAAAATGTGATACATTATTCAAACAAAAGTAGTATTTACAGATTGGTACAATTTTCAATGAGATCTGGTACATTCTGTTTTTGGTCAATGGTAACAATGGATATTAGCATTGAAAGGGGAAGGTATAGAGACTTCCAAAGTAATCGCAGATTGGTTTCAAGATTGCAGACAAATCGTGTTTCTATCTTGACTGCCTGCCTGCACAATTGGACAGGATCGCGTCGAGCTGTATTATCGTCTATCTTCGCATTACGTTTACTGAAATGTGTTGTGTTGGTGTTACGCGAAAATCTGGCCATTTCATTCTACTCACCCTAGAACAATAATGTTATTCAAAGTTTAAATCAATCAAGAATGATGTCGGTATTTTGAGAAGGTACCACATTTATTTCAATATACGAACGCTTTTGTGTAGACCAACGTGTTTAGAGGTTTCCGCTTCGACACCAGAGGGACTCGGAACATTGAGTAAGCTTCACATAAAACTGACTTGACACAGGACAGCACATGACAATAAGCGTGAATTCTCTAGGCGGGATTCAAACCAGCGACCGTAGCTTCCGCGCGGCCAAAAGTTCGCGCCTGAACCGCAGGATTGAAGAGTAATTTAATATCTATTATTTAATTATTGGTAATTAGCAATATGTTGATGCGCACTCATTATCCCTGGATTGCTTAGATTACTTTTGCATTAGTGCCACACGTCCGTAATGAGCGGGAACCGATGGCTAATTAATTACCTCGTTCTGTCAGCGATTTCAATTAATTGTGTCTCATTTTGTGGATAGCAAGCCCGCGTTTCATTTCTGAATCCCCTCCCTGCATTCTCGTCTAAAAACAACAGCTATTTATTGTTTCTCAAACTGAGGAGATATTACGTTTCATCTCTCATAACAAACATTGACTTGGACTTGGACTCTCACTTTGAGAGAGGAACAGACGTTAAGAGTGTTCGAGAATAAGATTTTTAGGAAAATATTTGTGGCTAAGAGGGATGAAGTTACAGGAGAATGGAGAAAGTTACACAACGCAGAACTGCACGCATTGTATTCTTCACCTGACATAATTAGGAACATTAAATCCAGACGTTTGAGATGGACAGGGCATGTAGCACGTATGGGCTAATCCAGAAATGCATATAGAGTGTTAGTTGGGAGGCCGGAGGGAAAAAGACTTTTGGGCAGGCCGAGACGAAGATGGGAGGATAATATAAAAATGAATTTGAGTGAAGTGGGATATGATGGTAGAGACTGCATTAATCTTGCTCAGGGATGGCGGGCTTATGTGAAGACGGCAATGAACCTTCGAGTTCCTTAAAAGGCAGTAGTAAATAAGACGTGTTTAGGGAAAGCCGTTGATTTAATTCCCAATATGCTCAGTCAATTTAAGAGAGTAGTCTATTATGATAATACATGATTGAAAGAATTTTAGTTTAAAAGTGCAGAAATTTGATCCGAACAAATATAACATTGTAAAATTCCTTTGTAAAACGAAAAGTTACACATGTTGGGATCAAATTTCTGCACATTTAAATTCTGCAATTATTTATTATCAGAATACTCTGCTCTCTTAAATTGACTGAGCATTTTGGGAGCTTTCCGAAAACACGCTATGAAATGTTTTATATAAAACAATTTTTATCTAAATAAGGAGGCAAGAACGAACAAAATTATATTAAACTTTTTATATAAAATATCTCAAAGAATAACCGCCTGATATTAATGACATTACTTACGGTTCACCCTATATAGCCTATACAATGTTTAAGTCCGACAAGTGGCCTGGGTGACATTCGTGAATCCGATACTAACAGGTGGACCATTCTGCCTCAGTCCCTGATAGAGCCTGATGACTAACCTCATAAGCCCCATGGACCCATTGCTTCTAGCCCTTCCTAGACCAGCATCGGAAACCCGTTAACCGATATAATATGATTATAAATGTGCAATTACAACAGTAAATGAAAAAATGTGGAATTATGTAACAAAATTGCTATAGTAAATGAATTGGGAGTAACCAATAGAAGTGTAGAAATTTCTACGATAAATAAATGTTATGGACCAGATTGGGTTTATGAATGTAAAATTATTCCAGCGGTCTAAAAGAAAAAGGTGAGGTAGTACAGAATTACGAAAATAACATTACTGTAGTTTTTTTATTGTTATTTTACGAAAACATCTAGGTTAAATGAGATGAAGGTGATAATGCCGGTGAAATGAGTCCGGAGTCCAGCACCGAAAGTAGCATTTGTTCGTATTGGGTTGAGGGAAAACCCGGAAAAAACCTAACCAGGTAAAATAACCCGGGCCACCTGGTTTCGCAGCGAGACGCGCTGACCGTTACATTGGACCATTACTGTAGTAAAATATGGAAAGATGAAAAGATGGCAAGTTGCACTTAGAATAGAAAACAGCGTATTCTAAGCCAGCGGTGGCGAAAATGCTATCGTGCGCCGAGCCACTGTGTAACCTGCAACGTGCATAGCACCTGTGGAGGGAGGCGGACACCCGAAGGGGAATTGAAGCAACTGTCTGACATTAACGGTTTTTAATTTTCCTTACGTCAAGCATTTAAATAAAATTTATATACAGTACAAGGTTACAAACTAATATTTAGTATGTGTAACGAAGAAAGAAATGAACAAAAAAACATAGGACACATTATCACAACCTAAAATTAACTGTCTTCAGAATGTCTCTACGACAGAGTTTCAAAATCAGGAATTATGTCACTTACTGCCAGTCGTAGTTGATCACGAAGGTATTTGTTTGTCAGTCGTGATCTAAATTTGATTTTTACTATTTTCATTGTTGAAAATAATTTTTCACAAACGTAAGTTGTAGCAAACATGGCTTGAACAGAGCAAGCGAAAGAACGAAGCTTCAAATATTTATTTTTTTGCCAAAGGTTTGAAAAGTTCAACATTTGTCAAATCCGTACATCTAGCTTTCATTTAACATCACATTGTAAATCTGTGAGTTTAAATTGAAGATCTAACCGCATTATTCGTACATCTGCTGAAAAAGGATCGACGTACAGCGATGATGATGATGATGATGTAATAATAATAATAATAATAATAATAATAATAATAATAATAATAATAATAATAACACAACCTTTTAATGTTTCATCAGTAACATGTAGTAACTTATAATGCCGTTTTATGTTATACAACCGTTTTCCTAGTAATATTTGTGAACAAATCATACATTTAATATTCTCATCATATTGTCAGCAAAAAATTCATCCTCCCATCCTACTTGAAACTTTCGTTTTTATAGAGGTACATGGTTTCGAGAGAGATATTTCGACGATACGCCACTCGCAGGTCCGAGACAAATACAAATAGAACGGAGTTTGACTCCAGTGAGTGAGAGGGTGGGGGTTGTAGGTAGGAAGCAAGGGAAATGCACTGCGAGCCACAATGTGCTCGTGAGTCGCATTTTCGCCGCGGCTGTTCTAAGCTAACCTATCTGTCGCTCATCAACTGTCCCATCTCTTAGCAACCTTAACACAATTCATGTGACTCAAATTTTACTTTATTATAAATGCAGTTATCTTTTTCTGATTGTCCGCAGCAGTCCAGTTGCATCTCTCGTACCTTTTCCCTTCCTGGAGTCAAAGTGGTCATCCATCTTAGAATATAAACTTCGAGACAGTATTCGCAAGAGAAATACAAGAACTAAAGTCTATAAAAAATTGGCGAGACTGTTCTCATGTATGGATGTGAAGCTTGAATATGATGAACACCGAATATGAAGTTTTTAAGAAGAAGCGCTATCTATAGTAGATTAGACAAGAAGGAAAATTGGGATATTTTGAAAGAATTAAATATTGACTCAGCTTTAAACAGAATTAAAAATGATAGACAGAAATGGAAATGTCATATACTCAGGATGCCTAAAACAAGGATACCACGCCATGCACTGAATTACCGCCCTTTAGGAACAAGATCTTTGGTCGTCCGCTGAAAAGATGGATCGTGACAGGCCACAGGCTTGATACGTGATAAGAAGAAGAAGAATGTGATAAATCAGTGATGTCAAAGCAAGCGCATTTTTCTGACCTTGACGTCGTGCGCGGGCAGCAAGCGCTAAGTATGGAAAGATGAAGGGTTGTGTATATGAATAAGCAATCTGTTACATTAAGAAAACAATGGTGCACAAACTACAAACGGAACGTGAAATTTTATGTAGTTATTTTTATATGGCTGCTTTCTGTTTAATATTATCTATATTGTCTGTAAAACAAAAGTACTAACACTGATTTCTTAATATTGCACCTGTGTTTTAAATCTTAATAACATAATAGAGAGTTAAGAAGGAATATTCACTTAAATTCCATAGTAGTATAATATTATACTGTATTAAATGGATGAAACACATCATTCATAAAGAAAGTGATATTCCAAAGAAAGAGACTGAGTATGGCATGATACGTTGGAATTTATATTGATGGTATCTTTAGCCTTACAAAAGTAATCAATAAACTAATCAAAACAATATTACAGTACAAGGCAAAGTTGCCTAGGTACTGTATCTGTTTTAAGTGTAACTAATATTACATAACAAAACACTTATCGCATTATGTTTTTAAGGTGATATTTGTGAGCAACTTCCTATCATCAGAATATTAAATTATTATCTCGAAATCTGCTGAAGCTATAGAGCTGACATTTTTACAACACATGGGCACGTATCTTTTGCTTATGATGTAACAGTAGTTGCTTTGTTAATTCATTTCCTTACAAACAATTTCCATGCGAATATTTTCAAAATTTTCAATACACTATCTTCAGTAATACGTACATACGGTATATTGGATTTACGAAAACATTCTGTAAGGCTGCTAAATAAATAGGCCTATACCTGAAAATTTCACTTTTCTACACGAAAAGTTGAGAAAATGTTTCTTTTGAATAAAAAATTCAAACTTGTGAAAAATGAACATTAAAATTAAAACTTACATTCTTATAATGCACTTATACTTCTCAGGAAAATCTAAAAATTAACATGGATAAAGTTTTAATAAGTTATATATTGAATCAGTGCTGGCCATCCCTGAATATAGCTCGACCAAGCGGCATATACCACCTCTTTCGTCTGTCTCTTTCCTTTCCGCTGTAAAGCGCTCAGGCTCTCCTGAGCTCTAAAGCGCGCGCTTGCTCCCGTGGGCATCAATCGACATGCCTGTGATAATTCAAGCACAAGGAAGACGTCTTGTGGCGGTCGTACGTCTGTTGTTTTGCCTTGAAGCTCACGTGTATCAGAAACAACATAAACACGCTGGGCGACCGATTCTGAAGGCGAATGTACTAGCAGGCGAGTTATGTCACAGCCACTCCCACACGATGCTGGTGTAGGCCCCGGGCTCGTTACGCTACATGTGGCTATGTAGGCTGATGGTGAAACCTGTTACGCCGGCCAGGAACTGGCACAAGGCCGTGACCCACCACTGCATTGCCGGAAACAAAGCGTTGCACTGCGGAAGCGGCAACAAGGGTTTTATGGCTTGCAACTCTGATTATGCAGTTTAATGCAGTTTAGACTATTTTGAGAAAGGGTAAAGAACTTGAAGGAATGAAGTCCATGGTAAGAATTCATTATGGCTGAAGATACATGTTTGCAATGAAATTTCTGAATTTCTTATGTTCTCAGAAAGAAAATATGAAATACTGGGTACTATAGACACAAATAATCATACACACATTACCTTCATTTTATTTACTTATTTATTTATTTATTTATTTTTATTATTCATTTATTCATTTATTTATTTATTCATTTATTTACTTATTTATTTATTTTTATTTATTTATTTTATTTATTCATTTATTTATTTACTTATTTATTTATTTATTTATTCATTTATTTATTTACTTATTTATTTATTCATTTATTTATTTATTTATTTAGTTATTTATTTATTTATTTATTCATTTATTTATTCATTTTTATTTATTTATTTATACATTTATTTATTCTTATTTATTTATTTATTTACTTATTTATTTATTTATTCATTTATTTTTTATTTACAGTTATTCATTTATTTATTTATTTATTTATTTATTCATTTTTATTTATTTATTTATTCATTTATTTATTTATTATTTATTTATTCATTTATTTATTCATTTATTTATTCATTTATTTTTATTTATTTACTTATTTATTTATTCATTTATTTATTTATTATATATTCATTTATTTATTTACTTATTTATTCATTTATTTATTCTTATTTATTTATTTTTTTATTCATTTATTTATTATTTATTTATTTACTTATTTATTTATTTATTTATTTACATTTATTTTTATTTATTTATTCTTATTTATTTATTCATTTATTTATTTACTTATTCATTTATTTTTATTTATTTATACATTTATTTATTTATTTATTCATTTATTTATTCATTTTCATTTATTTATTTATACATTTATTTATTTTTATTTATTTACTTATTTATTTATTTATTTACTTATTTATTTATTCTTTATTTATTTATTCATTTATTTATTCATTTATTTATTCTTATTTATTTATTTATTTTATTTATTTATTTATTTATTATTTTTTATTTATTTATTTACTTATTTATTTATTCATTTATTTATTTACTTATTTATTTATTCATTTATTTTTTATTTACTTATTTATTTATTTATTCATTTATTTATTCAGTTATTCATTTATTTATTTATACATTTATTTATTTATCTATTTTTTTATTTACATTTATTTATTCATTTATTTATTCAGTTATTCATTTATTTATTTATACATTTATTTATTTATCTATTCACACGCGAATTTTACTTATAGCGAGTAAAGAGGTATGTTTGGAAGTAAATCCTGCAAAGACAAAGTATATGACTATGTCTTGTGACCAGAATATAAGGGACATCATTTTATTTTTACTAACATTTCTAATATTAACCTGGCTATACCTTTGAATCAACGGTTGACAATCGGAAACACCGTTTGCTATCCCCTTCCACGACTGGAGTTCGATGATACTAGCGTAATATACAAACAAATCACTTTACTAGGTATAGGAGGGAAGAAAAGTAGTTCATCCATTTACGTAAACTAGGAAATATCAAAATTTTGAGTTTGATAATTTTCATTAGGTTTTTGTTTAATCAAAATACAGTACAGTATTAACAATGAATGTTTTTACTCACGAACTGAGCTGTCCATTCGGACGTATTCATTATTCAGTGTATAATATACTGTCTACAGCACATTAGCGTACAATATAGAGAATGAAGATAAATTGAAAAATAATCGTAATATGATATTTAAACACATTTTTGAAAATGGTGGCCGTTCATTTCGGTACAGGCTTCAGTTCTTTTGTGCATATTATCGCACTATAGACTATTGTACCTAATTCCAATTACTGTACCAGTTTCGTCCTTAGTACTAGTAACTTATGTTGAAATAATTCTGTATCTACTCTATAAAAGAGTACTTTACGTACTGTGAATTCAATCTTCACTTCTACCCAATTCGAAAAGATAAAATTACTCAGACATTCTATCTAATGTCCGTCCAAGTGGTTTTGTCGCAGGGTCGTAGAAAGGAGGGAAATCACGTGACAATGAGGCCCTTTTATTCAAGCTATTTTAAATAGTTGTATAATATTAATTAGGCGTCCAATTCCTAACAGAAATTAATGTTTTCAGAAAAGAGCTAAGACAGTCCAGCCACTAGCTTTTACAGAGGGGCGAGCATAAGCGGGTGGGCGAAACCGGGATGCGACGTAGATAAATGGACGACAGTATCTGTGTGAAAATATGATTCAATATTGAAAGTTCTTTCGTCACTGGAAAACGCGAACATATTTCTGGAAAGTACTATACTCACTAACTCAGTACTGTTTACTATGACCGTGAGGCTACTATGACTGTATGTGCTGTCTTGGTTCTGTGTGGAGGACGGTTGAACTTCATCAGTAGAAGGGGTGGGAGTGAAGTACATTCAAAAACTCAGGTACAATAAAAATTGAAGTAAAAAAAAATGATGTCCCTGTAATATGAAATGGAAATATAAAAATTTGAAATTTATCCTTTGAAGAGGTGGAAAAATTCAAATACCTTTGAGCAACAATAACAAATATAAATGGCAGTTGGGAAGAAATTAAACGTAGAATAAATTGGAAAATACCTCTCATTCGGTTGAGAAGCTTTTGGCATCCAGTCATTTCTCAAAAAAGCTGAAAATGAGAATTTATAAAACAGTTATATTACCGGTTGTTCAATATGGTTGTGAAACTTGCATTCTGACTTTGAGAGAGGAACAGAGGTTAAGGGTGTTTGAGAATAAGGTGTTTAGGAAAATATTCGGGGCAAAGAGGGATGATGTCCAGAAGTGTTTCTTGTGGCACTGCTGTCCAGAAGGAAAAGGAAGAGGGCCAAAGACGGTGATGGGCAAGACGTCTCACCGTATAGGCCAACTCAATTTCAAGTTGTCTTGCACTTGTTCAATGACGCAATACGAGTTATGTGACCCCAAAATTGGAACGACATGCCTATTAACATTATAATGCTTAAAAATATATTGCTAACGCATTACATTACATATTACACAACCAAATCATTTTTCCGTGCATATTAAGGCAATATAAAAAAGGGATCAAAATCAGACCCTGACTGAGCCTTTCTAGGTAGGCCTATGTCACCATATCCAGTCTTCCTAGTGTTAAAATAAATCAAACCAGCGACTATTATCTTCAAATGTTCTTCACGTTTGAAAAGTTACAATCATGGATTACTTCACATTTAAGTAACTAATTCAGTTGCAAGTAATCATAGGTTCCTGTCCTTCCTCAGCGGATTCACGGACTATGCTTCTTTGTTGGACTCTTCAGGGAAGTTCGAACTTTACTCCAAGTAGCACATAGAAATGTTTACTACGCTATGACGGCTTTCCAAGGGCTTCTGCATTTATAATAAAGTAAAATTTGCGTCACATGAATTGTGTTAAGGTTGCTAAGAGATGGGACAGTTGATGAGAGATAGATAGGTTAGCTTAGAATACGCTGTTTTCTATTCTAAATGCAAGTTACCATCTTTTCATCTTTCCATATTTTACTACAGTAATGTTCTTTGTGCGAGATCGTGCGTATTTGCTTGTTTTCCGCACAGAACCAATACGCGGTAAGTGTGAAATACCACATTCAGTATTCCCAACGTAACACACATAACAATTTCCCTCTTCTTACCGCTTAAGCGCGACATTCATTTTACTGCTTTAGGCTTTTAACATATTATTTTTAGAGACGTTTAACATAGTAATAATTATAAATTGGAAACTTACCACTGCAATTTCACCTAAATTGCAATGTTAATTATTGTTTTTAAATATTTGCAAAAATTAAGTAAAGTCTACTACTCCACGAAACTTATTGCATTCCTGATACAAGTAACATTAAGGAAGCCATGAAAAAATCAACGAGATTCCAGATGCCGATGTTATTACTGCAATATGTTATATAAATAATATTGTTAAAATATTAAAATGAAAAATAAATCATTACATAACCTTACCGTTTGTTTTAAGTTCGCATTTATAGACAGGGGAGGAAAAAAAGACAGACGTATTATCACGGCCTGCTGGAGTATAGTAAACACAGAAAACATTTTATACCAACAATGTTGAAAGATATTTTGGTTTTCCGAAGTTGCCGTCATTAAACAGAAACCAACATGGAGATTTCATTGCAACTAATTAGAAATTCGTCTTTCAGGTATGTAATAAACGATCTTCGCACAAAATAATGTACGATACACGAGCGGTATGTTTGTTTTCATGTTCTCGGAAATTAAAAAAGCTCAACTACATTTCGCTTTTTCAATTTTTTCCTCGAACATGAAAACGTCAACATACCGCTCTTGTAACGTATATTACTATTTCGTAATTCTATGCTAGCTCACCTTTTTCTTTTAGACCGCTGGAATAATTTTACTTTCATAAACCCAATCTGGTTCACCACATTTATTTTATAGTAGACATTTCTACATTTCTATTGGTTACCCCCAATATTTACTATAGCAATTTTGTTACATAATTCCACATTTTTTCATTTACTGTTGTAATTGCACATTTATAATCATATTATATGATTAACGGGTTTCCGATGCTGGTCTAGGAAGGGCTAGGAGCTCTGGGTCCGTGGGGCTTATCAGGTTACTCATCAGGCTCTATCATGGACTGAGGCAGAATAGTCCACCTGTTAGCATCGGGTTCACGAATGCCACCCAGGCCACTTGTCGGACTTAAACAATCAATGTATATATAGAGTGAACCGTAAGTAATGTCATTAATATCAGGCGGTTATTCTTCGAGATATTTCAAATAAAATAGTAATATACGTTACAAGAGCGGTATGTTGATGTTTTCATGGTCGAGGAAAAGATTGAAAAAGCGAAACGTAGTTGAGCTTTTTCAATTTCCGAGAACATGAAAACAAACATACCGCTCGTGTATCGTACATTATTTTGTGCGAAGATCGTTTATTACGTACCTGAAAGACGAATTTCTAATTAGTTGCAATGAAATCTCCATCTTGGTTTCTGTTTAATGACGCCAACTTCGAAACACCAAAATATCTTTCTTCAGCATTGTTGCTGTAAAATGTTTTCTGTGTTTACTATACTCCAGCAGGCCGTGATTTACGTCTGTCTTTTTTTTCCCCCAGTCTATAAATGCGAACTTAAAACAAACGGTAAGGTTATGTAATGATTTATTTTTCATTTTAATATTTTAACAATATTATTTATATAACATATTGCAGTAATAACATCGGCATCTGGAATCTCGTTGATTTTTCATGGCTTCCTTAATGTTACTTGTATCAGGAATGCAATAAGTTTCGTGGAGTAGTAGACTTTACTTAATTTTTGCAAATATTTAAAAACAATAATTAACATTGCAATTTAGGTGAAATTGCAGTGGTAAGTTTCAATTTATAATTATTACAATGTTAAACGTCTCTAAAAATAATATGTTAAAAGCCTAAAGCAGTAAAATGAATGTCGCGCTTAAGGTATATGTATACATTAGGGGGTGAAAATTTAAATTAGGCAATATTTAGGGCTCTCAATATTTTTAGCTACAAGAATACATTGTTATTAAGAGATTTAACTATTTTTAAACAATTGTTCTTTGAAATTGTTTATAATAATACTTTTTTGTTTAAAAATTTAATAAAACGGTAAACATGATATCCTCTTTCCTAATGAAGCTATTTTCAAAAAATTCCTTCACTGTTTTATAGGAAAAATGTTTGTCTAGTGCCTGAATAAACTTTGAATAACATTTTGCTGTAATTTACCATAAATATCTTAAATTTTGTAAAATATTAGACAAAAAAGTATGCAACCTTGAAGAAAAAATGTTTAATGGGACTGTGAACATGCAGATCAAATTTTTATTTGATTCATGCACTCGATTACATTCAAGCTTCAAAATGATACCAGAATCATACCTGTATCTTTTTCTTGGATGAGATATGATGTTTTCCTTAAGCCAATATGTCAAGAAACTGTACTTACGGGAAACGGCAGTTGAAAGTTAGGCTGTCAAAATCCTCCTGCTTCATACGTTATACCCTCAGCAGTAGTCTCGCGATCCACCTTCATTTTTTTCTTCCTCTCAGGTATCTTCTTCTGCTTCTTGCTTCTGGTGTAGCCTGATTTCTCTTCATTATATCCTTTACAACCTTCGAAGAAGATACGCCCGTAGTTGTGTTCAGTCCAGGTTCAATTCCCATCTTCCTTAGGATGTCCAGCTCCACTTCAGGACCACGGTTGTAGTGGCACACTGCATCCATTACACACACATAGGTTTCTTTTGGACACCTTTTCCAGATCATCCCATTGAAGGACTTGTTAATGTTCTGGGTCTTCCCATGCAGGCACTTCTGCAACATTTTATCGTCCGTCAGTCTTTCGTAGACCGGTTTCATTTGTCTAATCACTGCAATGGGAATACCAGGACCTTCATGCTTGTAAGGGATGCCTTTTGCTTTGGCCACTTGATAAGTGTACCAACTGTCTTCACCTAGTGGACACTTTGCATGAAGTGGCTGGCTGTCATTTGCTGCGACATGGAACATAGAGGCCCAGATAGGTCTTTTCATTTTTTCTACACTTTCTGTGTTAGACCTGAGGGCAATACCAAAGTAATTTTGAAGTTTGTCTATGAGGGCTTGAGTCAGTTTCCCCTTTCCACCGATCTTTTTGGTCTTAACTAATTGCCTAAGACCTTTGCCTAAACGCTTTTGGTAATGCCCCACACATTCTAATTTCACAATCTCTTTCCCATCATATGGGTGAAGTTCAGATACAGTTTTGAAACTTTTTGAGTCGCCATCTCCTAAATATTGAGTATAAAGTAATCCTCTATTTTGGACTGACCTCAAAAAGAGCCTACCTGCCCCAACAGGTTCCATGTTAGGTGAAGATCCCTTGTAGTTACAGGAGCATACTGGTACATGGTCTGCTAGCCAAGTCTGATATGAAGGTGATTTTTTGTCTTCCTTAGCATGCATTCTGCAAGACATGCAGCTTTTGGACATTACCTCCACATCGAGAACTTTACCAGTTTTTACTGACATGGCTGTCACAACACCCGACAAAGAAGAAAATCCCCTCCGTTGCCACGTTCCATCAACTGACACTGCACATTCATTGCTACCAGTATTTTCACGTACTTCATTAGCAGCATCATTCATTGTATCATAAGCATGCTGTGTTACCACTTTGTTTACATGCTTGATATGACCCTGATAAGAATTTTTACTGAGGCCACATGGCAAGCCCAGAAGGTAACATAACCTGTTCAATTCACTATAGCCACAACCAATTTCTCGGCTCTTATAGACAATTCTCCTGTTTATTTCAAAATATTTTGAAACTTTGTGGCTTGAGAATAATTCATCAGAATTATACCCACAGGCTGAACAAGCTAGTTTCACACATACTGCCAAACCATTTCTCTTGCCACTATTCAAACATAATGAAACTGAACCCACCATAAGACATTCTGGACAAGCCAGTAGTAAAATTAATTTTGTTAAATATCTAACATCAAAAAGAATAAAGCCATAATGTTCTGTGTGTTCACTTGATGGTGGACAATGTCTATCTGTAGTTACATTTGTTTCCTTCTTCTTCCCATAAAATTTCCTTTGCTTCTTCCTGCTTGTATTACGTTTGTTAGCCATCACTGCCACACAGCACTATAAAATAACACTAAACTAAACGCACTATAATAACTAACACTAAAATAAATATGTAAAGAGAACACTAAACTGAAACTAAAGGCACAAACAGCTGGAAATAATACTCATAACCTGTGTAACCACGTGTATGAAACTTGTACATAAACAACTTTTCTTTCTGTTGTTTTATTTATAATTTCTGTTCATAGATGGCAGGAAGGGCTAGAACTGTGCACTATCGCTATCTATGAGTTATTTGAAACTATTAGAAATTCCAGAGTACTTTGAAATGGGTAAAAATGGCTTAGTATTTCAGGAAAAAAATCTGACATTTTGACAGATAAAAGGGGTGTAACCATTTGTTACTATCATAGAAAAGTGCCATTATCTACAAAACTACCAGTCAGAATTAAATAAGCAAACCAGCAAATGAAAGAAGAAGAAATGCTGCATCCAAAACATACTGTTTCAAAAATGCCATTTTCATAATTTTTGTGTTTCTAACGTATACATATACCTTAAGCGGTAAGAAGAGGGAAATTGTTATGTGTGTTACGTTAGGAATACTGAATGTGGTATTTCACACTTACCGCGTATTGGTTCTGTGCGGAAAACAAGCAAATACGCACGATCTCGCACAAACTATGTTACATCATTTTTGTATCCAGTACACATTTTTCAAGTATTATCAGGAATTCTGAATCCCTAGTATGTTATAATTTTATCAGTAGCAGTGAAAAATGAAAGACAAGTGTTTCGTCATAAAAACTTCAAATCATTTTCCTCGGAAAATGGTACGTGATGGGGCAATTTGGATTTTTAATTCAGTTTTGTGGCACACATATTAGTAATATTCCCTTATTTTTTATTTTGGAGCAAGACAAAAAGTAAAAATTTGTTGTTCAGTGTAATTTCTTGTCATAATACACTACTCTCTTAAATTGACTGGACATTTAGGGAATTAAATCAACGGATCTCCCAAAACACGCCATGAAGCGTTTCATATAAAACCACTTTATCTCGAAAAGAAAGCAAAAACGAGAAAAATTGTATTACACTTTTTTATTTTTAAATGTCTCAAAGAATAACACCCTGAAATTAACCCTTTGCGGCATAGTTGTTGTTCAGAAAAGCTACAGTTTTCTTCCTTTCTCTACAATTATATTAAAATCCCAACTGTGGCATAGTGGTCGCTTACAGTGACCATCTTTTTTTAATTGTGTGCATAGTTAAAATTTTGAAAAAAAAAAAAATGATCGAAGCTTTGTTATTATTCATGATATTACAAGCATAAAAAATTACTTTTTTTTTGGCTTAATGTGCTGCAAAGAGTTAATGATATTATTTACGGGTCACTCTGTATAGGGTACAATTGGGCTAAAGTGTAGCTAAGTGTACAGGTTCCGGGTCCAGTTCTCCTGTATGCAAGCCAATACTGAATAAGTTATATCACATTAGGACATATTTTACTGACCGATAGCTGTTCTAAAGGTATCGACAGTGTTATGTTCGCAAGATGAAAACCACACTGAAAATCGGGTGGGAATAGGACAAAAACATCTGTACAAGATATAGTAAACACGCGGCTTGCAGAAACAAGCGTGACTCGCGTGGGAAGGATCACGTCGCTTAGCAACGCAAAAACTGCCAACAGTTGAATGCAGGCTGACGTGAAAGGAAAGCCAATTCCTATCACATGGAAGCTAGATATTGGATCAGGGTGAACCGGGTTCGCTGTACGGGGAGGGAATTTCCTCCTTCCTCCTTCCCTCTCCGTGGTTATTACCAAACGAATAGAAAGTCCGGCGGGAGGCCTATCCATTCCACACTCATCTCCGAGGAGTGGGCAGGCTTTTCTGATTCCAATTGCCCTGCAGTTATGTCATACCTGCGTACACGAGGATATAAATATCACCGGCGCGAGTCTGTGGTCAGGACAGAATGCGTTCAGTGGCCAGGTTCGGTGTTCGGTCCCAGGCGTGTGCAAGTGAATGACATATCGGTGCCGAAGTGAAAGACTTGACGGTCTGACGTAATTGAAAACAAAGGTAACGTGTGAATGGGTTAGCCACAGGGGGCAGTGACACTAGCAACAATATATATATATATATATATATATATATATATATATATATATATATATATAAATTACAGATAAAGCATGAACTATTCAGGTGTTTAATTTCTTTAATTAGCTAGTATTGAAGCTAAAAATGTGTTGTGAATTTCATAGTTACTTCGTACAGATTTTTTTTTCGATTTTTAACTACAAAATTACATTTCCTTACGCATTTATCACAACAATTGAGCTGTTCAGAGCAGAAGTGGTGTAAGTCAAAATGGATAATGAGGATTAAAGTAGACATTCTGTAAAATACAGCGCAAAGTGACAATTAATATTCAATTTATTTAAACTATTAGTAGTCAGTGGATAGCACGAAGGACATATTAACTGCTACTTTGCGCTGTATTTTACAGAATTTTTACTTTAATCCTTATTACCCAATTTTGACTTACATCACTTTTGCTCTGAACGGCTCAACTGTTACAAATCACGCCACTCTTGTAAATTCTTTAAGACTGTACATTAGGATGCATAATTAAATTGTAAAGAATCAAATTCCAGAAGTCGTATGATTTGTAACAATTTTTTGTGATAAGTGCGTAAGAATGACGTAATTTTTAGTTAAAAATTGGAAAACAAAATCTGTACAAAGCAATTAACAAGACATTTTTAGCATTAGAACACTAGTCAATTAAAGAAATGACACTTTTGAATAGTTCATTCTCTATTTGTAATATTTTTTTTACTCTTAAAACTAAAGACAAATTGTATTTTACTAACAACTTCAAATTAGTGTAACTTTGAAAATATTGAGATTAGGACAAATGTTTATATGACATTTTTTGTTCAGAATGTCTTCGAAAATAAACTTCGTAAGTGACGGTAAATCCTCTGAATCACCCTGTATATATATTAATATCATCATAAATGAAGAATCCACTGCAAGAATGATGGATGTCATTTGGAATACATTTTGCAGGCGAAGCAATTGAAAGTTTGAAATGCTTAGCGCTCGAAGATTAACTGTGATTTTCCGATCATTACTGGACAATGACTATCTGTACAAAGCAATTAACAAGACATTTTTAGCATTAGAACATTAGCCAATTAAAGAAGTGACATTTCTGAATAGTTCATTCTCTATTTGTAATATTTTTTTCCCTTAAAACTAAAGAAAAAGGGTATTTTACTAACAACTTCAAATTAGTGTAATTTTGAAAATATTGAGATTAGGACAAATTTATTTATTTAGCCTGGTAGAGATAAAGCCATCAGGCCTTCTCTTCCCCTCTACCAGGGGATTACAACTACAATATTAAGAATACAATTACAATTATAATTACAATTAATATTAAATTTACAAATACAATGAAAATCAAAGTAATAAAAGATTAACTGATTAATAAAAGCTAGACAGTTTATTGTAAAAGTTACGAAGAGAGAAACACATTTTTGTATTAATTAAGTAAAAATTAAACCTACTCTACGCAGTAAGAAAATGCTTAATAGGCTTGCTTTTGAACGCTACTAAATTCCGACAGTCTCTGATGTCACTGGGTAGGGTATTCCACAAGCGCGAGAGCGAGATTGTGTATGATGATGAATACAATGATGTCTTATGTGTTGGTATGGCTAGTATGCGGCTATTTTGCGTGCGTGTGAAGAGATTATGATATGATGACAGGTAACTGAAACGGGAGGCAAGGTAGGTAGGTGTAGAGGTGTGAAGGACTTGGAAAAGGAGAACAAGAGAATGAAAATTTCTACGTTAGTTAAGCCGTAGCCAGTTTAGAGTTTGGAAGGATGGGGTGATGTGGTCAGCGCGACGGACATCGCAGACGAAGCGAACACAAGAATTATGAACACGTTGTGATTTTTGCGACTGGTTGACATTGAGGTCAGTCAGTAGAAAATCACAATAATCGAAATGGGGCATTACTAGTGTTTCCACTAGTATTTTCTTGAGTGATAGCGGGAGGAATTTTCGAATGCTGTTTAAGGAATGTAGTATGGAAAGCACTTTTTTAATATGGGTTACTTGGTTATTCCAGTTTAAATGCGTATCAAAGTAAACTCCAAGGTTTTTAACATAGGAAGCAAAAGGGATTATTGTGTCGTTTAACTTGACTGGAAGAGCAGGAGTAATGTTGCATAATAGACGTTGATGTCCCACTAGGATTGCTTGTGATTTTCTTGCATTGAGAGTCAAACCAAACTTTCTGGCCCATGCAGATATAGATTAAAGGTCCTCGTTAAGATTGTGTATTGCGTCATTTTATATGTTTATATGACATTTTTGTTCAGAATGTCTTCGAAAATAAACTTCTAAGTGACGGTAAATCCTCGTGAATCACCCTCTAGCCTATATATTATCATCATAATTAATATAATTCTGAGATATCTTTCCAAAACTGTTCAAAACCTGTTTTTAGAGAAAACAGGAATTTCTGCTGCCATCGTTACAAGCAAAAATCATATAGGAATTTATACTTACACTAGTTTACCTGTGCGCTCCGCTGCACCTAGGTTAGAAATAAATATAAAGTAATTACATAATTAAAATAGGACATTTGATCCAGGAAACATTCGTCTTTGGTAGAAGGATAAATTGTTTATTATGTTACTTAATTTAAATTGTATTAAAAAAGTTAAAATGCGATCATTTTTATTTATTTTAGGAAATACAGGAAACGAATGTACAGAATAGCCTATCAAGTTTTCTGTGCATAAGAAGCTATTTTAATCTTACCTGTCCTCGATTCACTCAGAAGTTACTGTAATAACATTATAGCATTATGTCCATCTAGAGAAACTACACTTTCCAATGGTGAATTAATAATTAATTATGCAAATCGGTTAATTTAGCTTCCGACATTACTTGTACAAACACAGAAACATTCTCTGTAGGCTATCTTTCATAGCTTTCGATTGTTCCTGTCCAAGGCCCCTTATAGACGAAGTCATTTGTTTTTTAATTCATTACACGGCCTTAGATGGCAGTTATTTTAATTTTAAAGCTCATTTATCTCATTAAATATCAGTCCTATCAAAATTTTTCAAGGAATAAAACTTATCGAAAATTATTTCTAAAGAAACTTTTGTTATGTAACATTATTCACAAAAAAAAATAAACAATAATAAGCGAGATATTTCGATTTATTTAATTCAGACCCCCTTATAATCCCCCTTTTAAATAATGTATTTTGAATGCCATATAGCCTAAAATCTAAGTTACAACGAACTTAATTTATATTCCAATTTTCATCGAAATCCGTTCATCCATTATCGCGTGAAAAGGTAACGAACATACAGACAGACAGACAGACAGACAGACATACAAACAAAAATTTCAAAAAGCGATTTTCGGTTTCAGGGTGGTTAATTTATATATGTTAGGACCAATTATTTTTGGAAAATCGAAAAGTACTAGAAAAATTTCGGCTACAGATTTATTATTAGCATAGATTATTTTTCATGTAATTTTGCTCCTCTTGGAGAATTTCTGTTGCGATTCTGTGGATATAGTGTTTCATGGAAAGAGAGTAGCCCATTTTTTTCTGGATTTAATTAGTTATGGAAAAAAAATTAATTCTTTTCGTTGAGAATTCACAGAGATTTAGTATCGTCAAGTTTATTTCGTTGACTACAATAGTTATATTAAATATCTCTTCTGTATAATGAAAAGTAAGTTATTTTGTAAGAGGAGGCTAAGAGGAAGGCGGAAAATAGGAAAGATTGGAGAATGCTGGGATTGCAGTGAAAGACCTGCCCTTGGGCAGAAAACTATGAATGAATGAATTAAAGAGGAAGTGTCCCCAAAGATCCTTTGGCATTTGCAATGAGTGACTGTGGTACTTTATTTCAATATCGGTGACAGGAAAGTATCGCCATATTTCTTTTGGTGACTTGATGGGAACTTACGGATACTCTCATTTCAGTATCGGTAATAACCAAGTATCGCCAAGTTTACGTCGTTCACTACAGCACTGATTTATGGCTACATTTATTTCAATATACGCAATAAGAAAGGTTCACCAAGTTTCTTTCGTTGACTGTAACAGTGATTTACGGGTACATTTATTTCAATATACGTGATAAACATGCCTATGATTTATGACTACATCAATTTTATTTCAATACTGATAAATAGAGTTCGGATTTTTATGCAAATCAAATAGTAAAATATGCACGAAAAAATGTAGAAAATATGCACCATAATATGCAGAAACAAATAAACAAAAACCAAATAAACTATTTGGTTTGTGGGTAATTTTACTTTATTCGTTGCTGTTACAGTAGCTAAGGAAAGTTGTGCTGAGGTTTTTTTGTATGAAGCTCCTATATCTATCAACGAAGAAGGTTTTGTACAATGAAAATGTTTTTTTATTGGGTTATTTTACGACGCTGTATCAACATCTAGGTTATTTAGCGTGAATAAATGAAGGTGATAATGCCGGTGAAATGAGCCCGGGATCCAACACCGAAAGTTACCCAGCATTTGCTCGTATTGGGTTGAGGGAAAAAAAAACCTCAACCAGGTAACTTGCCCCGACCGGGAATGAAAATTTATTTCCACATCGCGAATATCACAGATGCATGCACAACAACTCTTTTTCAATGAATTTCGCTTCTGTTACAGTTTTTTCACCTTTACCAGTGAGTGTTTTGCTAATTTGACAGATAGTTTTGTAACCAGGATTTTTATTTAATACCTGACTAACAAGCAAACATTCTGATGGGGACAAAAAAAAGTTATTTTTTTCTTTTAATCATGTTCAAAACAAGTGCTTATATAAATTTTGGCCACTCGACCGCAATTAAGAGGGCCGTAAAAATAAGTTCGCCAGGGGCCGTTAACAGAAAGAAAACACAATTTCATTGGAAAAATTTTTTGGAACAGACATAGCAATTGTTGAGCTATTTTTCAACATATTCCCCACCAGAACTGAGATATTTGTCATATCATGGGATCGACAGAGAGGTGCAGACGGCTGTCAAACGCTGGTTCTGATCCCAGGCGGCTGACTTCTACGACACAAGCATACAAAAATTGATCCCATGGTATGACAAATGTCTCAATTCTAGTGGAGGGTATGTTGACAAATAGCGCAACAATTGCTGTGTGTTTCAATAAATCTTTCCATGGAAATGTGTTTTTTTTCTGTAAACGGCCACAGGGGAAATCACTTTCTGGACGACCTCGTAATTGCGGTCGAGTGGCCAAAATTTGTATAAGCACTTCTTCTGACATTATTAACATGGTGGAAGAAAAAAATTTAACTTTTTTATCTGACCCCATCAGAATGTTTGCTTGTAAGCTTATCGAATGCAATTTTAGCAATACCCTGAGTTTCTGAAGACAATAAATTTGAAATATGACTATCAGAGAAAGTGAATACTCCAAAGAATTATTTCGAGCCTCCACATGCGTTAAAATTTCAAGTAATTTACAGAAGCGCTTATGAATATACTGGATCTTTTTCTCGATGCCATGTTCAGAAAAGCATTCCTGAGCTATCGCCATGCCAGCTGCATCTTACGTAATTAAGGAATCTAAAGCTGTTTTCATTGGACTGAAATGTTCCGCATATTACTAGTAATTAGATAAAGAAGAAAATTATTACTTAATACCACATTTACGAGTAAAATATGCATTTTTGCATTAAAAATTTAAAATATAAATTTTCCCCCGGAATATACATTTATATGCATTATTAAACACCGGCCAAATTGTCTGTAAAGGTGCGATTAACAAAGCCATATTATTTCCGCATATCATTTAAATGTATAAAAAGAACATTCATTTCGCATACAAAACCGGACTCTACTGATAAGCTTGTTGATAGCTCTACCAAAACAGTTAGACTTCTGGATAGTTTTATTTCAATATTTCCAAAGAGCGATCGCCCTTTTCACTCCATGACTGATGACAGAATTTTCTGTTAGCTGTGTAAACAATAATAAATATTACTGCAACGTTTCTTCCTGAATAAAGCAATAACTGATATATTGAATATTTACGTAATGTTAATATTATGCATTTCAAAAATATAACTAAATTTATTAAACAGCTGGACTCTAATGAGTTTATTTTAGATATTTATGAACGATCATATAATGATGGATATTGAGACACCAAGTGTCATTATTTGAGAGTTACATACAACTTTTTCCTACGACCTGTCATTACAAAAATAAATAAAAATTAAAAATTAAATTAATTTTTAGAAAACAATTGTGGGTTTAATTTTAGATAGAAACAAATCAGTGACGTTTGAGACATACGAGATACACGAGATGTAAGTCATCCCATATTTTTGCAGATGACACAAGTATAAATTAAAGAATGTTTGAACAATTCCAATCTTCAAAGAGGAAATTCTTATTTGCAGTTCCTATAGGAACGAAAATAAATAAATGAAATCACAGTTCCTTTTTGTAAATTTTAAATTGTACAACGACAAATTGTGTTACAAAACTGTACCGTTCATAATATGTATATCAATAAAATTTCAGGAAATGCGATAATTTGTTAGTTGTTTCCATTTTAAAGTGTTTACTGCACTTTTGCAGTTTGGTTAAAGCATTTAACATCTCGAAATCAATGATATTTATTGAAATAAAAAATCTGTATCGAAATGATTAGCTGTATCGAAATGAATGTCATTTCGATACAGATGATCAATGGGAAATTCATTTCAGATGGTAACAGAAAAATTTTCACTTTAGGTAATAAAAGCATCAAACTTTCTTTTTGAGTAATTAGTGAAATAATAGTAGATGCCAAATTAGGGAATCGTGTAGGACTAATTTCAAAAAAATATAAAAATAATGCCCATGGCTTGTAAGTATATTTATTAATAATTTAATTTGTATCGGAAAATAGACTTTGTAACTAATTCAAATTTCTTTCGTCACCGTCAAAAATGATTTATGAATACTTTAATTTTTATATGCCATCAAAAATGAAAAATATAATGAAATTTTTTCGTCATAGCCTCGATAAGTGATTTAAAAATGAATACATAAATTTATTATAGGCCAAATTAAAATATAATCAATTTTTTTCGTCATTCCGTAAGTGATTTATGACTACAATAATTTCTTCAACGGAATTGAGATAAATATAACCAAATTTGTTTAGTAGACTCCAATAACTCCAACAAGTCTGTATACTTTAATTTCATCTAACTGTGACTATAAATTAAATTTTATAGTAATATTAAATTTTTATACTTGTTCCATATTCTAGCTGTAATTGTATGAATACCATGAAATATTAATAATTAAATACAATACAATACACTATTTAACTGATTGTTGTTCACCTGACGATAGATAAAAATACTTACCAAATTTAGATTTTCTAATACAAATAAAGTCTTTTTGACTCCAAAAATGATTTTACGGTTCTATTGTTTTTTATTTTTTTTTCGATAAAAAAAATATGCATTGGTAACCAAATTTATTTTATGACACTTTGAGTTATTTATCAATATTTTTTTAAATATAGGTAATAAAAGCATCACAGTATTTTCCTTTACTAATATTCGTTTATTATTTTATTGACATGGGAAAGGTCGTAACTGCCAAAAATTCATGTTTAGGTTTTTCTTGGTTCGTAGTAATTGATGCCAATGCTGAGAAGGTAGTTTTCATTCAATGATATATAGATGTAAGCTCCAACTTATCACAAATTAACAGTTTTGGAACAAACTTCCTAGCTCTTCTGATGACGAACGTGTCCCTGTTCCTGCCGATAGCTATATTGTTTAACATCAGAATAGTTTCATTTCAAATATGGGCTGATAAAATAGGGCAGAATAAGAATCTAATTGATTCTAATGGTCCTGATTTACAATACTGTATTGCTAAGAAACATTTTGATTCAGTGGACTTGAAATTCCTGGTTTCAGAACATTCCAATGCCATGTGATAGGAATTTGGCATCATAGAGGAAATAAAAAAAATAAAATGCAAGACCATGGTTCCAGAAGAGTGATTTAATAATGTAATAATGATGAAGGATGAGGGTTTCTTCGACTTTTCTGTCAGAATGTGACAAGTTTTTAATAGAACTTTCAAAATCATTACCCTCAACTGGATTGGACTTTCAAGAGCTGATTTTCCGCTAATAAAAAAAGACAGTCATTTAATGACCTCCAAAAGTGATTTATGAATACTTTAATTTATATATCAGAAATAAACAAAATTAACGTCAATCACTAATTTGTTTCGTTTGACTCCAATAAGTGAAAGAATACCTTAGTTTCCCTGATCAGAAAAAACAAATTTATAATCTAATTTAGACATCCTCGATGAAAAGTATCATGCATTTTACCGAAAAATTTGTATATAATGTAGCAAATAAATTAATTTTTTGGCTGACTTGAGTAATTTCAATGTTCTATTTTCATAAAATATAGATTTCAAAAAAAATCTCCAGACTTTTCAAATTTCTTGTAACACAAACATGAGTCAATTATTTTTATTTAAAGCAGTTTCTGTAATAATGTAAGTGAGAAAGTTCATCATAAATTTGTTTGAATATTTACATTTAAATATTTTGTTTTTGGCATTACTAAATTTTCCATGTCAGCTCCTCAATTTATGGAAACTTTCATGTCTGTATCAGCAATGCGCAAAAATAACAAAATTTATTTCCTGACAATATGAGTGATTCATGAATAATTTCATTTACATAAGTATAGGTAAAGAAAAAAATCGCAGCTTTTTCTCTTGTGAATACAGAAAATGATTTATAGATACTTTCATTTCAATATCGCCACTTTTCATTCGTGACTACAGTAACTGATTTATTGATACCTTCACTTCGGTATTGATAACGAAGAAGTATGATAAGCTTAATTGTTATTTGAATGTCATCAATGAATAATTAATCAAAATATCATTCTATGCAGGTATACAACAATTATTATCTCTGTCTTTCTTGCAGTGACTACAGTGAATGATATTTTATTTCGTTCATACCGGTGTGAATAGTGAAGTGTCTTCACTTCTCTTACGACTTGCATAATAAATTGCGTTTGGGTTCTTTAGTTGTGATGCTAGTGACGACTGAAATATTGACTTTTTGTTGATAGAATATCCGTAGTCGAAGACCCTGCAAACTGTTGAGGCATCTTTGCTGTTAGTCTTGCTTCTCCAGCAGAGCCATTAATCTTTCTTTTCAGGATTGTTGCAATCCATTCTGTAAAGCAATGACGTTTGAAGGATATTTGAAAGGACGAAATCTGTGCATATGCAAATGGATGTAAGTGTTGGGAAGTTGAAAACAGTTACATCATTCATAATGTGACGAATGAATAGCATAAGCATACTGGACTCAGGCTAGTTTCAGTTGACTTGAATCCAGTATTCTAATTTGCAGCCTACATAATTTCGGGAAGAACACACAAGCCCAAAATGTAGTATAAGGCAGACTGCACACCAGGAAGATATGACGCACATCTAATGGTGACTGAACAGGTGCACACCGGTATGATGACATCTACAGGGTTGTTTTCGATCTCTAATAGCGAATTTGAATGACGTCATGTGCGTCAGGAATCAGACCGACAGCTGAATTGCAGCGAGTCAGGTGACAGACCAGTGGTGTGATCTGTTTAGTCACTAACACAGTCAGAGGTGTGCATCTGTTTATCACAGTAGCAATGCCTTAGTGGTGTGCAAGAAAATCGAGTCTTGTTGGGAGGGGTGCATTGTTTTTCCGATGCCACAGTCTTCTTCTTAGTGAACATCATAGTTTAGCCTGCAAAAAACGTGGTTTCATCTGTTATTTCCAAGAAAGGCATCTGTTTAGTACCTAATAAGACTGGCAAAGATCGGATGCGATTAATTCCAGAGTGGAAAAAGCAAGTCAATCCACACCCCTTAGTCACTGTTTAGTCGCCGCACCCCACGAGATGACATCTGTTTAGTCACTTCAACACAGTCTTCTTCTTAGTGGTGTGCATCTGTTTAGTCACTTCAACACAGTCTTCTTCTTAGTGGTGTGCATCTGTTTAGTCACTTCAGAAGTCTTCTTCTTAGTGAAACAATGAAACCAGTCTCGTTTATTGCAGGATTTTTTAATTTTCACTTTTAACTGTACTGTTTAGGCATTGCAAAGTGGTGTGCATCTGTTTAGTACCCCTCTCAAAAAGGCTGACTTTTAGTCTTCGAAATTTCTTCTTAGTGAGTCGCATCTGTTTAGTCACTCTGACTATGAGATCACTTCTTACTGGTTGGTCTGTCACCTCGCGCCACAGTTCAGCTGTCGTCACTTCAACACACTTCCTGACGCATGCATGACGTCATTCAAATCTTCTATCAGAGATCGTTTAACAACCAGTCTTCTTCTTAGTGGTGTGCATCTGTTTAGTCACTTCAACACAGTTTTCTTCTTACTGGTGTGCATCTGTTTAGTCACTTCAACACAGTTTTCACCTCATTGTTGTGCATCTGTTTAGTTACTTCAACACAGTTTTCACCTCATTGTTGTGCATCTGTGTAGTTACTTCAACACAGTTTTCACCTCATTGTTGTGCATCTGTGTAGTTACTTCAACACAGTTTTCACCTCATTGTTGTGCATCTGTTTAGTTACTTCAACACAGTTTTCACCTCATTGTTATGCATCTGTTTAGTTACTTCAACACAGTTTTCACCTCATTGTTGTGCATCTGTTTAGTTACTTCAACACAGTTTTAATCTTATTAACTCCTCAATCATGTTCCCACAGGACAATGACGCTACGTAGCAGACTGTTGCGGGAGGTTCGAAGGACGAGGGCCTCTCTGCTCGGACAGCGCCCCCACACCACGAGTCTGCAGCCCGCAGCTGACCTGCTGGACCATGACATCGCGGAGATCGGGGGAGTCAAGCCTTACAGCGAGGTGCCGGGGCCCAGAGAACTGCCCCTCGTGGGCAATGCGTGGCGCTTCCTGCCGTACATCGGTGAGTCATTGTGCGTCCGGTGTTACAACAAGAGGGATCTTACCCTCGGAGATATTTCCTCCATTGCAAAATCGAAAAAATCGAAAGAGGAGAATTGGGAGGAAAAATTTAAAGGTACGCAAAACGCGTCCTTGCAAGGGGTTGGGGACTGTACGAAACTAAATATGTGAGCTCCAAGCCTGTTGGCCACTAGTCTCACTCCGGGTTATGCTGCTCCACTGAAGGAGCTCTAGAAAATTTTGAAGGGGAAAACCGAAAATGGACGTAACCTCTTAGGTACCACATACGCGAGGGGGACGGAGATGTGATCAAAATCATCACGGGACGGGGCGAGGAGGAGATGGCTGGTGTTTGCCGTTAGGATGGCAGGTGTTATCTTGCACATTGAAAGGGGCTTAGCCATTTCGCAGTGCAAGTGGAGTCGTGAAGACTCTGTCATCTGTTGTTCGATGACAAGGCAAGTGAAGGCCATCAGGAGAAGCGCCGTGAAATCTAAATCTGCAATTTGAGAGGTTCCCTGTCCTTTCAAATTGCGACTAATTGAGTGACCTCGCACATTTAATAGACAATTTATAGGTTCTGAACTAGGGCATACGTCGTTTACAAAAAAAAGGGGGGGTTATATATGGGGAAGGGCATATAGGTCCGTGGCCCATTTCTTTTAGGACTCATCCCGACATTTGTCTTACGCCTTAGGAAAACCACGGAATACCTTAGGCAGGATGAGTTGTCTCATATAAGAGACTAGCCAATTTGGCTATTAGGTAGGAGGTGATTGTTGTCATGAGCCTTGTTGAATCGTCTCAATTTAGAGACCAGCCATTTGGCTTTATGGTGACTCAATTACGAAGAGAGGGGAGAGATGTAATTATTAATTAATTTAGAGTAATTAGGAGGATTCATGGGGATATGAGTGCAGGTCCGTGGCCCATTTCTTTTAGGGCTCATACCAACATTTGTCTTAGCGCCTTAGGAAAACCACGGAAAAACCTTAGGCAGGATGACCTCCATTGCAATGTATGTTTTCTCTCTTATATCCAATTATGCACACTTCAACCCCCTCTTATTTATTCTCCCGTTTTCATACTCTCTTTCGCTATCATAATATTAATACTCGATCACTACGCGACAACACGCTAGAAATTCCACTCCACACATCGTCTCTGTATTCCTCATCTTTCACTGTTGCTACCTCTCGTCACTGGAACTCTCTGCCGCCTGAAGTCAAGGGCTGCCGAACATTGAAATCTTTCAAATCCAAGTTAGAAAATTATCTTATGACGAGTTGTCAAACTAACTTACTATTATGACAAGTGTTGCATTGCATGTTTCCACGTAGTCACTAAATTGTTTTATATTCTAGTGATATTTAACAATTTTATCTTTTTGTGTTCATCATATTTTCCGATAATGGCATATATTATATACAATGCATATACTGTATACACGTAAGGCAAACGTCAATTTTGGCTGGGTGGTACCAAGACTTTATATTAGTGGGTGTAATCGTCCGGTATTTTGATTTTTTCGTTGCTGTTTGCAGGTAGCAGAGGGAAACTACATTTTCCGCTCCGTTAAACATTAATCATGTCGCAGCTACTATGATAGTCAATCGATCGCGTTGCAATTGTTTTTGTCAATAGATCAATATCTAAAGAAAGCAGAGAATAAATTCGAAATAAAAATATTTTCTGAAAATTAAGATAGAAATACTAACTTCGAAGTGACCTGTAGAATATAGACATTTAACACCTTCAAAAGTTGGTAAGGGACGAAGGTTTTTATTTTGCACTTCAAATGGAGAGTCAAAGCGAGAGAAATGTTGAGAGAGAATGAAAATTACTTTTAAAAGCTCTCGCTACTCAAAATCTCTGCTGGTTTCCGAATTACGGCGATTAAACAAACGAGCGTTTTCGCTTGGCGTAGGACTCAAGACTCAACCTTCTGTCTATTAAAAGAAAAAGAACAGTGAAGAAATCTTCGCGCTGATTTCAAATCTGTTTGCAAAATATTTGCATCGCCCAATGTTTTTTTTTTTTAGTTAATCGTGATTTTGGAAATTTAATTAAATTATTTCTATTACACAAACAACATCTATGCTTTACCTCTGATTGAGTTTCTAGCTGATATGTACATCTATTATCAGGCAGTACATCTCACTTGACGATATGTATCAGAGGAAGAACAATTATTTGCATACATCTGAAATCTGACTAGTGTAATATGTAGCTAGTCAGCGATGTATGTAATGGAGGGGGAAAGGAACTGACCACCCGACCCCATTATCTCGTGGCATAGTTGTCTCATGAGTGATGCCTTATTGGTTTCAGTTATGAGGATTAAACCTGTCTTCGAACGGTTGACTAAACAAAAAAGCATATAATAATAATAATAATAATAATAATAATAATAATAATAATAATAATAATAATAATAATAGCTTTTATTTTCCCTGGCAGAGTTAAGGCCATCAGGCCTTCTCTTCCACTCAACCAGGATCAAATCACATACAGAAAAATACATACCGGTATACAAATATTAACTTAAAAATAATAATAAACATAATTACTGTAAGTAAAAAAGAGAGATTGAATACATATACACAATCAGTATTAACTTTAAAATAACAATAATAAAAAAAATATATAATGCTGATTAAACAGAGAAAAGTTTATTAAACAGTCGTAAACATAAATAATTCTGAAACCAGTTTACGTAACTTACAGAAAGATCGGTACTTCCTATCTTATTAAGCAAAGAATGATGTGGAAGTACATCGAACGCTTTACTGAAATCGAGAAACGTGTAATATATTGAATTAGTTCGTCCCTGCGTTTCAATTACTGGTAGAATCATTTGATTTAGGTATGAGATAACATAATACATTTAATTGATAATTTATTTAACGGAATACTCATCGAAATGACTATTTATTTCATGAAATACCCACCGAAAAAGTGGCAGGTTTAACATCTAAATCACCCATTTCATTTCACCAAAAAATACGGTCGTTAGCGATTACAACTTAGTCTTGGCAAAGTGGCTGAAACAATACAGACTGTCTGCCATTATACTGCGTGACAAATGAAGATGTCAAAAGGCTTTATTGTGTAATGAAGTGTGAACGAATTTAGGCTTCGGCATTAGATTAGAAGAAGCTTTTCGACTGGTTTTGTGTGCAGTGAAAGTAATAGCAGTAATGTGAAGAGATGTACATCAATCAAGGCCTCCTGCGAGGAGAACTTGGACGTCGTTTCGTCATGGCAACCACAACAAGCCTTGCCCAACACATCTGGCTGTGCTCTGATCATGACATTACATTCAAGTATGACGCGCGTGTGAGATTACTTCTACCAACTTTCTTGCCGGTGGAGTACAATGTAATATTTGTGTAATTACGTAATTGAACAAATACAAAATATTTGTCCGCGGGTCGTTCTAGTTCTGCAGAAAAAAAAATTCGTGTAACACGAGTAGTAAAAGATTATATACACTAGCTTAATGACCTGAATACTATCATTATTACATGGTTGATTACTACAAGTGCGTGTCTAATAGTTACCTTTCGTAACTTCCTTCTCTATTCACTTCCTGATCATTATATTTTTCATACTTTCCTTCATCTTCTACCCGATTTTATGAATCACTAGTGGCTTGTGGAGAAAATGCTGCAAAGTAAGTTCTTTAGACGTTCAAATAAAAATTATTCAGATTTATTTTGAATGAAGAATTAAAGATATTTTGAAAGTTGTTTGCTTCCATAATAATGAAACATACTCCCTCTGATTATTTTTTATGCCAAATACTATATCTTGAACTTATCCACCTTCAGTTTTTGAGTTTCAACGCGAAAACGCAAGTAACAATGTCAGGACGATCAGTGGGTTTTTCATGTGGGAGTAAAGCAATAGCTATTTCAGGTCATTGTCGATTCTAGGTGAAAGTTAAAAAATGTCAGGTTTGCTATGCTTTCGAACAATAGACATAGCATCTTGGTATAGCTGCTGCATGTAGAGCTGGAAATGTAGAGGTAAAATCATTTTATCCTGCTAAGAGATCTTGCTGAAATGATCGGGAGACTACAACATTTTTTAGACCTCTTATTTTATCAGTAAGTAATATCTTTTGGTCTTTTCTTAGGAACTGTAATTTTTGCACTCTCTCGAGCCAATACTGAAGAGAATGACGCATATAAATATCTACACCACACCGCCATTAAGTATATGAAAAAGACCCAACTCCACTTGATTAATACCTATAAAAATATTTGATTTTTAATAAAAATATTATTATCTTACCTAAGTTTTGTAGTTTTATATATAATAGCCGCCACTCAGTAAATTATAGAAATAAAGATCTAGTTTAAGATATCCTCTACATTTACTTATATAACCCCAAAAGTTTCACTTTCATATCATCAATATAGCATTAATATGTATAATTAATGAAAAATAGTCACATCATGGCATTAACTACAATAATATTTCATTTCTAATGGTAATAATGTTATCAAATCATCTCAAGTTTTGTAGACTTTAATATCCAATGTAGCTGTACTCAGAAAATTACACAACGCTGAATCAGACCTGTAAATCATTTCAATAAATCTTGAAGTTTTTAATAACCAATTGAATTTGAGCTCTAAATATGTCGGCAATCCTGCAGGTCATGGCCTTCGTGTAATAGCCTATTGTTTATTGTAGTGTGTGTTTTGTTTTATTCTGAAATGCGATAATTAGTTCTCAAAACTGACGAAAGATGGATTTTGGAAAATAGAAAAATTATGTAGGAAAACTAACGCTTCACTGAAAGCCACTATTTTTCTGAAAATCCTTTGGTTCCAAGCTTCAAAATGATGGGTCATTCATTACAACCCGTTCAGCCGCTTTCCCATAATTTCCATTACCTGTTCAAATTATATATGATTTTGTATTTTTTAAACATGAAACATTTTTCTTGTGTACTGCTCCAGAAAAACTGCAACAGAATTTACATTGTCTCCTATATGAGTTGTGTTCATACCATCCCCAATGCATTCGTTGGTTAAAAAACTTCAGTGTTTATTCACGGCCCGGATTATACTTCTACTACAACATTGATCAAATGGAATGCGCAACCTATATTTATTACGTTAAAGAATTCATCTTCATTTGCTTTTATTTTTTAAAAGGTTTTGTGCATCGCAGCATTTCCTGAAAGAAACCGTCCAACCAAGTGTTTAACGGGCACTGCAATTAATCATAGTAGTAATATATATTTTATTTGCTTCGTTATGTAATGACGTTATATCAGCTAATGGGTCATGTAGCGTCCATGTAATTGGTGATGGCGAGATTGAGATGAGGTCGAGAATTCACCATAGACTAGCTCAGCGGTAGCGAAAATGTAATCGTGCGCCGAGCCACTGTGTAACCTGCAGCGTGCATAGCACCTATGGAGGGAGGCGGACACCCGAAGGGGAAGTGAAACAACTGTCTGACTTATTAACGGATTTTCATTTTCCTTACGTCAAGCATTTAAATATAATTTTATACAGTATGAGGTTACAAACTAATGTTTAGTACGTGTAACGAAGAAAGAAATGAACAATAAATGAACATTATCACAACCTAAAATTAACTGTCTTCAGAATGTCTCTGCGACAAAGTTTCAAAATCAGGAATTATGTCACTTACTGCCAGTCGTAGTTGATCACGAAGGTATTTGTCTGTCAGTCGTGATCTAAATTTGGTTTTTACTATTTCAATTGTTGAAAATAATTTTTCACAAACGTAAGTTGTAGCGAACATGGCTTCAACAGAGCAAGCGAAAGGACGAAGCTTCAGATATTTACTTTTTGGCAAAGATTTGAAAGTTCAACATTTGTCACGTCCTTACATCTAGCTTTCATTTGACATCACATTGTAAATCAGTGAGTTCAAATTGAAGAGCTAACCGCATTATTCTGAAAAAGCGTCGACGTACAGAGATGATAATGATGATGATGATGATGATAACAATAACACAACCTTTTACTGTTTCATCAGTAACATGTAGTATAATGCCGTTTTATGTTATACAACCGTTTTCCTCGTAATACTTGTGAACAATTCATACATTTAATATTCTCATCATATTGACAGCAAAAAAATGCGTCCTCCCATCCTACTTGGAACTTTCGTACATGGTTTCGAGAGAGACATATGCCACTCGCAGGTCAGAGACAAATACAAATGGAACGGAGTTTGACTCCAGTGAGTGAGAGGGTGGGGGTTGGCGGAGGTTAGAAGCAAGCGAAATGTACAACTATCACTGCGAGCCACAATGTCTCGCGAGTCACGTTATCGCCACGGCTGGACTAGCTGATATACGTCTTACGGTTTGAGGAAAACTTCGGAAAAAAAAAGCAACCAGGTAATTAGCCAAAGCGGTAGTCGAACCCACGCCAGAGTACTAATATTGGCCCTAAAATGTATAAAACATTAATAAATAAATACCTTAATCTATTTAACTTAAACTGTTTTACATTTAAAACTCTACGTAAGCACTTTGATATTAGTGAATATTTATTTTTAAGCTGTTATTTATTGTAATTTCATTATGCATTGAATCCTACACTCTATTTCAGAGGAGTGCTAGAATTTTTGTATATTTAGAATAATAAAACTGTTTACAATTTACCATATTTCTCTTCCTTTCTTCTTGTTTTCTTCTCTTTTGTTTCCTCTGTCACTTTTTAACTTTACTTTATCCCGTTCTATTTCCTTCTTCTTCTTCTTCTTTTTCTCTTGCTAGTCATGACTTGAATCAAGTTTCTTCTTGGGCGAAGAAGTTAGGACTTTGGTTAAATGCTAGTAAGTCACAAGCTATAATAATTGGACATAAGAGACTGCTGAACAACGACAGACATATCCCAATTATTACAGTAAATAATTCCACTATTCCGTACCATTCCGTCGTCAGAAACCACGGCATTTTCTTGGACGAGAATTTAAATTGGGAATGCCAAATAAAGGAAATATCCAAGAGAGTGTGCTATACCATGCATTCTCTTAACCCATTCAGAAACTTCCTTCCGCCAGAATTAAAACAGACTTTAGTGCAAACCCTCGTACTACCACTGTTTGACTATTGCGACGTAATACTTACAGACTTGACAACTGACCTTTCGAACAAGCTGCAGCGTGTGCACAATATGTGTGTCAGATTCATCAGCAATGCTCACAAATTTGACCACATTACACCCTCGTTCAAATCTTTATCCTGGTAGAAACTTAGTAACCGTAGAACACTTCATTCGCTGTCTCTTCTGTTTCGAGTTCTCCACACTTCTACTCCAAATTATCTTCCTTCCCGGTTTAACTACTTATCCTTCAATCACAATCTAAACAACAGGTCACAGGAGAGCCAAATCCTAGCAATTCCTGCCCATAGAACATCCCACTATTCATCCTCTTTTACTGTCTCAGTTCCCCGTGAATGGAATTCTCTGCCTCAGAAGATTAGGGGCTGCCAGACAATAACCACTTTCAAGAAAAGGTTAAACGATTGAAGTTATAATTGTGATCGAGTCAAATTGAAGTTATAATTGTGATCGAGTTTAATAATTTAATTTAATTTAGGTATGACTATCATTATTATTATTATTATTATTATTATTATTATCATCATCATATTATTATTATTATTATTTATTAAATTATCATAATTTACTGGCATCAAAGAACTCAAAATTCCGGCACATCCGGCGAAACCCTGCAGTTGCGAGCGTCGTTAAATAAAACATAACATTTTTACATGACAATACTTCTGACTGCAGGCCACTTCTCCATCGAGCACCTGGACCGAGTGATGTGGTCTCTGTACAACGACTACGGCAAAGTTGTCAAGGTGGGTGGCCTGGTGGGTCATCCCGATCTCGTGTTCGTGTTCGACGGCGACTACATAGAGAAAGTGTTCCGCAGGGAGGAAGTGCAACCTCACCGGCCCTCCATGCCCTCCCTACGCTACTACAAGCAGCACATGAGGAAGGACTTCTTCCAAGACACTCCCGGCCTCATAGGAATGTGAGTATTTCTATTGAACCTAATATTAAAGGCATTACAGACGACTACTTAAAAATACACACAGCCATTCTCATACAGTCTACACTTTATTTTTAATTACTGCATATTTTTTCAGTTGGTTATTTAGTCTCCAGGTATCGATCAAATTCCAGCAGAATTAATACAAGAGGGTGGAAGCGCATTATCTAACGAAATTTATAAGCTTGTACTTGCTATTTGGGAAAAGGAAATCGTACCAGAACAATGGAAGGAGTCCATTATCGTACCTATCTTTAAGAAGGGGGACAAGACTAACTGTAGTAACTTTCGAGGAATATCACTTTTGTTGACGTCGTACAAAATTTTGTCCAATATTCTTTTGAGAAGATTAACTCCATATGTAGATGAAATTATTGGGGATCATCAGTGTAGTTTTAGGCGTAATAGATCAACTATTGACCAGATATTTTGTATTCGACAGATAATGGAGAAAAAATGGGAGTATAAGGGTACAGTGCATCAGTTATTCATGGATTTCAAAAAGGCATATGACTCGGTTAAGAGAGAAATTTTATATGATATTCTTATTGAATTTTGTGTTCCCAAGAAACTAGTTCGATTAATTAAAATATGTCTCAGTGAAACGTACAGCAGAGTCCGTATAGGTCAGTTTCTGTCAGATGCGTTTCCAATTCACTGCGGGCTAAAGCAGGGAGATGCACTATCACCTTTACTTTTTAACTTCGCTCTAGAGTATGCCATTAGGAAAGTCCAGGATAACAGAGAGGGTTTGGAATTGAACGGGTTACATCAGCTGCTTGTCTATGCGGATGACGTGAATATGTTAGGAGAAAATCCACAAACGATTATGGAAAACACGGGAATTTTACTGGAAACAAGTAAAGAGATAGGTTTGGAAGTAAATCCCGAAAAAACAAAGTATATGATTATGTCTCGTGACCAGAATATTGTACGAAATGGAAATATAAAAATTGGAAATTTATCTTTTGAAGAGGTGGAGAAGTTCAAATATCTTGGAGCAACAGTAACAAATATAAATGATACTCGGGAGGAAATTAAACACAGAATAAATATGGGAAATGCCTGTTATTATTCGGTTGAGAAGCTTTTATCATCCAGTCTGCTGTCGAAAAATCTGAAAGTTAGAATTTATAAAACAGTTATATTACCGGTTGTTCTGTATGGTTGTGAAACTTGGACTCTCACTTTGAGAGAGGAACAGAGATTACGGGTGTTTGAGAATAAGGTGCTTAGGAAAATATTTGGGGCTAAGAGGGATGAAGTTACAGGAGAATGGAGAAAGTTACACAACACAGAACTGCACGCATTGTATTCTTCACCTGACATAATTAGGAACATTAAATCCAGACGTTTGAGATGGTCAGGGCATGTAACACGTAAGGGCGAATCCAGAAATGCATATAGAGTGTTAGTTGGGAGGCTGGAGGGAAAAAGACCTCTAGGGAGGCCGAGACGTAGATGGGAGGATAATATTAAAATGGATTTGTGGAAGGTGGGATATGATGACAGAGAATGGATTAATTTTGCTCAGGATAGGGACCAATGGCGGGCTTATGTGAGGGCGGCAATGAACATCCGGGTTCCTTAAAAGCCAGTAAGTAAGTAAGTATGGTTATTTAACGACGCTACATCAACTACGAGTCCTCTGAAGTTAACTATTTAGGCATAAGTTTCGATAATCATTTTAAATGGAACCAACACATTAATTACCTTTGTAATAAATTACGTAAAATAGTATATTATTCTGTTTTATTGAGGAATTGCTTATCAATAAGTTTATTACGTACAATATATTTAACTTTATTTCAATCGGTAATTATGTATGGAATTATAAGATGGGGTAACTCATTTAAATCCAATTTTAATCCACTTTATTTATTACAGAAGAAAATAATTAAAATATGTCTTCATAAACCTATTGATTTTCCATCTCAAAATTTGTTTCTAGACTTTAATGTACTTAACATAAGATAAATTTATTATATTGTACTAATAAAATTCATACATAAAAATCGAAGTAATTTTGAATTGTATTCTCATAGTTATGAAACAAAAGGTATGAATTCTTTAAAATTGTTTGAAGCAAAATGCAACACTGCTACAGTATTTAATCATAGTAGTAATTTAGGCCCAAGAATATATAACACATTTATATTTAAATATCCTAATCTTGTAAATTCTAATAGTTCTAGTATTAAATTAAAAAAGTTATGTATGAATTTTATAAAAATTGAAAAATTGTAAATTTAAATTTATACATTATAATTGCATAGCAGACATAAACAAATTGTATTGTATAATTATTAATTTCAATTCAGGAATCCGTCCCTGAGCACGAGTTCTACTCTTTCAGAGAGGCGAGCTAAATATTTTTCTTATATAAAAATAAATAAATAAATTTTAATAAATTACAATTATTAGCAAAATAAAAATAGATAATGGATAAATAAATAAATAAAAATGGATTAATAAATAAATATGGATGGATAGATAGATACATATAGATAGATAGATAGATAGATAGATAGATATAGATAGATAGATAGATAGATAGATAGATAGATAGATAGATAGATAGATAGATAGATAGATAGATAGATAGATAGATAGATAGATAGATAGGCAGGCAGGCAGGCAGGTAGGCAGAGGACAGGCAGACAGACAGACAGACAGATAGATAAATAAATAAAAAATAAATAAAAAATTTAGCGTCGATGAGATTGTTGATAGCGAGATGGTATTTGGCGAGATGAGGCCGAGGATTCGCCATAGATTACCTGGCATTCAACTTACGGTTGGGGAAAACCTCGGAAAAAACCCAACCAGGTAATCAGCCCAAGCGGGACTACTGCATATGATAGACTGAATCAGGGAGGTGAGAAGTCATAGAGGGAAACGGAACTAGCTCAAACCGTGTCACGACCAGACTGTGGATCGAACCAGAGCCGCCTGAATTGAACACCAGCATGCTAGTGTTGATCCACAAAGACAACTATTTAGATATTACTAAGAATTTGTTTCCTGTACTTACTTACTTCCTGGCTTTTAAGGAACCCGCAGGTTCATTGCCGCCCTCACATAAGTCCGCCATTGGTCCCTATCCTGAACAAGGTTAATCCACTCTCTACCATCATATCCCACCTCCCTCAAATCCATTTTAATATTATCTTCCCATCTACGTCTCGGCCTCCCCAAAGGTCTTTTTCCCTCCCACCTCATATCAAGCAAACACTTTTTTAAATAAGACAAAGTAAATTTCCTTCAATTGTCACTTCGATTGTGTACTCAGAAAATGTCAGTTTCATGTATGATGAAGTAGTCCTGGTGTTCTGTCTAGACTGCAAAACATAAGGGGCAACTGGTTGAAATTCGAACATTCGATCGGTTGCCCGACCTTGACGGATGTTCTCTGACCTGTCGGATCTAAACCGGTTCTAAGCCATATTCTGCAGCTCTCTAATCCAGGGGTTCCCAACCGATGTGTCGCGAAATTTTTAAATTGAAAAATAAAATTCAGGAAGTCTCTTTACAACGCACTGTTTTAAATTTACAACGAAGTCTTTGATATGGTAAGTTACATTTTATTTTGAGACAGACTTTACCAATGAAATGTGAACACCTGCAACAATGCTTAGTAAATCATTTACTCTCCCACTTAGTAATAAACAGAGTTTAGAATCATCGAAACATATTGGTCAGTTTCGGTATATACGTGTGAGCGGGTGATAGTACGACTATTTTATCAAAATTGCTTTATTTAGATTTTATCATTATCGTCAGGCAGAAAAATTCGAAAAAGACAATCTGAATCAAGTCCTGGGTTAGATGATACTACTGTTAATTCAAATAACGTGAGCGAAAATTCCCTTCAGGTTTCACAAAAACGTACTGCGTTTCGTAAAATATACAGGAGTGATGAATACTTGCAATATGGTTTTATGTAGTGTGGAGGTGAATATAAACAAAATCCCGAGTGTCTTATATGCGGAAACGTTTTGTCAAATCAGTCGATGGTGCCGAATAAACTAAAAACATAATTAGAACTGATGTTTTCAACGTCATACTTGTGTGAATCAGCATTTTCTACCAAAAAAAATAGTGAAATGTAAACAAAAGAACAGACTGCTGCATCTTGAAGATGATTTACTTGTTGGCCTGTCAACCATAAGACCACGTATAGAGAAACTCTGTGCAACCACCAAGCGCAGACTTCACATTAATTTAAATAAGAGAGTTTTCAAAAACGATAATAAAAAATATTTTATCGGACATCCAGCATAGATAGGTTGGCATTTTTTTAAAGACACGGTATATATTTTTTTCTAATGACACTCATGTTGCTGCTTGTTTTTCAGAATTTTAAATTGCGTGTCAACATCGACATATCTACAACACTGGATGTCCGACACTGCATAGAAGTTTTTTTATCAGTGCTTTTTTCAGGCTGGATCGGCATTCCGGCACCTTTTCTGTTGCATTTTTCATCATGGAACCGAAATATGTGTGAATAACTGTGTTTGAGTATAATTTCTCTTTGAATTCCGCTTATACCTTGAAAATCTTAGTTGGACGAAAAGGAGGTTAAAAACGACAAAATTCCCGAGTAATCATCTCCCCTTCCGCTATAAAATATTCTACATGTGTTCCACCATATTTTTCTCCAGAAGAAAAGCACTGGTTATAATAATAATACTAATAATAATAAATATAAAATAATAATAATAATAATAATAATACTTACTTACTTAAAAATGGCTTCCAAGGAACCCGAAGGCTCACTGCCGCCCTCACATAAGCCCGCCATTGGTCCCTATCCTGTGCAAGATAAATCCAGTCTCTATTATCATACCCCACCTCCCTCAAATCCATTTTAATATTATCCTCCCATCTACGTCTCGGCCTCCCTAAAGGTATTTTTCCTCCGGTCTCCCAACTAACACTCTATATGCATTTCTGGATTCGCCCATACGTGCTACATGCCCTGCCCATCTCAAACGTCTGGATTTTAAGTTCCTAATTATGTCAGGTGAAGAATACAATGCGTGCAGTTCTGTGTTGTGTAACTTTCTCCATTCTCCTGTAACTTCATCCCGCTTAGCCCCAAATATTTTCCTAAGCACCTTATTCTCAAACACCCTTAACCTATGTTCCTCTCGCAGAGTGAGAGTCCAAGTTTCACAACGATATAGAAGAACCGGTAATATAATTGCTTTATAAATTCTAACTTTCAGATTTTTGGACAGCAGACTGGATGATAAGAGCTTCTCAACCGAATAATAACACGCATTTCCCATATTTATTCTGCGTTTAATTTCCTCCCGAGTGTCATTTATATTCGTTACTGTTGCTCCAAGATATTTGAATTTTTCCACCTCTTCGAAGGATAAATCTCCAATTTTTATATTTCCATTTCGTACAATATTCTGGTCACGAGACATAATCATATACTTTGTCTTTTCGGGATTTACTTCCAAACCGACCGCTTTACTTGCTTCAAGTAAAATTTCCGTGTTTTCCTAATCGTTTGTGTATTTTCTCCTAACATATTCACGTCATCCGCATAGACAAGAAGCTGATGTAACCCGTTCAATAATAATAATAATAATAATAATAATAATAATAATAATAATAATAATAATTTATTTTATTTATTTTTTATTTATTTATTTATTTAATGTGCTGTACAACAGCCAGTGGCCAATTACAGTTCAGCACAAATATAACAAAAACATAAAACAAAAATAATTATTAGACATAAATATAATTACAATTACAATAATGACGATGAATGGATAACTAAGAATACTATGAGAGAATGTTAATTGAGTATAATGCCTAAAATAATACATAAATGATAAATCGTTGCCAAGAGCAAACAAAGTCTATACATTGAAGGGATCGAATTCGCAGCCATGCATGTTGGCATTTTAATGCATCTGGAGACTGGTGAAAGAAATTTCGAATTTCTAATATAGAAAAGTTTGTGGGCTCTCATATCTTTTGTTGGAATACGTAAGGTAATATTGTTTAAGAAAGAGTCACAGGATATATCACCTTTGAGGACTTTACAAAAGAACAGATAATCTAGCTCATGGCGTCCAGCATATAGATTTTGACAATTAAAATATTCACATTTTATCTCATAACTATACCCGGAATTAATGGGCAGAAATCTGAATGAACATAAGGATATAAATTTTCTTTGTATATTTTCTAATAATAATAATAATAATAATAATAATAATAATAATAATAATAATAATAATAATAATAATAATAACAAATACGTGTGTCGCGATATAGTGGGCGTTCAATAAAGTGTGTCGTCAGTCAAAAAAAGTTGGGAACCACTGCTCTAATCCATACCTGAAGTTTTTCCCACTTTTTCGTTACACACTGTATAGGCCCTAATGCTAGAATTTAAAGATTATTTTCTGTTTTGTTGCATAGTACGTACTGTACTTTGTTCTGTGTGTTTATATTTGTTGATTGGTAAGCAGTATCAATAAACAGATTAGAACTTAATTGGTAACATGACAAAGAACTGAATAGATAGGAAACATACTGTCAGTCGCCTTCTTGAAACAATTAATTTCTCGTTGCGTCAGACATGGGCCACAGTGGGACGAGTTCCGCAGCAAGGTGCAGCAAGTGATGCTGCAGCAGGGGGCAGCCAAGAACTACGTGGCCCCCCTGGACCAGGTGGCCAGCGACTTCATGGCGAGGTGAGTTACGCACTTTTCATGTTACGCAACTGACCGGCACCAGGACACACTCGTCCTACTTTACTTTGCCGGCAAGGAAAAGTAGGCTGACAAAACCACAGAGCCGCCACCACAGTTTGTGATCGTTGCTTCCAACGCACAATTTGATACAACACATAATAAGTAAAGTACTATTGAACTGCAGCTATCGTACAATATTTTGTGTTCTGTAAACCATAAGCTTCTTTGGCCTATAAGCAAAAATGTCGGCTTACCACGCCGAGGCGCTGTTTTAAGTCGAGTCTGTCATTTAACATTTTTGATAGACAACGACAATATTTGGGGCAGGTTTTTGCGTAGTAGTATCATTTTGTCACTGGTCTTTATATACTTTCCTCTAATCGTGTAATAGTCAATTAAATCCCACTCGAGTTTTGATTTTCTCTAGATAGTGTCTAGTGAGATTTCTGTTGACTATTTCGTATATATGACGTCATTCCAGTTTCGGCCAATGAAGTGTAATTAAATTTTGAATTCCAAACAATCACAGTCATATATCGCGATAATTTCTGCAGTTTGATTTATCACTATCAATTTATCGGAGGGTTGTTCTTTTGTTTAGTCAGTGACGCCAACTATTTCCACATATATCGATGAACATGAATCCATTGTATCAAATAAAGTGCGAAATCCTACTTCCACATCTACATCTTCATCTTCTAATTCCATGTCCATTGTATCTAAAGAAAATGGCACTCCTTCATAACAATTGTTCATTTAATTAATTTATTAATCAGGTTATTTGTAATTATATTATAAAATGTTTAAATTAAATTATGATTTCAGCAGATAATGAAAACGTATTTCTGTTATAATAACAAGAGAAAAGCGTAGTACATGTAATTAACATTGTTAAGCCTGTATTTCGCTTTTCTCAATTGGCATTACTGAATAACATTCAATTTCTTTATTGCAGTAATCGATATTCATCTATTTCGACTTCACAATGTCTGAATAGGTTAAGTATTGATGAATACAAAATTATTAATAATTTGTGAGCGAATTTTAGGGATATATTGTTTACATTTTTATTTCATTCACGAAATAGTCCTAATAAATGTCACTCGAGGTCTGAGATTTCCTAGATAAATCCTCTCGCTTGGCTCGTGGAATTAAAGGCAAATCTCAGACCTCTTGTAACATTAGGCCTACTATTGATAAATCCATAGGGACACTTGTGACAGTAAAGGTCGCTATTGGGATTTTTCTCGGTTTTCTTCCTTTTCCCCATATTAGGTATTTACATAATTCCGTCAACATTTCGCCATTTCCTCATCATTTGATTGCATTCCCGAGCACCGGCTGGCGATGCACGGAGGGAGCTGGCCTAGGGACGAGTGGGGTTGCCTGCTCGAAATCTGGGTACGCAGCGAACCTTAGTGTAGTCAGCCGGTGTGGGTTGGGAATGCGCCTAGCTTGAAGGTTGGCGCAATAGATCGTGAAAGGTCACAGTACTCCCTCCATACATTCCTTTCCATTCCATTCCAACCCCTCTTGTTACTGTCCACACCTGTGGAGTAACGGTTAGCGCATCTGGTGGCCCAGGTTCGATTCCCGGTCGGGGCAAGTTACCTGGTTGAGGTTTTTTCCGGGGTTTTCCCTGAACCGAATATGAGCAAATACTGGGTAACTTTCGGTGCTGGACCCCGGACTCATTTCACCGGCATTATCACCTTCACCTCATTCAGACGCTAAATAACCTGAGATGTTGATAAAGCGTCGTAAAATAACCTACTAAAAAAACCTCTTGTTACTGATTGGCAAGATTCACCGTAATGTTTAAACACAACAGCAGGACGTTCCCTTCTGTGTATAAAAACAGTGTAGCAATAACCATATTTCATACCTCATGTTTATAATTATAGCAATATAGTGGCTTGTGCAGCAAATGCTGCAAACTAAGTTCATTAGACGTTCAAATAAACATTTTTCAGATTTATTTTCAATGACGAATACCAGACATTCTGAAAGTTATTTGCTTCCATAACAATGAAAGATACTCTCTCTCGAGCCAATACTGAAGAGAACCACGCATATAAATATCTACACCACACCGCCATTAAATATATGAAAAAGACCCAACCCCACTCGATTAATAACTATAAAAATATTTTATTTTAATAATATTATTATCTTACACAAGTTTTATAGCTTTCAGCAACATATACTATATATACTACATAGCCGCCACTCAGTAAAATATAGAAATCAAAATCTAATTAAGTTATTCTCTACATCTACTTATATAACCCCAAAACGTTTCACTTTCATATAATAAATATAACATTAATATGTATAATTAATGAAAAATAGTCACATCATGGCATTAACTACAATAATATTTCATTTCTAATGGTAATAATGTCATCAAACCACCTAAAGTTTTGTAGTTTTTAATATCCGATACACAGGTGTACCCAGAAAATTACACACCACAGAATCGAACCTGTAAATTATTTTTAGTAAGTTAAGTTTTTAATAACCAATTTAATTTGAGCTCTAAATATGTCAGCATTCTTGCAGATCATGGCCTTCGTGTAATATTGTTTACTGTAGTGTGTGTTTTGTTTTATTCTGAAATGCAATTAATTAGTTCTCAAAACTAACGAAAGATGGATTTTGTAAAATAGGAAAATGATGTAGGAAAATTGCCATTTCACTGAAAACTACTATTTTTCTGAAAAACTTTGGGTTCCAAGCTTAAAAATGAGGGGTCATTTATTGAAATCCGTTCAGCCGTTTTCTCGTAATTTCCATTACCAGTTCAGATTATATATACAGAAGAAAGGTGATATTTCTTATTATGTGACGTAACGAAGCAAATAAACGTCACATACTACGTTAAGATAATTATTATGATCATTAAATTTAAATTATGATTTACTTTCATGACAATCATCTCTAAGGAATTGGTTTACGACCACTACAATCGCAATTATTATTCATGAGTTCCTTTCTAAAAAACGACTATAAAAAGGTTAATGAATTCAGTGAAGTTATGAACGAGCAATAAACGGTTTTGTTCTTCATATGTACAGCATACGGGCTATTCCATATGAAATCGATCAGTAAAAACCCTCGCATTTTTTATACTCTAATTTTTTTTCCTATTTATACAAGGTGCTGAGGAGAGTGCATTTGCAAAAATATACTATCGAAAGTCAAACGGTTTTCGTATTGTTGAGCGACAAATTTAGCGTATTTTATAAAAACAAGCCTCTTTCAGCGCTCAGAACTCTGGAACCATTTATTGTAGAACATTGAATGAGAGCTTATTTTGAAGCTGACATTTGGTAGGTTATGGTAAGAAGTAATCCTTATTTTTATTGTACACAGAGAGACAGATAATCTGATTTTACTTACTTTTAGGCTTTTTGCCAATTTGTAAAAATGTAAAAAAAAAATATTAAGAAAAAACCTTGCATTATTAAGAGGGATTTGGCATTGTTTTCTTACTGGTATCGGCAATAAATTTAAGAATATTAAATATATTATTTTCACATGCCTGGACTTGAACGGCGCAGTACCGCACGCACTGGCCGAGAGCTGAAGATAAGCGAGCGTTGGGCGTCATTTTACTCTTGTGTTTATGAAAACTTGTGATAAAGCTAGCCCAGCTATGCGCTACTAGACGAAACATCACGTGTTTGTCTCCTGGCCTTGCTTATCTCGGTTAGCTCCCGTCTCATAGTCAGCTGGTTAGTTCACGCGCGTACTATTTATTTTCTTTATTTGATATTTTCAATACTTTATTATCAACATTCCATCAGTAAAAAATATGTGTTTATTTGTACTTTCAATGCGGAATCTAACTATATATTTTTAAAATATGTTTTCCTAACCAAAGGAGTCTTAATGATGAAAAATCTAAATTTCTCCATTTCCATAAAAAGTAAGAAAATCTGTTTATATGTCAATATAAACTTTAATTTCTCAGCATCAAAATAAACTATGATTTTGATCATTGGGTGAAAGGGTTTCGGAGCTACAACAGTTTAAAGTTGCTAATTTTATGAAAATACGATAAATTTAAATATTTTTAATTTAAACACTATGAAGTTCTGATGCCTCAAACTTTGCACAAAGCATTGTATTACAGTTCTCTACGTACAAAAAAAGTTTCATTGTATTTAGAAATTGTAAGGTCAATTTTCTCTATATTTCGGTCGATTTGAGATGGAATAGCTCATATACATGAATTGTGAATCAATTTCAGACTACGTTCAGAAAAACAATAAATACCGCAAAGTAACACTGTTTAATTGTGTTCCAGGATAGATTCCCTCAGAGACGAAAACCAAGAACTCCCCGATAATTTCCTGGGTGAAATCTACAAATGGGCCTTGGAATGTAAGTAATGTCAGAGATTCATGTTAGCAATTTTTAACACCCCTACTGCCAAGGAAGGCATCCCTGCAAACAAATGTTCAATACGGCATGAATTCAGATTATGTAACCTGTTTTTTCTTATTTGGTTTATTTTACGTAGCTTAATCAACTGATATGGTTATCTGGCGTCTGAACCAGAAGAAAGTGTCAGTCAGTCAGTCAGTCAGTCAGTCAGTCAGTCAGTCAGTCAGTCAGTCAGTCAGTCAGTCAGTCAGTCAGTCAGTCAGTCAGTCAGTGAGTCTGTCAGTGATTAGATAATGGAATTTGTTGTTGTGTTTTCATTTAAAGTATTTCGAAATACAAGAATAGTTCAGATTCCATGGAAACGCCTTTCAGCTCTAATTCAGCAGTGATTAAATTAGAAATGCGAATATATATTACTATTGGTTTGTGTAGAAAATGCTGCAAACTAAGTTCATTAGTTGTTGAAAAAAATTTTTCAGATTTATTTTCAATGAGGAATACCAGACATTTTGAAAATTAATTGGTTTCATAATAATGAAACATACTCCTTCTGAATGGTTTTTATGCCAAATACTTTCTCTTGAACCTATCCACCTTCAGTTTCTGAGTTTCAACGCGAAAATGCAAGTAACAATGTCAGGACGATCAGTGGATTTTTCATGTGGGAGTAAAGCAATAGCTATTTCAGATCATTGTGGATTCTAGGTGAAAGTTAAAAAAAAGTCAGGTTTGCTATTCTTTCGAACAAAAGACATAGCATCTTGGTATAGCTGCTGCATGTAGAGTTTGAAATGTAGAGGGTAAAATCATTTTATCCTGCTAAGTGATCTTGCTGAAATGATCGGGAGACTACAAAGTTTTGTAGGCCTTTTATTTTATCAGTAAGTAATACCTTTTAGTCTTTCATTAGGAACCGTAATTTTTGCGATCTCTCGAGCCAATACTGAAGAGAATGATGCATATAAATATCTACACCACACCGCCATTAAATATATGAAAAAGACTCAACCCCACTTGATTAATAACTATAAAAATATTTTATTTTTAATAACAATATTATTATCTTACGTAAGTTTTGTAGTTATATATATATATATATATATATATATATATATATATATATACATACACATACACTATATATCCACCACTCAGTAAATTATAGAAATGACGATCTAATTTAAGATATTCTCCACATCTACTTATATAGGCCTAACCCCAAAACGTTTCACTTTCATATCACCAATATAGCATTAATACGTATAATTAATGAAAAATAGTCAGATCATGGCATTAACTATAATAATATTTAATTTACAATGGTAATAATATCATCAAGCCACCTCTAGTTTTGTAGATTTTAATATCAATACACAGCTGTACTCAGAAAATTACACACCGCAGAATCAGACCTGTAAATTATTTTTAGTAAGTCTTGAAGTTTGTAATAACCAACTGAATTTGAGCTCTAAATATGTCAGCAATCCTGCAGTCCATGACCCTCGTGTAATATCCCATTGTTTATTGTAGTGTGTATTTTGTTTTATTCTGAAATTCAATTAGTTCTCAAAACGGACGAAAGATGGATTTTGGAAAATAGAAAAATTATGTACGTAAACTAATGCTTCACTGAAAGTTACTATTTTTCTGAAAATCCTTGGGTGCCAAGCTTCAAAATGTCGGGCCATTCATTAAAATCCGTTCAGATTTTTTCCCGTAATTTCCATTACCAGTTCAAATTATATATATAGATGTAGATCCAGAGGAAGTACACAACAGTAACGTACTTTCCAATGTTCGGCGTATTATTTCATTGGCGCTCAATCAATAATGTAGGCCTGTTACACTTTTTCTTACGTTTATACTATCCGCCCTTTTATTGTATTCTCATTTAGGACAAATAAACTTTCTCAATTTATTCAATAACAGTTCAAGGTTTCTTATTTGTTCGGATAATTCAACTATTCACATCGGATAAAAAATGCTGTGCTCTAGAAATCACTAAACAATTTATTTTTTATTAACCGTTAAATTGCTTTTGTCTATTCTCTTGCACTCATGTTGTCGAGTTTGTATTTCTTTTAACTTGCCCTACATAACAGAAGAAATTCCCGTCACTTGCAATTCACACAGCACCGGACCTGCACCCAAACAACTCAGAACTTAAGAACTCATAAACGTCTGTAACATAGCAGGATTCGATCTCACTACTGTGGCCACCACTCAACGCCCTTCGGCGTGTCGTAAGCCACGTAGGAAATGTAAGCGCTTCCGGTGTAAAATCTTTTCGAGAAACATAAACAAGGTCGAGTTAATTATGTAGACTCTTGCAGGCCTGCCAACACGTACGGTGTTGCGTGTCGAATTGTTTGAAGTGAGCGCTCAAGGGGACCGGTTAACATTACTGTGTTGGGTAACACACTTCTGCAGCGGTCATTGCTGCAACAGCTGAATCACGAAAATTGTATTGCGAAAACGAGTTAGTCATGCACTGTTCGCGACCACATTTAATAACTTATCTTTTACAAAACCTTACATAGATTTAACCGGAATGTATTTCGCCTTTATCTGCAATTATTATTGTTACGCCAAATAATAACAATAATAACAATAATAATAATAATAATAATAATAATAATATAATAATAATAGGCTTATTGAACTGTTTTACAAAAAAAGTTACGGAAGTACAAGCAAATACCTTACTATAATAATACCGGACAGCTAGTACTTTTTCGCGCGAACGACGCTCGTGCTGCTACCTAGTCTGCCGGTGTGGAGATACTCGCGATACAAGCTGTAATCAACTGCAATGTATATTGTTGCTGGGCTAGTTAATAGTTTTATTAATCATTAGTTCTGTGTTAAAATGTCAGGGTGTATATGTGCTGTTTATAATTGCTCCAAATCTTACTTTCGATTTCCGACAGTTCATAATACGCGAGTCAACAAAATTCGTTATTAGGCCTAATGCCTTTGTCTCTGTGTTGATAGAATAATACAAATTAGCTTTTTGTTTAGGCCTAATAAATGAATAGAAGTTAAAATATATTGGAAATTTTAAGGTTTAGCAAATTAAGATTTATTGTTGTCCACAAGCTCAGTTGGTAGAGCAGCTGGCTACGGACTGAAAGGTCCGGGTTCGATCCCAGGTGGTGACAGGATTTTTCTCGTTGCCAAACTTTCAGAACGGCCCCGAGGTTCACTCAGCCTCCTATAAAATTGAGTACCGGGTCTTTCCCGGGGGTAAAAGGCGGTCAGAGCGTGGTGCCAACCACACCACCTCATTCTAGTGCAGAGGTCATGGAAAGCATGGGGCTCTACCTCCATGCCCCCAAGTGCCTTCATGGCATGTTACGGGAATACCTTTACCTTTACCTTTACCACATGCCTTTACTAATTATTTCAAGCATCACATTACTATCAATTTTATCTTTGCAGTTGTCAGCAATGGGTATATAAAGCGTTATTGTAAATTCATTCTTATTGTCAGAATTAATTTTGTCCCACTAAAGCAAAGAAGACATACGCAACAATTAATTACGGAAAATAATACAGTATGAAGCATGCAATATTTCTCATAATATGCAGCGTTGATATCAAATAATGTTACGTTAAATACGGTACTATTCAACATTTCTTAAGTGTCTCGTATATTATTCCACATTAGTAACTCACGTTTTAAACAATAGTCCGATTTCCGCTATGTTAATATTTGTATTTGTGGACGTAATTCCACGCCGCTCCGCTAGATGTCAGGTCCGCGATATTTCGCACTCACGACAATGCTGCTAGTATACAGCTGTCCGGTATTATTATAGTAAGGTATTTGGTACAAGTTCCATCATAGTCATTTTCGCAAAATTATTTGCAATTCTAACTCATAAGATTAGTTTGCGAATTCAGAATGAATAAAATAATACAGGGTGATTCAAAATTCCGGTGACATAGACAAACTCCGCTATTAGTGCAGATAGCCAAAATGGAAAGAGGGGAAAAATGTTAGAAATATGTAGTTTTCAATCCAATGTGCTTGAATATTTAACGTAGGGTAAACCGTTGAGGCTGCACACTGGTACGACACACCCGCCAATCCCAGTGCTGCCAAATTAATGACTTTTCCGCTTATTCTAGTGGATTTTGGATACGTATAGTTTAACTGAGAAAGACAGTTGACATGTAGAGTTTAGCGGTTAACCTAATTAATAAGTGAACCTCATTGTACAATACAACCTATATATGTATAGGCCTTACATAATTTTCACATTGGTACTGATAATAATCTTTCACTTTACTCCCATCTCACTCACCGTAGTGGCACTATGACGCATTTCACTGACACTCTATAACACATTTCACTGACCTATAGAACACATTTCACTGACACTATAAATTATCACTGATCGAACTATTCACTGCACTGTAAAACCATAACTTCACTGACTCACCTCACTTCACTGATACAACAGTTCAAATAAGACAAACAATTACATCCTTATGCATACTTATAAACAGAACTACATTTAAACTAAACATTTCTAGTCTAAGACCCTCTTACACGCTATTTTAAAATAATTTACAATTCAAACCAAGGTAGTAACTCGTCAAGCTAAATAAATACATGTTACCTTAAAAAATTAAATGTTACATGTCACCTTAATTTTAATTTACACTTTATACACGACTTTTTAAGTTATTCTTGAATCTCCTTAAGGAAGGACAGCCCTAAAAGACCGCTGCAGGTAGATCATTCCAATCATTTATAGTTCTACTAGCCGTACCCGTGCGCTCCGCTGCACCTGTTTAGAAATAAATATAAAGTAATTACATAATTAAAATAGGGTGTTTGATCCAGGGAACATTCGTGTTTGATAGAAGGATAAATCGTTTAATATGTTACTTAATTTAAATTGTATTTAAATAATTAAAATGCGATCATTTTGGTCCAGAGAGCACTCATTTGATGCAATTACAATTCCTTTAACATGTTTGTTAATTGTTACTACATGCAGCCATAGTTTAATGAATGTACAAAATAGCCTATTAAGTTTTCTGTGCATAAGAAGTTATTTTAATCTTACCTGTCCTCGATTCACTCAGAAGTTACTGTAATAACATCATAGCATTATGTCCATCTAGAGAAACTACACTTTCCAATGGTGAATTAATAATTAATTATACAAACCGGTTAATTTAGCATCCGATATTACTTCATACAAACACAGAAACATTCTCTGTAGGCTATGTCTCATAGCTTTTTCGATTGTTGTTGTCCAAGGCCCCTTATAGACGAAGTCATTTTTCTTATTTCATTGCACCGCCTTAGATGGCGTTATTTTAATTTTAAAACTCATTTATCTCATTAAATATCAGTCCTGTCAAAATTTTACAAAGAGTAAAACTTATCGGAAATCAGTTTTAAAGAAACTTTTGTTATGTAACATTTTTCACAAAAATCAATAATAAGCGAGATATTTCGATTTATCTAATTCAGGTCCCCTTATAACCCCCTTTTTAAATAAAGTATTTTGAATGCCATATAGCCTAAAATATAAGTTACAACGAACCTAATTTATATTTCAATTTTCATCGAAATCGGTTCAGCCATTATCGCGTGAAAAGGTAACAAACATCCAGACAGACATACAAAAAAAAAAAAAAAAAAAAAGCGATTTTCGGTTTCAGGGTGGTTAATTATATATGTTAGGACTAATTATTTCTGGAAAATCGAAAATTACCAGAAAAATTTCGGCTAGCGATTTATTATTAGTATAGATTTAATGGAATGTAAAGAAATACAATAAAATTAGTTTCAGGACCCTAGTAGAGAATAATTTAAAAACTAAAATCAGTTATTTATGCTTATTAGTATCTAGTGTCTGTGATATTCATAGCAATATTAATAGTGTTAGTCCTCTGAACGAATCAAACATGAAGGCCCATTGTTTCGGGTCTGTGTAATCGAAATGCATGGCCCAGTAAAAGAGCTCCAAATGAAGTGGTCTTATGCGGCCCAACGATTCGATATCCACGGCCTCCTATAATTAAGCGTGCTTCGGTTAAAACTGTGTTTTCATGCCTTTCAACTGAAATGAACGCGGCAGGCAGGCTTATGGCTTTGAGTATCGCGAGGGCTGTGGATCGACAAACATTCATTTAGCCTGCTGTGTCACAAAGCTAGACCGCTACATGCTCTGGTTCTGGAATCAATCACACGTTACACATTGACTTATAAGTCACTCAAAACATGCCATATAAGAGGCTTTATATTACCCGAAAGTTATATTACCCTGGAGACCCAAGTTCGAATCCCGAGAGAGGTCAAGTGGAATTTGTGGTCCACAAAGATGTAATGAGAGGGGGTTTTGGGCACTATCGTTTCCTTTCTAGTCAATGCTTTATTTTTCTCCATCCACTGTAGCCTAATCCATTTTTGTTGGCTTTACGAGGGCAGGAATCGGGATGACACCTTGCACTATGGCTTCCAATGGCTGTGTATGTGATCATTGTTCAAGTTCGACAGATGATCCAAATCCGATGCTGACAGGTGGGTCTGCCTTCACAAAGCTAGGTCCCACTGAATGAATGAATGAATGAATGAATAATAAATTAATGAATGGATGAATGAATGAGTAAATAAATGCATGAATGAATGAATAAATGCATTAATGGATGAATAAATGAATGAATAGAATTAAATGAAATGAATGAAAGAATAAATGGATGGATGGATGAATGAATGAATAAATGACTGGATGGATGAATGAATAAATTAATGGATTAACGAATTAATTAATTAATGGATGGATCAATGAATGAAAAAATGAATGGATGGATGAATGAATAAATAAATTAATTAATGAATAGATGAATGAATGAATGAATGAATATATAGATTAATGAATGAGTGAATGGATGAATGAATGAGTAAATAAATGCATGAATGGATGAATGAATGAATAATTGAATAAATGGATGGATGGATGGATGAATGAATAATAAATGACTGGATGAATCAGTGAATGAATAAATTAATGGATTAACGAATTAATTAATTAATTAATGGATGGATCAATGAATGAAAAAATAAATGGATGGATGAATGAATAAATAAATAAATAAATTAATAGTTGATGAATGAAAGAATATATAGATTAATGAATGAGTGAATGGATGAATGAATGAGTAAATAAATGCATGAATGGGTGAATAAATGCATAGATTAATAGATGAATGAATGAATAATTGAAAGAAGGAATGAAAGAATAAATGGATGAATGAATGAATAAATGACTGGATGGATGAGTGAATGAATAAATTAATGGATTAACGAATTCATTAATTAATGGATGGATCAATGAATGAAAAAATGAATGAATAAATAAATTAATTAATGAATAGATGAATGAATGAATGAACATATAGATTAACGAATGAGTGAATGGATGAATGAATGAGTAAATAAATGTATGAATGGGTGAATAAATGCATAGATTAATAGATGAATGAATGAATAAATGAAATAATGAATGAAAGAATAAATGGATGGATGAATGAATGAATGAATAAATGACTGGATCGACGAGTGAATGAATAAATTAATGGATTAACGAATTAATTAATTAATGGATGGATCAATGAATGAAAAAATGAATGAATGGATGGATGAATAAATAAATTAATTAATGAATAGATGAATGAATGAATGAATGAATGAATGAATAGATGAGTGAATGGGTAAACGGATGGATGGAATAAGTAAGTAAATAAATAAATATAAAAATAAATAAATAAAGGGAAAAGAGGATGAATTACTATTAAAGGTACACGATGATAATCACACCCAACAAGGGCTCTTGAGACTTGTCTTAACGTTTATGTGAGCTCCTAGCCTAAAGGCCATTTGTCTCACTTCGTTCACAATGTGTCACTGAAAGGACTTTAGTAAATTTTACAGAGGGAAAGCCAACTAGACCATATACCTATCTATCAGTTCTCCATTGTCCTCTTGAGGAGAAGGGCTTGGGCTAGGGACTTGCCCTCACACGTAGGCCGCTTCGGTGGGCCCACTGTACTACGCGGAATGTAATGTTGTGCATGCCCTTAGGATTCTCGCGCAACAGCCGCCTCCGAACTCCCATACAGACTTACTTACTTACTTACTTACAATTGACTTTTTCAAGGAACCCGGAGGTTCATTGCCGCCCTCACATAAGCCCGCCATTGGTCCTATTCTGAGCAAGATTAATCCATTCTCTACCATCATATCCCACCTCCTTCAAATCCATTTTAATATTATCCTCCCATCTACGTCTCGGCCTCCTCAAAAGTTCTTTTACCCTTCGGTCTCCAACTAACACTCAATATGAATTTCTGGATTCGCCCATACATGCTATATGCCCTGCCCATCTCAAACGTCTGGATTTAATGTTCCTAATTATGTCAGGTGAAGAATGCAATGCGTGCAGTTCTGCGTTGTGTAACTTTCTCTATTCTCCTTTAACTTCATCCCTCTTAGCCCCAAATATTTTCCTAAGGACTTTATTCTCAAACACCCTTAATATCTGTTACTCTCTCGAAGTGAGAGTCCAAGTTTCACACCCATATAGAACAACCGGTAATATAGCTGTTTTATAAATTCTTTCAGATTTTTGACAGCAGACTGAAGACAAAAGCTTCTCAACCGAATAATAACAGGCATTTCCCATATTTATTCTGCGTTTAATTTCCTCCCGAGTGTCATTTATATTTGTTACTGTTGCTCCAAGATATTTGAATTTTTCCACGTCTTCGAAAGATAAATCTCGAATTTTTATACTTCTATTTCGTAGAATATTCTGGTCACGAAACATAATCATATACTTAGTCTTTTAGGATGCTATCATAGACATTTCGCTAGCCCGCGCTACGAGCGTGCTAAACTAGCCCCGGCTATCGACTGATTACTTGTACAGGATTCATATCATATCATATCGCTAACACTGGTTTATGAATACGAAAAACGTTAGTTCGCTGATCATCCACCGGAAGCCCGCGCTAAGAATGTCTATGAATATGGCCCATCGGAGTTTACTTTCAAACCTATCTCTTTACTTGTTTCCAGTAAAATTTCCGTGTTTTCCCTAACCCTTTGTGGATTTTCTCCTAACATATTCACGTCATCCGCATAGACAAGAAGCTGATGTAACCCGTTCAATTCCAAACCCTGTCTATTATCCTGAACTCTCCTAATGGCATATTCTAGAGCGAAGTTAAAAAGTAAAGGTGATAGTGCATCTCCTTGCTTTAGCCCGCAGTGAATTGGGAAAGCATAAGACAGAAGCTGGCCTATACGGACTCTGCTGTGAGTTTCATTGAGACACATTTTAGTTACTCGAACTAGTTTCTTGGGAATACCAAATTCAATAAGAATATCATATAAAACTTCTCTCTTAACCGAGTCAAGCGACGAGCTCCATATGATCGCAAAGAAAACGTTCTATAACGCAAGTAATTGCTGCAGAAAATACATGTGTTTTCAACGACTATAGGAGAGAGATAAAAGCTAATTTTCTCGACCATTTTTCGCTTACAGTATGTTAAAATCGGAAGTATTCCACGTACAATCCCACGTTCTAGTACTTTGTGTTATAAGTACACCCGGCGCCCCCTAACTGCAATGTCAGTTCATTTAATGCTCACATAATTGCCACTAATGAGTTCAGTTGTTATTGATCAGTTACACAATACCCACAGGGAATAACGGCACCATGAATCACATAGCATCTGCGATGCCCAGATATTGCTAGGGGATTTTCACATCGTTTATACTTTTAGACACCAGGTGGCATATTCGAGTTTTAGCCGTAGAACCATCCGCACCTGGAACTAGAGATTATGGGCGGACGAATTGAGAATCCAGCTTAAAACATTCGTTACTTGAATACCATAAAATGTTGATATATATAACCAAAATTACCGTTTCTGGCACGTGAAATATGTAATGGAAACGTTGAGAGCGATTATCTTATCTTTGCCTCAGTTTGGAGGCGAGAAAGCTGATAAATAATGATTGGCAATTGTAATCATAATAATAATAATTGGCAATAGATTTATGACTGGACAAAGTTAAGGACACATAGGGCCTTCTCTTACATTCTACCAGGTCAAAAGTATACAGGCAGTTAAAATTTAACAAAAAGTTAAAGAACAGAATACTAACATATTACAAAAAAATAATAACAGCATAGTAAAATCTAACTAAACAGCATGAAAATAATGCCATAACATAAGAAAGAAAGTAAAATACATTGGAATATCATCGCCGCGCTCTCAACAAAAGCAACTCATTTAGTACAAATTGTTAATATGGAAAACGTAAGGAAGAATATATCAAAATAGAATGTAATAAAATAATAATAAATAAGAGGAAAAATAATTGAAATTCACAATAAAAAGGCTATGATAATAAACTCATCAGCTGATAAAGAGATTGACAAAAAGGGGAAAGGAAGGAAAGAAATATATACATTAAATAAATATACTTTTACAAAACTATCGCAGAGGAAAGGGCTTATAACTGAAAGGAATCTAATTCAAAAAGTGCAATTTTAATTAATTTTATGCTCGACCATGCCGAAATGTAGTAATTATACACCTGGTAGCAGACCTTTAATGCATGTCATTAAAGTAAACTCATTAAAGATCAGGTCTTTCAGCCAATGACGACTCAGGTTAAACTGTTCAGCCAATACAGGTCAGCTAAATCTACCGTTATAAAACCGCATGTATCGATTATTCTCGGATATGCAATCGAAAAAAAAGAGAATTAGCGAAAAGTCACGGAGGCTGGAAATCCAATACTGTCGCAGAAGGTTATGTTCTGTTACTATAATAATGAGCGTTAATTGTAAATAATATTCAAATAAATTCAATTTGTCATCTCGTTTTTCAACGTCTAATTTAATTTCAATGTTATCTCTGTAGGTTCTTATGGAGCAAGAATCAATGTCGACATTTGTTCCTCGGAAAAAACCTCAATACTTTCGCGTCTGCGCACATCTCAAACATACGGGACATTGCTCCAGGTCAGATGAAATAAAATTAATAATATCAAGTTAAAATGTGGTCGAGCATAAAACCTACAAACTCGCCTATAATGGTAATTAAGAAGCATTATTGAAAATTATGAAACTCGCTTGCGCTCGTTTCATAAATATCCATACTCACTTCTTAATTACCTTCATTATAGGCTCGTTGAATAATGTACTATTTGAAACTAGACAATGTCCGACAGTCTCTGACGTGTTGTGGTAGAGAGTTCCAGAGATGAGCTGCAGAGACGGTGAAAGATGAAGAGTAGAAGGATGTTCTGTGTTTAGGAATGGAGAAATGATATGGTGTTGTGAGCTGTAGTATCTATTTCCTGATATGAAACAAATGTTGAAAACGAGAAGCTAAGTAGCTAGGGTTAGAGGTTTGAAGAATACTGAAGAGTAAAGTGAGAAAGTGAATAGTTCTTCGCTCCTTGAGACGGACCCACTGATAACTGTGGTTGCCAGATTGGTAACGTGACTTCTGTGCAGGAGGTGGTACCACTCTCAGCCGAAGTGGCAACAGATGCCACTGACTGGACAGAGTACTCAAGGACACATCCCAAAAACGCGAAATCGAGTATCTTGTCTTTGTCGTAGTCAGTGGACAATAAGACTGACAACTGTGATTGGCAGATTGCTAACGCGACGTAGGGTAAAGGTTGGTAATATTGTGATATGAGTAATATTGTAGTACTTAGCTCTTTTTGGGAATTTATTACAATTTCACTGAGCGAGAGGTAGATCGGTTTTTTGCGTCAACGTAGTAAGGGAATGTTTATGGACAAGTTTTTGCACAAAATCGATTCTCCTCTCGCCCAGTAAAATTGTAATAAGTTCTCAAAAAGAACTATCACAATATTACTCGTATCACAATATTACCAACCTTTACCCTATATTTGTGTGGTAACGTTCTCAGGTACACTGGCAACAAATACTCACTTACTGGTTTTTTACTCGCGCTGGCTGTACAACTACACCTTTCCCCCCTCAATAGATCTGGAGGGGGTAACATGGAATTCACCTTCACATAAAATTCAATTCTATCCCTTGTTCTTCCTGTTGTCCCCTTGTTCTCCTTGTATTCCCCTTGTTCTCTTTGTATTCCTTTATTTTCTTCTAGTGGGCACCTAATTTTCGTCTTACACTTCTTCTCCTTGTGTACCAATCGTTCATGTTGTCTTGCCGTGGTTCTCCTTGACTTCTCATTGTTTTCCTTGTCTTATTCTTATTCTCTCTTATTTCCTTGTTCTCTTAATGTCCGTCCTTGATCCTCGCCTTCGCCTTGTTGTCCCCGTCGGCCAATCTTCGATATCGTCCCACACCACACACGGGACTGACGTCTGATTTGAGTTTCGTTATGGTTTAGAGGGGTTAAATGGGGGAATAGCTAAGTGACGTGAGACCGATAAATTGAAAAAGGTTTAAATGATTTAAGTAAGCTTTCCCTCCTGTGTGTAGTGTGGGGCGATACCGAAGCTTCACCTCCCGATCTTCAGCTTGTTCTCTGTGTATTCCCCTTGTTCTCCTTCCATTCTCTTTGCTTCTCCCTGTATTCACCTTATTCTCTTATATTCCACTTGTTATTCTTGTATTCCCTTAGTTTGCGTTCTCAACTTATCGATGTATTCCCTTTGTTTTCCTTTATCTCTCTTATTCTCCTAGTATCCATCTTATTATTCTTCTATTTCCCTTGTTATCCTGTCACCTCCTTGTTCTTCATATCTTCCCCTTATTTCTCTTGTATTCTCTTTGTCCTCCGTGTCATCCCCTTATTCTTCTTGTATTTCCCTTGTCATCCTTGTACTTCTCTTCTTATGCTTGTCTTTCCCCTTTTCTCCTAGTAATCCCCTTGTTATCCTTGTTACCTCCTTGTTCTCTTTATCTTCCCCTTATTTCTTTTGTATTCTCCTTTGTCCTCCGTCTCATCCCCTTATTCTTCTTGTATTTCCCTTGTCATCCTTGTAGTTCTCTTCTTATGCTTGTCTTTCCCCTTTTCTCCTAGTAATCCCCTTGTTATCCTTGTTACCCCATTGTTCTCTTTATCTTACCCCTTATTTCTCTTGTATTCTCTTTGTCCTCCGTCTCATCCCCTTATTCTTCTTGTATTTCCCTTGTCATCCTTGTAGTTCTCTTCTTATCCTTCTATTTCCCGTCTTCTCCTAGTAATCCCCTTGTTATCCTTGTCGCCTCCTTGTTCTCTTTATCTTCCCCTTATTTCTTTTGTATTCCCTTTGTCCTCCGTCTCATCCCCTTATTCTTCTTGTATTTCCCTTGTCATCCTTGTAGTTCTCTTCTTATGCTTGTCTTTCCCTTCATCTCCTAGTAATCCTCTTGTTATCCTTGTCGCATCATTGTTCTACATATCTTCCCCTTATTTCTCTTGAGTCCACACGTCCTGGAGTAACGGTCAGCTTCGTCTTTCCGCGAAACCAGGTGGCCTTCTTATTCGATTCCTGGTCGGGACAAGTAACCTGATTGAGGTTTTTTCCGGGGTTTTCCCTCAACCTCAATATTCAAATGCTGGGTTCCTTTCGTGTTGAACCCCGACTCATTTCACATTCTTGGCATTATCACCTTCATCTCATTCAAACGCTAAATAACCTTAGATGTTGATAAAGTGTCGTAAAATAACCTACTAAAAAAATAAATATTTCTCTTGTATTCCCTTTGTCCTCCGTCTCATCCCCTTATTCTTCTTGTATTTCCTTGTCATCCTTGTACTTCTCTTCTTATGCTTGTCTTTCCCCTTTTCTCCTAGTAATCCCCTTGTTATCCTTGTTACCTCCTTGTTCTCTTTATCTTACCCTTATTTCTTTTGTATTTCCTTTGTCCTCCGTCTCATCCCCTTATTCTTCTTGTATTTCCCTTGTAATCCTTGTAGTTCTCTTCTTATGCTTGTCTTTCCCGTTTTCTCCTAGTAATCCCCTTGTTATCCTTGTCGCCTCCTTGTTCTCCTTATCTTCCCCTTATTTGTTCTCTTGTATTCCCTTTGTCCTCCGTCTCATCCCCTTATTCTTCTTCTATTCCCCTTGCTTTCCTTATGTTCCCCTTGTTCTGCTTGTAATGGCGAGAGAGAGTGTTGCATTTTTATACGATGGTCAATTCCTAAGTTACCCCTCTCTACCTAGTGAGGAGAAGGAAATAGTTCTACGTCGTAGGTAAGTCGATGTTATTCCACGCTGGTACACAAGTCAACGTGTTGTATTTTGTTGCAGCGATCGGCCGAGTCGCCCTGGACACCAGGCTGGGTTGCCTAGACGACTCCATTTCCGCAGACTCGGAGACCCACCGAATACTGCAGTCCATTCACACGTTCTTCACCAACGTGGCGGAGGTCGAACTCAGGGCTCCGTTCTGGAGAGTGTGGAGCACGCCGGCGTGGAAAAAGTACATCGGCGCCCTGGACATGTTCCGAGAGTGAGTCACTAATTTAATTAATTAAGGGTGCACTAAAATGAAATAATAATGTTTTTCGGGAAAAATATTAATTTTTTGTTTTTACTCTTAAGAAATATATCATCGATGCTTATAGATTCTCCAATGGCTTCAAACTTGAAAATTTTTGTACCAGTGTTACCACCATGATTAATGCTATAGTCAACAAGATGATAACTATGGAAATGTAAAAAGTAACAAATGAAAAACACGATTTTTTCCCAACATAGTATTTTTTTCTATTTTAAATTATTACTCTATAGTATTTATATGCGTTTAAGATTTGAAGTGACTTTTAATAACTTTTTAATTAATTAAGGGTACACTGAAGTGAAATAATGACTTTTTTCACAAAAAAATATGATTTTTTTCGTTTATTCTTAAAAATATCTTGATGCCTATAGGTTCTCCAAAACCAGTGTTACTAACATCATTAATGTTCTTGTCAACAAAATGGTAACTATGGAAATGCAGAACGTAACAAATGAAAAACCCGATTTTTTTCCACTATAGTAATGCTTTTATTCTATTTCAAATTATTATCTATACTAATAATAAATCTGTAGCCGAAAAAATAATTGGTCCTAACATATATAATTAACAACCCTGAACCGAAAATCGCTTTTTTGACATTTTTGTTTGTATGTCTGTCTGTCTGTCTGTATGTTTGTTACCTTTTCACGCGATAATGGCTGAACGGATTTCGATGAAAATTGGAATATAAATTAAGTTCGTTGTAACTTAGATTTTAGTCTATATGGCATTCAAAATACATTATTTAAAAGGGGGTTATAAGGGGGCCTGAATTAAATAAATCGAAATATCTCGCTTATTATTGATTTCTGTGAAAAATGTTACATAACAAAAGTTTCTTTAAAAATAATTTGCGATAAGTTTCATTCCTTGACAAATTTTGATAGGACTGATATTTAATGAGATAAATGAGTTTTAAAATTAAAATAACTGCCATCTAAGGCCGTGTAATGAATTAAAAAACAAATGACTTCGTCTATAAGGGGCCTTGGACAGCAACAATCGAAAGCTATGAAAGATAACCTACAGAGAATGTTTCTGTGTTTGTATGAAGTAATAACGGAAGCTAAATTAACCGATTTGTATAATTAATTATTATTTCACCATTGGAAAGTGTAGTTTCTCTAGATGGACATACTGCTATAATGTTATTACAGTAACTTCTGATATAATATAATATAATATAATATAAGTCATTTGAAGGGTTCACAACCATAGTGGGCCAAGCGCCATTTACTGAATACCGGTACGTAGAAAACAAGGGTTAAAATTAAGTTATTGCCATAATTCAATGGAAACCTATAACAAGTAAAATAAAATATACACATTAAATCTAAATGATGTCAATCTTCATTAAACTATGGTTGCATGTAATAAAAATTAAGAAACATGTTAAAGGAATTGTCATTGCACCAAATGAGTGTCTCTGGACCAAAATGATCGCATTTTAAGTATTTGGATGCAATTTAAATTAAGTAACATATTAAACGATTTATCCTTCTATGAAACACGAATGTTCCCTGGATCAAACGTCTTATTGTAATTATGTAATTACTCTGTATTTATTTCTAACGGGTGCAGCGGAGCGCACGGGTGCGGCTAGTAGTATTTATAAGCCTTAAAAATTTGAAATAACGTTTTAATAACGTTACAATTTTAATTAATAAAGAGTATACCGAAGTGAAATAATAACATTTTTCAAGACAAATATCAATTTTCTTTTCTTACTCTTAAAAAGTATCTCGATGTTTAGAGATCCTGCTCGCAAAATTTCAGAGACTTCCACCTCTTAGAACGCTTTGTTTTGGCCGCCATTTTCAAAGGCATGAGAGGTATAAATCTATTTTTCTCGGTTTTTAGTTTTTGCACAAATTTTGAGCTAGCTGTATGAATTTCTTTCCACGCATCCCTCAATGTCTACTGCAAGAAATTTTGCATACCTAACTCAACAGGATTTCAAAAAGATTTAAAGAAATAATTTGTACAGTCGTGGTAGTTTTTTATTTCGCATTTTAGCTACAGTAATTTAAACAATTTTTAAACAAAACTAATGCACACAATTGAAATTTCCATGCCAATTATTAGAGAGCTTTTGCATCGTTAGCGTTACACGTTATACGTTTTAACGTCGGAATAGTGACGAAACAATGATGTACGGAGTTTTAGCGTGAGTGTTATTTTAAGGGTTTTTGCGCCATCATTCACTGTATACGTTAAACTTCGGGTTAATTCGGCAACTTCGGAAGTATTCGTTTTCATTTGTTTACATTGCCGTAATGTTACAAATTTACACATTATGATAAAATGTGAGGTTATGGTAGTACAAGACTGAATGTTGTAGGAATACTGTTTTATAAAGACTATTACACTCTTACTACGTCATACTACTTTTGACCAATAAAACGGTACGAAAGGACGTATTTCAACCAATCATGGCTGCTTATCGCACAATTTTATCGCGTCCCTAGCATTTGTTTCTTTGCTTGCCAACATTTGAAACTGCGCTGGTCTGGACGTCAAAAAAAAAAATACGTCAAATATGATTCGCAATGGCATTCAAGAACAAGAATTAATAAAAATCACTGATCATACCTATTCTTCTGAAATCCGATTTACAAATAAATGAAGAGCACCATTCGGAAATCCTGAATACGTTGAATACACAATGTAGGCCTAAATCAACGAGTTCCACTTCTATTACGCAAAGTCCAATATAACATCAACTGAACCACCAACCACATTCAAATTTGAAAATTGTACATTTAATAATTATTCCTTTTAAGATTATTCATTCGGAAATCCTGAATAAGTTGAATACACCATGTAGGCCTAAATCAACGAGTTCCACTTCTATTACGCACACGTCCAATATAACATCAATTGAACCACCAACCACATTCAAATTTGAAAATTGTACATTCAATAATTATTCCTTTTAAAATTATTCATGTTTATTTTTTATGTCGTCGTCGTTAATTAAAACTTTTCTAACACTTGTGTATATTAGTTAGGTTATGTTATAGCTTCTGCTATATGATATTATGGATAGTCACGTATCAGAGATTGTTTAATATTAAGATTTTATGAAAATCATCTGTCAAGTGACGTTGATTACTGGGATTCGGATAATTGAAGTGGAATGCAACTGTCTTAATAAAAATGAAATTTAATCAACAAAGCCTTCTTGACTAGTAACCGTCTACAGAGTTCAATGAAGATTACATAGTTGGCACAACTGCCATCTAGCGTAATGGTGCAATAATACATTTGAAGACAGGTTTATTTTCGTAAGTCAATTAGTATTTTATTGTACTTTGTTACTTACAATCTTTATATACTTTCTTCTAATCGTGTAATAGTCAATTAAATCCCACTCGAGTTTTGATTTTCTCTAGATAAATCAAAACCTCTAGAGAGATTAATGTTGATAATACGTACGGGCTATTCCATATGAAATCGATCAGTAAAAAACCTCGCATTTTTTATACTCTAATTTTTTCCCTATTTATAGAAGGTGCTGAGGAGAGAGTGCATTTTCAAAAATATACTATCGAAAGTCAAACGGTTTTCGTATTGTTGAGCGACAAATTTAGCGTATTTTAGAAAAACAAGCCTCTTCCAGCGCTCAGAACTCTGGAACCATATACTGCAGAACATTGAACGAGAGCTCATTTTGAAGCTGACATTTGGTAGGTTAAGATAAGAAGTAATCCTTATTTTTATTGTACAGAGAGACAGATAATCTGATTTTAGTTACTTTTAGGCTTTTTGCTCATTTGTAAAAATGTAAAAAAATATTGAGAAAAAAAAACCTTGCATTATTGAGAGGAATTCGGCATTGTTTGCTTAGTGGTACGACAATATGTTTCGAGGGTATTAAATAAATTATTTTAACACGCCTAGACTTGAACGGCGCAGTACCGCACGCACTGGCCGAGAGATGATGATAAGCGAGCGTCGGGCGTCATTTTACTCTTGTGTTTATGAAAACTTGTGATAAAGCTAGCCCAACTATGCGCTACTAGACGAAACATCACGTGTTTGTCTCCTGGCCTTGTTTGTCTCGGCTAGCTCCCGTCTCACAGTCAGCTGGTTAGTTCACGCGCGTACTATTTATTTTCTTTATTTGATATTTTCAATATTTTCTTATGAACATACCAGCAGTAAAAAATATGTGTTTATTTGTACTTTCAATGCGGAATCTAACTATATCTTTTTAAAATATTTTTTCCTAACCAAAGGCGTCTTAATGAGGAAAAATCTAAATTTATCCATTTCCATAAAAAGTAAGAAAATCTGTTTATATGTCAATGTAAACTTTAATTTCTCAGCATCAAAATAAACCATGATTTTGATCATTGGGTGAAAGGGTTTCGGAGCTACAACAGTTTAAAGTTGCTAATTTTATGAAAATACGATAGATTTAGATATTTTTAATTTAAACACTATGAAGTTCTGATGCCTCAAACTTTGCACAAAGCATTGTATCACAGTTCTCTACGTACAAAAAAAGTTTCATTGTATTTAGAAATTGTAAGGTCAATTTTCTCTATATTTCGGTCGATTTGAGATGCAATAGCTCGTATGGAATGTTGTGAATATGTAAGTTTCTTCGAAATGAATTTAATGCGGAATGAGGTTATATAAACTTCATTGTTGAAAGTAATAAATACGAAGCTTAATTTATAAGGATATAAAATGTTTAACATCTATAGTGAGAATCACGTAAGAGCAGTTATATACAGTTGTTCCAATAAAACAATATATACAGCAAATTTTTAGTTATTTTTCAACATATTCCGCAACAGAACTCAGACATTTGTCATTCAGTTGGATCAATTTTTGTATTCTTGTATCGTAGATGTCTGCCGTCTGGAATCGGAACCAATGTGTCGGCACATGTCTTTGACATGAGTTGTTTTTGCGCGCTTCCAGGATTTCACAGGTCTCCAAATGTGAGACGGCTATACTGACATATGTGGTTTCTGCATGGAATGATAGCCCTATACCAACAGTCCATGAAACTCGAATAAACTCATTTCGCCACAAATAGTAACATCTGTTTCTGAAATCCCCGATTCATTTATAGTTGCTGTCGTTTGGAAATGGTCAAATAAGAATCTCGCGGACCGAGAAGAAAACATTTCGAGTTGTTGCTGTCTTTTACTGGTGATTTCATTACAAATGATCAGTTCCATAAATGAATTATGCTGGTATACGCAACGTTATGAGTCTGTTCTTGCAGATTTAAACTAGAGATAATAATTTTCTGCCATTCTCAATTTTTTTTTAGTTGTTTCCCTTTTTGAACTGGGCCTTCGATATAGCGTTTAGCGTTTATCGTTGCTTGGTGGTACGAAAACTCTCTAATATGATGACAGTACGTTGAAGATAATAGTAAAATTTTACTTACTTACTTACTGGCTTTTAAGGAACCCGGAGGTTCATTGCCGCCCTCACATAAGCCCGCCATTGGTCCCTATCCTGAGCAAAATTAATCCATTCTCTATCATCACATCCCACCTCCCTCAAATCTATTTTAATATTATCTTCCCATCTACGTCTCGGCCTTCCTAAAGGTCTTTTTCCCTCCGGCCTCCAACTAACACTCTATATGCATTTCTGGATTCACCCTTACGTGCTACATGCCCTGCCCTCTCAAACGTCTGGATTTTAAGTTCCTAATTATGTCAGGTGAAGAATATAATGCGTGCAGTTCTGTGTTGTGTAACTTTCTCCATTATCCTGTAACTTCATCCCTCTTAGCCCCAAATATTTTCCTAAGCACCTTATTCTCAAACACCCTTAATCTATATTCCGCTCTCAAAGTGAGAGTCCAAGTTTCACAACCATAAAGAAGAACCGGTAATATAACCGTTTTATAAATTCTAACTTTCAGATTTTTTGACAGCAGACTAGATGACAAAAGCTTCTCAACCGAATAATAACAGGCATTTCCCATATTTATTCTGTGTTTAATTTCCTCCTGAGTATCATTTATATTTCTGACTGTTGCTCCAAGATATCTGAACTTCTCCACCTCTTCAAAAGACAAATTTCCAATTTTTATATTTCCATTTCGTACAATATTCTCGTCACGAGACATAATCATATACTTTGTCTTTTCGGGATTTACTTCCAAACCTATCTCTTTACTTGCTTCTAGTAAAATTCCCTAATCGTTTGTGGATTTTCTCCTAACATATTCACGTCATCCGCATAGACAAGCAGCTGATGTAACCCGTTCAATTCCAAACCCTCTCTGTTATCCTGGACTTTCCTAATGGCATAATCTAGAACAAAGTTAAGAAGTAAAGGTGATAGTGCATCTCCTTGCTTTATCCCACAGTGAATTGGAAACGCATCTGACAGAAACTGACCTATACGAACTCTGCTGTACGTTTCACTGAGACACATTTTAATTAATCGAACTAGTTTCTTGGGAATACCAAATTCAATAAGAATATCATATAAAACTTCTCTCTTAACCGAGTCATATGCCTTTTTGAAATCTATGAATAACTGATGCACTGTACCCTTATACTCCCATTTTTTCTCCATTATCTGTCGAAAAAAAAAAATCTGGTCAATAGTTGATCTATTACGCCTAAAAGCACAGTGATAATCCCCAATAATTTCATCTACATATGGAGTTAATATTCTCAAAAGAATATTGGACAAAATTTTGTACGACGTCAACAAAAGTGATATTCCTCGAAAGTTACTACAGTTAGTCTTGTCCCCCTTCTTAAAGATAGGTACGATTATGGACTCCTTCCATTGTTCTGGTAAGTAGTAAAATTTTAGCTTTCAAAAATATTTTTGTATGAGGAGATGAAATACAATTAAAATATTTCTTTTATGAAACACTTTTAAATATGTAGAAAATATTAAGCAATTTAGCGGAAAATTTATATGTATATTATTTGTATAGTCTATGTCAAATAAGACGTATGGAAAAAACGAAAACTGTAGGTCTTACTTACTTACAAATGGCTTTTAAGGAACCCGAAGGTTCATTGCCGCCCTCACATAAGCCCGCCAGCGGTCCCTATCCTGTGCAAGATTAATCCAGTCTCTATCATCATACCCCACCTCCCTCAAATCCATTTTAATGTTATCCTCCCATCTACGTCTCGGCCTCCCTAAAGGTCTTTTTCCTCCTCCGGTCTCCCAACTAACACTCTATATGCATTTCTGGATTCGCCCATACGTGCTACATGCCCTGCCCATCCCAAAACGTCTGGATTTAATGTTCCTAATTATGTCAGGTGAAGAATACAATGCGTGCAGTTCTGTGTTGTGTAACTTTCTCCATTCTCCTGTAACTTCATCCCGCTTAGCCCCAAATATTTTCCTAAGCACCTTATTCTCAAACACCCTAAACCTATGTTCCTCTCTCAGAGTGAGAGTCCAAGTTTCACAACCATACAGAAGAACCGGTAATATAACTGTTTTATAAATTCTAACTTTCAGATTTTAGGACAGCATACTGGATGATAAGAGCTTCTCAACCGAATAATAACACGCATTTCCCATATTTATTCTGCGTTTAATTTCCTCCCGAGTGTCATTTATATTTGTTACTGTTGCTCCAAGATATTTCAATTTTTCCACCTCTTCGAAGGATAAATCTCCAATTTTTATATTTCCATTTCGTACAATATTCTGGTCACGAGACATAATCATATACTTTGTCTTTTCAGGATTTACTTCCAAACCGATCGCTTTACTTGCTTCAAGTAAAATTTCCGTGTTTTCCCTAATCGTTTGTGTATTTTCTCCTAACATATTCACGTCATCCGCATAGACAAGAAGCTGATGTACCCCGTTCAATTCCAAACCCTGCCTGTTATCCTGTACTTTCCTAATGGCATATTCTAAAGAAACTGTAGGTCTAATATGAAAAATTTCAAGTTTCACTTCACTGTACCCTCTCATGATATTGTCTTCAGTCTTGTGTAGTTCTTTCCAAAGTACAGAAATTCCCTCCAGTTAAATTTACGAAGCTCTAGGAATGATTTAGATATTGGTTGCTCTCAGAGTGTGTATGAGATACATCACTGAAGCAATGGAACGTCTGCAGCTGGAAGGTGAGGAACGATCTGAGGAAGATATGTCCATTGTAGAGAAGATAATAGTCAAGACCTCCGACCCCAAAATAGCAGCCGTCCTCGCCCTGGATTTGCTGTTAGTCGGCGTTGACACGGTAAGGAATTTCATGACACCAATCAGGGATGCAATGGCAGAAATCATGCATTGTATTCTATTGTATTTATTTACATTCCATGGTATTCGTACATCGCTCCACAGCTAAAATATGGAACATGTCAAAAAAATCTTAATAATACTATAAAGTCTTAACTGTAGTCTCAGTCTAGTTGACATATATATATATATATATATATATATATATATATATATATATATATATATAGAAGAGTTGTATAAGGGTATAAAGGAATTTAAGAACGGATATCAGTCAAGGATAAATGTGATCAAGGATGAGAATGGTGACTTGCTTGCAGACTCTTCATCAATCCTAAACAGATGGAAAAACTATTTTGCGCAACTTCTAAATGTACATAGGCCAAATAGAAATGATCGGGACGATATTGAAATACAAACTGCTGAGCCATTTATACCCGAACCCACAATTTCAGAAGTCGAAATTGCGATAGAAAATCTGAAAAAGTACAAGTCTCCAGGTATCGATCAAATTCCAGCAGAATTAATACAAGAGGGTGGAAGTGCATTATATAGCGAAATTTATAAACTTGTACTTGCTATTTGGGAAAAGGAAATTGTACCAGAACAATGGAAGGAGTCCATAATTGTACCTATTTTTAAAAAGGGGACAAAACGAACTGTGGTAACTTTCGAGGAATATCACTTTTGTTGACGTCGTACAAAATTTTGTCCAATATTCTTTTGAGGAGATTAACTCCGTACGTAGATGAAATTATTGGGGATCATCAGTGCGGTTTTCGGCGTAATAGATCGACTATTGATCAGATTTTTGTATTCGGCAGATAATGGAGAAAAATGGGAGTACAAGGGTACAGTACATCAGTTATTCATAGATTTCAAAAAGGCATATGACTCGGTTAAGAGGGAAGTATTATATGATATTCTTATTGAATTTGGTATTCCCAAGAAACTAGTTCGATTAATTAAAATGTGTCTCAGTGAAACATACAGCAGAGTCCGTATAGGTCAGTTTCTATCTGATCCTTTTCCAATTCACTGCGGGCTAAAGCAGGGAGATGCACTATCACCTTTACTTTTTAACTTCGCTTTAGAATATGCCATTAGGAAAGTTCAGGATAACAGGCAGGGTTTGGAATTGAACGGGCTACATCAGCTTCTTGTCTATGCAGATGACGTGAATATGTTAGGAGAAAATACACAAACGGTTAGGGAAAACACGGAAATTTTACTTGAAGCAAGTAAAGCGATCGGTTTGGAAGTAAATCCCGAAAAGACAAAGTATATGATTATGTCTCGTGACGGGAATATTGTACGAAATGGAAATATAAATATTGGAGATTTATCCTTCGAAGAGGTGGAAAAATTCAAATATCTTGGAGCAACAGTAACAAATGTAAATGACACTCGGGAGGAAATTAAACGCAGAATAAATATGGGAAATGCCTGTTATTATTCGGTTGAGAAGCTCTTATCATCCAGTCTGCTGTCCAAAAATCTGAAAGTTAGAATTTATAAAACAGTTATATTACCGGTTGTTCTATATGGCTGTGAAACTTGGACTCTCACTCTGAGAGAGGAACATAGGTTAAGGGTGTTTGAGAATAAGGTGCTTAGGAAAATATTTGGGGCTAAGCGGGATGAAGTTACAGGAGAATGGAGAAAGTTACACAACACAGAACTGCACGCATTGTATTCTTCACCTGACATAATTAGGAACTTGAAATCCAGACGTTTGAGATGGGCAGGGCATGTAGCACGTATGGGCGAATCCAGAAATGCATATAGAGTGTTAGTTGGGAGACCGGAGGGAAAAAGACCTTTAGGGAGGCCGAGACGTAGATGGGAGGATAATATTAAAATGGATTTGAGGGAGGTGGGGTATGATGATAGAGACTGGATTAATCTTGCACAGGATAGGGACCGCTGGCGGGCTTATGTGAGGGCGGCAATGAACCTTCGGGTTCCTTAAAAGCCATTTGTAAGTAAGTAAATGTAAGTAAGTATAATCTACTAGTACAACACAAAGTTTTAGTATCGATACTTAATACAAGGCAGAAATATTTATGAAGCGTTGTTGAATGTCACGAATTCACCTACAGAATAGAAGACGTGAGAAATTAGGTACTTCTTTAATTTGGCCCTAAATAATCTTATGTTTTGAGTTATTTTTTATACATCTTGATTACACAACTTTTAACACTGTATCACTTCGGAATATGTATGGTAAGACTTTCCTGTGTTAAACTCCAACGTACCTCGTTTACATGTTTCGACCTGTTTATGGGTCATCTTCAGAACTGGTCGTTGTTGGTCTTGGCGCCACTTGTTCTGTTTCCTGTGAGGGTGTGTTCGTGTGGTATAGTGTAGAGTCAAAGAATGTGTGTGTTTTGAAGTTGAGTTGTGTGTTGAGAATTTCGTTGGGGTGTGCTTTTGTGTGTCTGTATATGTCATATTGTTCTAGTGTGTTTAGTTTCTGGCTTTTTGGTTGGATGTGCAGTATTTCCATGTCTGTGTTGATGTCTCTGTGGGTGTGGTTAGCATTTGTAATGTGTTCTGCATTTGTGGAGGTGTTTTGTAATTTTGTTATGGTTGTGATGTGTTCTATGTAACGTGTTTGAAATGATCTGCCTGTCTGTCCTATGTAGAAGTTGTTGCAGGTGTTACATTTGAGTTTGTATACGCCTGTGTGGTTGTATTTGTTTGTTTGTGTTGAGATGTTTTTGTAGAGTGTTATTTGTTCTGTATGCGATGTTGTAATTTAATTTCTTGAATGAGGTTGCAGTTTTGTGTGTGTTTTTGTTTTCGTATGTTAGTGTGATGTATTATTTGTGTTCTCGTGTTTGTGTTGTATTCTTCTGTTTTTTGTGATTATGTTTTGTCTTACGTATTATGTTAGGGTTGTATCCGTTTTCTTGTGCTATGTATTTGATTGTGTTTAGCTCTTCGTTGTAATCCTGTTGGTTCATTGGTATGTTGAGTAGTCTGTGTACCATTGTTCGGAATGCAGCTTGTTTGTGTTGTGTGGGGTGGTTGGATGTGTTGTGTATGTGTGTTGTTGTTGTGGGTTTTCTGTATACTTTCAATGTGTGTTTGTTGTCTACTTTTGTTATTGCGATGTCTAGAAAATTTATGGATTTGTTGTTTTCAATTTCTAATGTGTAGTGTAGCTTTGGGTGTATTTTGTTTATGTGTTGATATAGGTTTTGGATCTGTCTTTTGTTTCCTTTGTATAGTATTAGTATGTCATCTACGTATCTGTGGCAACCAAAAAGCCAGAAACTAAACACACTAGAACAATATGAAATATACAGACACACGAAAACACACTCCAACGAAATTCTCAACACACAACTCAACTTCAAAACACACACACTTTTTGACTCTACACTATACCACACGGACACACCCTCACAGGAAACAAAACAAGTGGCGCCAAGACCAACAACGATCAGTTCTGAAGATGACCCATAAACAGGTCGAAACATGTTAACAAGGTACGTTGAAATTTAACACAGGCATATTTATGCTTTGAACTGTTGAATTACGAGTAGTTACAAAGTGTTCACGATTACATAGAAGGAATACTGACAAGCCTTGGGCAGTATTTGTAGTTTTTTTTTAATGGTCCTACACTAGAGATGAACAAAACTAACTGCCGCTCTCGCTCACTGTGTTCGTTGCATTTGTCTTTCAAGTCTCGTCTCGTCATTCTCGTGCACTTCGAGTCTTGGTAATCAATCTCGAAATAGCATTTGGTCGGCGTGGAGGCATAATTGCACTGCAGCCAAAGACTAAAAAAGAAAGAGTGTCATAAGTCTGGCAGTATTGGTTAATCCACGGTGTAAAAATTAGAGTTATTAAATGCCGTTAACTTTCTCATTATGTCATCAAGCAGTTAAAATAATCACTACATTATATAAAAGATTGTTACACTAACGGTTACACTCCTACACATACGTTCTCTTTTTTTCTTTATTCCACTATCGAAATTCTTTATAATGTTTCGACTGTTGTCAAAACTCAATGTAGTACCCTCCGTGCCAACCCAGTAGAACTGCCTCATAATTACATGCGTGAATGATGATGATGACGCCAATAATAATTTATTTATTTATTTACTTATTTATTTATTTATTTACTTATTTATTTATTTAGTTACTTATTTATTTACTTATATATATTTATTTACTTCTTTATTTATTTATTTACTTGTTTATTTATTTATTTACTTATATTTATTTATTTAATTACTTATTTATTTATTTACTTATTTATTTATTTAGTTATTTATTTATTTACATATTTATTTATTTACTTTTATTTATTTACTTATTTATTTTTTTTTACTTATTTATTTATTTATTTAGTTACTTATTTATTTACTTATATATATATATATATTTACTTTTATTTATTCATTTTACTTATTTATTTATTTAATTTACTTATTTATTTATTTACTTATTTACTTCTTTATTTATTTATTTACATATTTATTTATTTATTTGCATTTTTATTTAATTACTTATTTATTTAATTACTTATTTATTTATTTACTTATTTGTTTATTTACTTATTTATTTATTTATTTATTTATTTATTTACTTATTTATTTATTTACTTATTTACTTATTTATTTATTTATTTAGTTACTTATTTATTTACTTATATATATATTTATTTCTTTATTTATTTATTTAACTTTATTTATTTATTTACTTATTTATGTACTTATTTATTTACTTATTTATTTACTTATTTACTTCTTTATTTATTTAGTTACTTATTTATTTACTTATATATATTTACTTATTTATTTATTTATTTATTTACTTATTTATTTATTTATACATATTTACTTATTTATTTATTTAATTATGTATTTATTTATTTACTTACTTATTTATTTATTTACTTATTTATTTATTTACTTATTTATTTATTTATTTATTTATTTACTTATTTATTTATTATTATACTATATTTATTTATTTATTTATTTACTTATTTATTTATTTATTTACTTATTTACTAATTTATTTATTTACTTATTTATCCTTTATTTATTTACTTATTTATTTATTTACTTATTTATTTATTTATGTACTTATTTATTTACTTACTTTTTATTTATTTACTTATTTATTTATTAACTTATTTATTTATTTTCTTATTTGTGTATTTATTTACTTATTTATGTATTTACTTATTTATTTATTTATTTATTTATTTATTTACTTATTTATTTATTTACTTATTTATTTATTTATTTATTTATTTATTTATTTATTTATTTTTGTGTGCTGAATTTATTTAGGCCAATTATAGTTCAGCACAATACACAAACAGAAGATATTTAAAGGTGCAAGAATAAATAAAATTTGTCTTAAAATCAAGAAAACATACATGAATAAAATTGAGAGCAATACTAATAAACGAAACTATACTTTAAAAAGATCTAAATTGTTCCCATGCAAATTGGCATATTTTATGCATCTACAGACTGGAGAAAGAGATTTAGAATTTCTGTTGTAAATTTTTTTTGAAATCTTAAACCCTTTGTAGAATACGAAGGCTGATATTGTTTATGATAAGCTCACAATCAATATCACCCTTCATGATGATGATGATGATGATGATGATGATGATGATGATGATAATAATAATAATAATAATAATAATAATAATAATAATAATTTATTTATTTACTAATATTTATTGTGCTTGACAACAGCCTATAATAATTTATTTATTTATTTTATTTATTTATTTAGAATATTAATGAGCGAAACAACAGCACAAGGCCAATTACAGTTTATACAAAACGAAACAAAACAACAAATGATGATGAGAATGAATGATTGGCAATGAGATGAAATACAATCAATATAATTAATTAAATAAAATGTAGTACAAATTTAATTTAAGTTATAAATGAAGACAGGAATTATAATGAATATTGTATTTGCAAATGACTAGTATTTGTCTAACAATTAAATAATAAAACTGACATAAAACTCGAAAAGTATTACTTTAAATGGATAAGTTCAATCCATATTAGCATATTTAATACATTAGACCGGAGACAGAGATTTAGAATTCCTATTATAAAACAATTTATGAAATCTTAAACCCTTAGCAGGAATACGAAGACTGATATTGCTTATTTCACAATCAATATCATTTGACTTTACAAAAAAATAAATAATTTGATCTTTGAACAAACTTTGAAATATTCTTATTTATTTAATTTTGGTAAAAATCTATAAGAACACAGGGAAATAAATTTTCTTTGAATTTCTCCAAAATTATCAGTTATTTCCATTTATTCAAGCTTGGATCTAACCAATGTATTATTTAATAAACTATATTATTATAGACCTAATTATTTTAATGAATGGGTTATTTATTACATGATCATTATTTTTGATCAAGCAGAACACCAAGATTATATTCTCTTTAGCAATTACGACATTACTAAGAGAATAATTTATTTTGGGAAATAGTTTTCCGTGAGAAGGAAATAACAAAAGTTTTGGATTGATTAATTTTCATTCCATTTTCAACAGACCATTGTAAAATTGAATTAATGTCATTTTGAAGAATTTGACAATCAGCCGAACTATTAATTTTATTTTGAGATCATCCGCAAATAAAAGGCAGCTAGAACTTATTCTCTTACTTATATCATTTATAAATAATAAAAATAGGAGAGGTCCCAATGTAGACCCTTGAGGAACTCCACATAAACTATTAAATGGAACCAGAGAGAATTACCTAGTTCAACACAAGACTGTCTATCTGTTAAATAATTTTCAAACCAATTAAATAGTGGAGAGACCAAAATTACTTAATTTATTTAATAAAATTTTGTGAGGAACAACATCAAATGCTTTAAAATCAAAATAAATCGAGTCAATTTCACCTTGAGTTTTTTATGCATAATGAGATTGGATAGGGAACTAAATTAGTAGTAATAGATTTCCCTCTAGTAAATCCATGTTGAGCCGAATTGATCTTATTTTTGACATAAAATGAAATGTGTTTGTAATATTTTTTCAAAATAATAATAATAATAGTAAAATCTTAATAATAATAATTAATAATAATAATAATAGTAATAATTCATTTATTTATTTACTAATATTTATTGTGCTGTACAAAAACCTGGGGCCAATATAATAATAATAATGTATAATTTATTTATTTATTTACTAATATTTATTGTGCTGACAACAGCCTGATAATAATAATAATAATAATAATAATAATAATATTAATAATAATAATAATAGTAATAATTCATTTATTTATTTACTAATATTTATTGTGCTGTACAAAAACCTGGGGCCAATAATAATAATAATAATAATAATAATAATAATAATAATAATAATAATAAGAGTAATAATGCTGCTGCTACTACCAGTACTAAGATCCTTATAATGTCTCACAGAATATCATGGCTGAAATAAATGTCATATTCAGGTAAATTGATTTGTTCATAATTTTAGTTTTCAGGACCAAAATTAAACGTGTACTCGCAATTTGGATTAATTTCACACAACTAAGTGGAACATGAACCACACACGTAACACAAGCTAACTGCTATTAAATGAAGCTGGTGACGTAGCACCTAACACCATTACTGTGTCGAGTGTTGTGTCCCAGTGTTTACTGTTTCACAACATTGTTATCGTACTTAGCGCTGGACTGACGGAGTTTCCTCTGGGGAAGGAACACAACGCGTACTTGCACCTTTCACAAAACACGGCAATGCTAGTAAATTCATATTTTAATTCTCAAAGTGTTGCCATAACAACCACAACGTCCAAGAAGGATTCTATAATTTTTAGGAAATTTAATTTCATGTCGGGAGAAAAGAAACATTAACTGTCCATTACATATTAAATTCTTTAAGGGAATTTAGTGAAAATATACCTAGATTTTAATTTTTCATAGCTTAAGTTTTATTACTCACAAGTACATGTTTTTTATTATGATATTCTTCTCCTAATCTTTAAATATGTTGGCACTAGAAGTTCTGATATATTTCTTTGCTTCTTAAAAATAATGATAACATAAGTAAATTTCATTATTACTTATGGCGTATCCATATGCTTACATACTTACAAATGGCTTTCATGGAACCCGGAGGTTCATTGCCGCCCTCACATAAGCCCGCCATCGGTCCCTATCCGTGCAAGATTAATCCATTCTCTATCATCATATCTCACCTCCTTCAAATCCATTTTAATATTATCCTCCCATCTACGTGTCGGCCTCCCCAAAGGTGTTCTTCCCTCCGGCCTCCCAACTAACACTCTATATGCATTTCTGGATTCGCCCATACGTGCTACATGCCCTGCCCATCTCAAACGTCTGGATTTAATGTTCCTAATTATGTCAGGTGAAGAATACAATGCGTGCAGTTCTGTGTTGTGTAACTTTCTCCATTCTCCTGTAACTTCATCCCTCTTAGCCCCAAATATTTTCATAAGAACCTTATTCTGAAACACCCTTAATCTCTGTTCCTCTCTCAAAGTGAGAGTCCAAGTTTCTCAACCATACAGAACAACTGGTAATATAACTGTTTTATAAATTCTAACTTTCAGATTTTTTGACAGCAGACTAGATGACAAAAGCTTCTCAACCGAATAATAACAAGCATTTCCCACATTTATTCTGCGATTAATTTCCTCCCGAGTGCCATTTATATTTGTTACTGTTGCTCCAAAATATTTGAATTTTTCCACCTCTTCGAAGGATAAACCTCTAATTTTCATATTTCCATTTCGTACAATATTCTGGTCACGAGACATGCATCGGTATAATTTTCTCTTTTCCTAGAAATTTTAATCCCGCAGGCCTATATTTAGAATTACTGGAAACCTTAACATTTAAATACATTTAATTTAACATTATTTCCGTTCTCGTTCTCATTGTCGTTTCCATTCCCGGTTTATTGTGAACCAGCCGTAACTGGTTGGGTAAAAGGATCCCGTCATATGCCTTTTCCAGTTCCAATGATATGCCCGGAACCTAAGGATCATTCAAAGGACTCTTACTTTCTAGGAACCACAGATCAGATTGCAGAGAAATCAGCGAGCTGATTCAGGGCTGTAATGTGATGGGGTGTCATGTATCTCTCAAAATAACTTCTTGGATTCTCATCCATTTTTTTCCTCAAAATCTTCGAATAGTGAGCAACGCAGATGGGAAGCATTTTCATCAGGATTTTTCTGAAATGGAAAAGCGCTACCAGGAAAAATGGAGCCCAAATATTCTGTCAGTCTATTGCTGGACACTCAAACGAGAAGTTTCTCAAGCGAAGTATAGCCTAAAATCTAATTCACACACATTTTAGGTAAATAAATATGATATTAGATAAAATGTTACAGGGTATCAATACTAGAAAAGTCTGAAGTACATTTCATATAATTACTCTAAAATCCTTTCTGAGAAAAAGAAGTGATGATATAAGAAGGAAACTAAGCATTTTTAAATTAATAGACAGAATAAAACAATATAGAAACGATTGGAAACAACATATACAAAGAATGGAAGTAGACCGCATACCAAAACTGATGATGAACTATAACCCAATAGGTAGAAGAAATGTTGGTAGACCGAAAACAAGATGGGCTCAACAGTGTTAAAAAAATGAGACCGGAACGAGCCTTATAAGGCTTAATCCATGATGCTGATGATGATGATGATGACTCTAAAATCCTAGGTGACAGAAAAGTTTTGAAAACAGATCTGAAATGAGCACGAAAAATACTATAAGAATCACCCATTATTTATCTTTTAACAAAAAATATGTTTAATTTTGTTGACCAATATTATTGTTCAATATATTTTAGTAAACATATCTTTATTTTTGCTCCGATAGTTTTCTCAATCCACGTGTGGATAAAATATGGTGCCGCTAGAAAATTTTGGACGTTTGTTTATCCCTGGATATAGCACATAGGCCTAATATTCAATATTTTAATACATAACATTAAATTCTTCATTACACTCATACTTTAATTTTAAATCACTTTAATTATAAAGTCGAAATTGAAAACAAAACAAAGCAGAATACGCAAATGTCAACAATATGTTTAAACTCATTCACTGCATTCTAGATCAAAAGTAAATATCTATGCTCTTCCATCTACTGTTAAAATGATAATAGCACAATAGTAAACATTTCGAGTTGTTGCCTTTTGAAATAGTTATTCCATTATGAAATAACAGTCTCACAGATCAAGAAGGAAATATTTCGAGTTGTTGCCTTCTTGAAGTAGTTATTTCATTATGAAATAAAAGTCTCACAGATCAAGAAGGAAATATTTCGAGTTGTTGCCTTCTTGAAGTAGTTATTCCATTATGAAATAACAGTCTCACAGATCAAGAAGGAAATATTTCGAGTTGTTGCCTTCTTGAAGTAGTTATTTCATTATGAAATAACAGTCTCACAGATCAAGAAGGAAATGTTTCGTGTTGTTGCCTTCTTGAAGTAGTTATTCCATTATGAAATAACAGTCTCACAGATCAAGAAGGAAATATTTCGAGTTGTTGCCTTCTTGAAGTAGTTATTCCATTATGAAATAACAGTCTCACAGATCAAGAAGGAAATATTTCGAGTTGTTGCCTTCTTGAAGTAGTTATTCCATTATGAAATAACAGTCTCACAGATCAAGAAGGAAATATTTCGAGTTGTTGCCTTCTTGAAGTAGTTGTTTCATTATGAAATAACAGTCTCACAGATCAAGAAGGAAATATTTCGAGTTGTTGCCTTCTTGAAGTAGTTATTCCATTATGAAATAACAGTCTCACAGATCAAGAAGGAAATATTTCGAGTTGTTGCCTTCTTGAAGTAGTTATTCCATTATGAAATAACAGTCTCACAGATCAAGAAGGAAATATTTCGAGTTGTTGCCTTCTTGAAGTAGTTATTCCATTATGAAATAACATTCTAACAGATCAAAAGGAAATATTTCGAGTTGTTGCCTTCTTGAAATAGTTATTCCATTATGAAATAACAGTCACAGATCAATTTATTTCGAGTTGTTGCCTTTTGAGAATTCCATTATGAAATAACAGTCACAGGAAGGAAATTTTTAAATTGTTACCTTCTAAATTTATTCCATTATGAAATAACAGTCTCACAAATCAAGAAGGAAATATTTCGATTGTTGCTTAATAACATTGTTCCATTAAAATAACAGTCTCACAGATCAAGAAGGAAATATTTCTAGAGTTGGTGCCTTCTTGAAGTAGTCATTCCATTATGAAAAAAAAATCTCGGATCAAGAAGGAAATATTTCGAGTTGATTGCTTAAAGAAGTATTATTCCATTACTGAAATAACAGTCTCGACAGATCAAGAAGGAAATGTTTCGTGTTGTTGCATTCTTGAAGTAGTTATTCCATTAAAAAACAGTCTAAGATCAAGAAGGAAATATTTCAGTTGTTGCCTTTCTTAACGGTCCGAGTTATTCCATTATGAAATAACAGTCTCACAGATCAAGAAGGAAATATTTCATTCTTTAGTTATTCCATTATGAAATAACAGTCTCACAGATCAAAAGGAAATATTTCGAGTTGTTTTTTTTGATAGTAGTTATTCCATTATGAAATAACAGTCTCACTAGATCAAGAAGGAAATATTATCGATTGTTGCCTTCTTGAAGTAGTTATTCCATTATGAAATAACAGTCTACAGATCAAAAGGAAATATTTCTTGTTGCCTACCTTGATAGTTATTCCATTATGAAATAACAGTCTCACAGATAAGAAGGAAATTTTCGAGTTGTTGCAGAAAGTTATTCCATTATGAAATAACAGTCTCACAATCAAATTTGAAATATTTCGATTGTTTTCTTGAAGTAGTTATTCCGTTATGAAATTCTCACAGATCAAGAAAGGAAATATTAGTTGTTGCCTTCTTGAATACGTTGTTTCAATGAAATAACAGTCTCACAGATCAAGAAGGAAATATTTCGAGTTGTTGCCTTCTTGAATAGTTATTCCATTATGAAATAACAGTCTCACAGATCAAGAAGGAAATATTTCAGTTGTTGCCTTTCTTGAAGTAGTTATTCCATTATGAAATAACAGTCTCACAGATGAAGAAAGAAATGTTTCGAGTTGTTGCCTTCTTGAAGTAGTTGTTTCATTATGAAATAACAGTCTCACAGATCAAGAAGGAAATATTTCGAGTTGTTGCCTTCTTGAAGTAGTTATTCCATTATGAAATAACAGTCTCACAGATCAAGAAGGAAATGTTTCGAGTTGTTGCCTTCTTGAAGTAGTTATTCCATTATGAAATAACAGTCTCACAGATCAAGAAGGAAATGTTTCGTGTTGTTGCCTTCTTGAAGTAGTTATTCCATTATGAAATAACAGTCTCACAGATCAAGAAGGAAATATTTCGAGTTGTTGCCTTCTTGAAGTAGTTGTTTCATTATGAAATAACAGTCTCACAGATCAAGAAGGAAATATTTCGAGTTGTTGCCTTCTTGAAGTAGTTGTTTCATTATGAAATAACAGTCTCACAGATCAAGAAGGAAATGTTTCGAGTTGTTGCCTTCTTGAAGTAGTTGTTTCATTATGAAATAACAGTCTCACAGATCAAGAAGGAAATATTTCGAGTTGTTGCCTTCTTGAAGTAGTTGTTTCATTATGAAATAACAGTCTCACAGATCAAGAAGGAAATATTTCGAGTTGTTGCCTTCTTGAAGTAGTTGTTTCATTATGAAATAAGTCTCACAGATCAAGAAGGAAATGTTTCGAGTTGTTGCCTTCTTGAAGTAGTTATTCCATTATGAAATAACAGCCTCACAGATCAAAAAGGAAATATTTCGAGTTGTTGCTTTCTTGAAATAGTTATTTCATTATAAATCATCAGTTCCAATTTTTTTGACTAAATGCCTTTTAGAACCCGTCGAAATTTCCTCACGGTATGGTTTTAAATATTACCTGTAAATTTACAGCATGAAACTAATCTTAGAAATGTAGCACAGAAGATCCTATTTTTCTTAATAACATCAGCTGCTATAATTTTTTACATCACATGATGTCACTATATTTTCTAGACGTCGGTGTCCACGTCGTCATTCCTGTACCAGCTGGCCAAGAATCCGGAGAAGCAAGAGAAGCTGTACGGAGAGCTTAAAGAAGTATTACCAACTCCTGATACGCCCCTCGACGTGAAGAAGATGGAGCGGCTGTCATATCTCAAGGCTTGCATCAAAGAAACGTTAAGGTAAGCCTACATTACAGGTAAGGTAGTTTTCTTAACGGTCCGAGTTTCGGCGACAAAAATTCAGAAATGAAATTGTTACATTCTTTCATTTCGCTACTCGTATTAAAGATTCTACTTTTTTTTAATAGAACTTGTAGCAGCACTAGCTACTAAATTGAGAGAATGACATATACAATAAAAATTATAACCTCTGGATTTCGTTGCAGAATACGAGATACAAATGAATATCTTTGTCCTACCATGATGTTGGCATTATCGCTACAGCTACCCAGTAACATTTTCGATCAGCAAAGCAAAGGAAACAATTCGGAAACAAATTTGAAATCACTGTGATGATTTCTATGAGAATCCGTAGTTCTAACAGACGAAAGTTTAGTCACTCTGCATACGGAAGTCCGCCAGGCGAAAATAATACTTTGTTTAACTCGCCGTAACGCGAATACTAGTACAGATTTTGAATAGCAAGAACCTTTAAAATTAATTTTCATTGTTTCTAAACATTTCTCTCGCTTTGACCCCCCATCTAAAGTGAAAAATAAAAAAGTTTGCTGCTTACCAGCTTTTGAGGGTGTCAATGTCTACTTTAGAATGTTTTTTCTATGCTTTCCTTAGATATTTGTCTATGAATCCAAAAATTACAGCGCGATCTACACTGGTCTACATAAAAAACTTTTTGTCTGCTACTGAAGAAATTTCAAGTGTTCTACACTGAAATTGATGCGCTGATTCCAGATCTGTAATCAGATTTCTCATAGCACGTCAGAGTTTTGAGTTATGGGACTGTAACATTAATTCCAAATCTTACTATTCAATATATAACTGTACAGTAAAGTCAGAGACATAAATTGAGCTTAGTTTATATATTCTTTGCAAATTGTTACAGTATATTATTTTAAATACATTTATAAGAAGATATTATACACTTACAATATGTAGTTAACACTACAAACTCTATTAAAAGTGCTTGAGACCTTTGTTTTTCCGCTTATGTTGGCATGTGGTTGATCGCTGTAGGAACCAGCAGAAATCAACCATAATGCTCGGACCGTATTGACCATGGTACCTGGATTCTATCGTTGATATGTCCTGATGGAACCTCTCACCATGTTCGTCACTTACAACGCCAAGATTTTATGGGAAAAATTCAAAGTGTGAATGAAGAAAGTGAATTTTTAAAGACATGCGACAACATAGATTCTGAAATTCTCTAAGCATATTATATGCTATCTCAGCATAATTATCAGCTCGTTAATTTCCTAAAAACCTAGTTTACACAAGTACAAATGTGTCCCAAGCTTCGAGTTCAAGAGCACCCAGTTTTGACCTGAACCTAGTGTCACATATCATACTTAAGAATTAAAAATATTATTATTTTAAAATTGTGACCTGATAGAAAAAAACCGACTTCAGATCTGTAATCAACACACTCAAATTAGGGTTGGTACACTTGTTTTTTTCAGTAATAAAATCACAATAAAATAAATAAAATGGATCTAAATGTATTAGAAATGTAAAAATTAAAAACGTTATTATTTTAAAATTGTTACGTGATAGAAAAAAACGGACTTCATATCTATAACTAGCACACTCAAATTAGAATTGGTACACTTTATTGTACTGTATGTATTTATTTACACTGCAAGTGGGCAAGCACCCGGTGGCAGTGGTAAAAACAATACACTACAATACACAATAAAATTACAATACACAATATAATTATATACACAATACAATAAGAATACACAATACAATAAGAATACACAATACAATACACACTAATTACAATTAATAATACATAAAGTAACCTAATTGATAAGGAACCTAATTTTACAATACAACCTATATATGTATAGGCCCTACATAAGTTTCACATTGGTACTGACAATAGTCTTTCACTTTACTCTCATCTCACTCACTGTACTGGCACTATGACATGTATGTATTTTTCTGTATGTGATTTGATCTTGGTTGAGTGGAAGAGAAGGCCTGATGGCCTTAACTCTGCCAGGGAAAATAAAACTATTATTATTATTATTATTATTATTATTATTATTATTGTTGTTATGACACATTTCACTGATACTATACAACACAATTCATTGACACTATAAATTATCACTGATCGGAACTATTCACTGCACTGTAAAACCATAACTTCACTGACTCATCTGACTTCACTGATATAACAACTCAAATAAGACAAATAATTACATCCTTATGCATACTTATAAACAGAACTACATTTAAACTAAACTTACAATTCAAACCAAGGGAGTAACTCGTCAGGCTAAATATATACATGTCACCTTAAAAAATTTAACGTCACCTTAATTTTAATTTACACTTTATACACAACTTTTTAAGTTATTCTTGAATCTCCTTAAGGAAGGACAGTCCTCAAAGACCGCTGCAGGTAGGTCATTCCAATCATTTATAGTTCTATCTAAAAATGAGAATTTACCTACATCCGTTTTCTGTTTCCTACATTTTATTTTACACAATATAAACTAGAAATACTGAAATAAGAAGTAAACACTGAAATAATGAAACAATTGTCTTTAGAGACAATTAATATTAGGTACCCTCCACAAAACTGGCTTCACTTATACACAGACGGATTCTTGATCTCCAGAGAACAAGGTGCCGGTGCAGGTGTTACGTGCTGTCTCTTCTCACTTTATAGATCTCTTGGATATGGAACAACAAGTTTTGATGGAGAAATCGTTGCAATAAGTGAAAGTCTCAGGAATCTTCTATGCCACATCAATAAATTTAAGAATGCAGTTATATTGTCAGACTCCAAAGCAGCTATTCTATCAATAGTCTCTAAACACACACCTCCATCTCAAACAGCAGAAATAACTAAAATGCTCTCTCAATTAATATCACTCAATAAAAGAATTGTATTCCAATGGATACCATCCCATTGTGGAATCCTGGGAAACGAGAATGCGGATGCTTTAGCAAAGAAGGGCAGCACTGCTACTTACAGACCTGTTACTAAATCTACGTATTACTCTGTGAAGAGATTTATTAGATCTACATACTTAGACTTCAACAAACAAAATTTGATAACACAATCCCAAGGGAAAAAATGGAACTCTCTGCATCATAATCCACAGTTAATTCCCGATTTGCCACGAAAATCGTCTGTAGCTGCATTTAGATTAGCAACAGGCCATGACTGTTTGGCCAAACACCTGCATAGAATTGGAATATATCAGTCCCCTAACTGCCCATTGTGCAACTCAAACCAAGAAATAGATTCGGAACACCTCAAAATCTGTGCTTCATTGGCTGGCCATGATAATATCTTTGAAAAATATTGGAGTGCAAGAGGTCAAATGACTTTACTGTCAAACGCCTGGCATTAGAAAACAACAACAACATTTGATTTTAAAATCATGATCGTTCCTATCATAGTACGTTGGCTTCTCTAACCGAAACGTTATGTCTACCCATGCTTTTGACCTAGATGTGCTCTATACACTTGTTTTTGTTTAGTAGTAAAAACACTGTAGACCGGTGTTACCATAGGAGCTACGACGTGATAACGTTTAACGGTGCGGCAAATAGCGTCCTCATCTACAGCTTGTGACTATTTTCTTTGTTCCCTTCTGCACCACGGTGCATTTTCCGATACACTCCTTACCTGATACCCAGTTCAGCGAGTGTTGACGGCCACTGCTCTATGACATCGACATTAGTTTCAATAGGTAATCAAAAGTTGGTCGCAATACAGATCTGCCACAACCTTTAGTCTATATATGTATAGGATAATGTACTTAACGTTCCTGTAACTCCTGCCACTACCATAGAACGTTTACAAAATGTTCTCATCGCAGGCGATTTCTCTTCTAGAATTTAATTTCCTTCATCAAGGAAATATCCGTCCGGTCATGTATTTTTTTTTCATTCCATTTCACACAATTTACTTGATGAAAATTTCCGTGAAATGCTGCATAATAGCCACTGGGTAAATGCATAATGGAAAAATACATTCGATTCACATGGAACATGTATTAACACTACTGACTGGAAATTGAATTGGAAAGCAAACTAAATATCTTTGGAACTGTGAAGTGTGTCAAGGTTACACGAGCTTTGAAGCACGTTACGTAAAGTAGCGTTCATTTGTTTTTAACGTCGAACTTCTGCTTAATATTTACTTTCACAGGTGTATATGCAAACAAAAGAAGGTTACCTGGTCGAAGCAGTTGGCACCAGAGTAGGGGTTATTATTTACTTGCTTTAAATAAAATCTAACATAAAAAATATGATGACTTCTCAAACTACGATGAGCTTATATAAATAAAACTCCAATCGTATTTCAACGGCTTCACGCTAGACGTCTCAGCATGTGGAGAACGGAAAACTATCGCTCATAAGGTCCTATATTCACCTCCAACCACTTCCATCAACCTTTGATATAACATACGTCTTTTCCTGCAAAGAGAATTGGCATCTGTTGCGGTATCCATGGTGAAACAACAAAAAAAAAAAAATGACAGAATTTCAAATGCTTACAGTGCAATGAAACTTTTGATAGAGAAACATCAGGAATTTAATATAGAAACACATATTGCATTTATTGATTTCAAGAAAGCTTTTGAACATGTAAACCGCAACAAACTTACAGAAATAAAAATAGCGATATATAGGCCTATTATTATAGTTCACAGAAAAAAAGAAAAATAATATATACATAGATATAATCACTGAAGTCTTACATTATATACTATATTATATATATTATAATAATAATAAATAATATAATAATTATTATATATATATAATTTTTAATATAATTTGTAAACTTAACTATTTAATATAATATGTTTTATGCTCGACCATGCCGAAATGTAGTAATTATACACCTGGTAGCAGTCCTTTAATGCATGTCATTAAAGTACACCTACTCATTAAAGTTCAGGTGTTTTCAGCCAATGACAACTCAGCTTACAGATGTTCAGCCAATGACAAGTCAGCTTTGTACCGTTATAAAACCGCAAGTATCGATTATTCTCGGATATGCAATCGAAAGAGAATTAGCGAAAAGTCACGGAGGCTGGGAATCCAATACTGTCGCAGAAGGTTATGTTCTGTTACTACAATAATTAGCGTTAATTGTAAATAATATTCAAATAAATTTAATTCGTCATCTCGTTTTTCAATGTCGAATTCAATAATCAAAGTTATATCAAGTTTAACGGGATTACACAAGGTCAATGACATTATTGTTCCTCGGAAAAAATCAATACTTTCGCGTCTGCGCACATCTCACAATTCACGACCTAGAACAAGGTCACTTCCGATCTTGTCAGATACAAATAAAATGTATACATCTGAATACCGGTAATTTCAAGTTAGAAATATGGTCGAGCATAAAAAGTCGTATGAAACTCGCCTATAATGGTAATTAAGACGCTCGTATGAAGATTATGAAACGAGCGCAAGCGAGCGTTTCATAAACATCCATACTCCATACTATCATTATAGGCTCGTTGCATAATGTACTATTATCTTTCACTTGCGACTAGTTTTGTGCAAGACTCAGTTCATTTTAATATGTTGTTACAATTCATTCAATTCCAGCTATTTCATTTATTTTTTCCATTCTAATTTTTTGACCAAAAAAAGATATACACCGATTTGCCTTTGTAATTTTATATGATGATGATGATGATGATGATTTATTATTATTATTGTTATTATTATTATTATTATTATTATTATTATTATTATTATTATTCATGAGTTTTCTTATGGCTATTTCTTTATTCATTTGTAGGAACTTTTTATTTATGAATTTCATCCGTATGTCTTTTTTTTATTGACATTCAAAAACACCTTCCCTTTGTCCACATAATGGGCATGTGCCTTGAGGTATAGACTAGTACCTCTATTATTTCTTAATCACCAAATCCCCAGTCTGAACCAAACTAGTCCAAATCTTTATTTCATTTTCATATTATCTATATATGTACTCCGTCCCCATATCCTTTTATATTCATTAAAAATATTAGGGAGTGCATTTCATTGATACTACTAAAATCATTTTGTCTAGTAATATTTTTACATCTTCATTTAATTAAATTTAGGCTTGCTGCGCTGTTTCTAGTAGCCATGTTATCCCATGACCATCCTAATCCTATATTAAAAATGTTATTTTTAATTTTTACGATTGTCATATTTGTCGAGAAATAGAAATACTAGTATGTGATAATATTTCACAACAAATAATTGAAAATATTTTTAATCTATATAAAAATTGATAATAAAATGTCTGATCGGTTGGAAATTTTTACCGGTGTGAAAAAAGGATGTCCTCTCTCACTCCTCTTAATCAACATTTATATGAACGCAATAGTACGGGAATTTAGAAACTCAAGGCATGGTCATATAACTATTGTTTTGAGAAGGATGATCAACAAGCCAATAACGTTAACGATGAAAAGAAGTCTATTTACAACCCATGTATTCCTCACTTCAGTGAGAGATACAAAATGAATATTAATACATGGGAAGTGAAAGGACTTCTTTTCGGCGCTAAATTCATTTAAGAAAAAACCATTCTCCTTTCTCTTCAATTTTCTAACGAGGACATTAACAAAATTTGTCTAATGGTATTGAGAGATTCATTATCCATTTCACACAATCACTTGTATAATACTATGTATTTTTTTTCACTGCATTTCATTACTCTTCAATGTATTTTCATCTCATGTTTCTCCGAAATCAAATTGTACTTTATTTTCAAATTTATCATTGTTCTGTATTCTCTCCGAAATCATACTGTATTTTTAATTTAACCTCTGCTTTGTATTCTGATCCTAGTGGTCATTTACCAGATGTCCCAAATTGATTTGCAGTGTGTCTGGACATACAGACTTGTGCAGACGATTTTGTTTTACTAGCCATTTCAGAAGATGATTTACAACGATAAGTCTATAGTTTAAAATTAATAGATGATAAATATCGCATGGAAATATAGACGAAAAAAAAACAAAAAAACAAAATAAAGGCATTCTGCAGCAAAGAACTTGTACGAAGCAAAATTTGTATAAATCGTAACATTTTAGAAAGGGTTAATGAATTAAATTATCTTGGTTTCAAGCTTTCCTTTCTGCATCATCTAGATATCGCACAAAAAATTTTAAATTCAATAAATCTGCAGGTATTATCAACAGTATAATGAAACCTTCTTTCGTTCAGAAACATACCCGCACTGGTCTGTATTAAGGCCCAGTTTCATCAACCATTGTTAAATATTTAACATGTCGTTAAGGTAATTTAACAGTAAACTTAACGGAAGAGATGTTCATCAACTGTTGTTATTGCTAACATCATGTTAAACCCACTGTTAAATTAACATAGCATACTCCCGCAGTTAAATCCTTAACATCCTGTTACAGCGTGAATCATGACTGCCAGAGAACATATGTTACCCGCATTATTATATCGAGATATATTTGCAGTGAAAACAATTAGCTGTAATCACTACTTCAGCATTTTTAGTTATTCAGAATAGATATGTTCATAAATACTAAAATGATTCATATTAATATTAGCACTTCATCCACAGTAAAGAGAAGATATGTGCTTATTAACGTACCGGTAAGCATTTCTGTGATTATTATTTCATATTAATACTCAGATATAATTGCAGATTTTCAAAACGATATTTCTTATTTCACTGATTTAACAGTTCACATGTAATTATGACCAGTGACTTGTGAAGGTATGTTAGATATACATATACAGCATATAACATATAAAAATAATGTTAACGCTTGCCATTGTAGTATTCAGCATCACAATTATTAATTTTCATTTTCTATTGGTTTTATTTTATCGTGGATAATTGAAAGAATCTTCGTACAAAGAGTGAAAGTACCACCGTCAGTTTTCAAATGTTCCAATGTATCTTGTGCATGACCCTTCTTAGCATTTCTTTTAATATTTTCGTAACATTGATTTGTTTCATAGTTTGCGTTTTCACATCCAAATGGCGATTGAAAATATTGGGTTAAAGAGACCCATGTTTGTTCCTTTTTCCTAATGAAAGTTCCATCACTACGTTTGAGTTCAATTACATTCATATAATTGCCAGATCTACTAAAATAATTATATTTCTCATATGAGGTAAAATTACTGCTCCTTACACTTTCTTTTTCTCGATTTCCGTTGTAATTATGTTAGTCTCCAATACTTCCATAATATAAAAAATACAATTCTCCGCTAAAACAAATGACTACACCAACTAAAGGCACATTCAGTAAACTTTCATACAATCACTGCTTCTTTGATTCCTGTTACATTACTCTTAACATCATGTTATCTAACCAAAGTATCTCAAATGGTTGGTGAAACACTATTACACTAACAGGATGTTTAATTTTTAACAACACGTTAGTTAACATGCTGTTAGCGTTATTTTAACGAAGTTTGGTGAAACTGAGCCTGAGTCTACTTAAATGCGACAGGCTCATGTCAGTAAATTTACTGGCGTGTAAAAACTCCAGCGGGACAAAATTCCGGTACACTGACGACGCTGATGTAACCTCAACAGTTGCGAGCGTAGTTAAATAAATCATAATTTAAAATTTATATCGTGACACCCTATATGTGAAAGTTACAGATACAGTGAGCTGGTCCTCCACATTGAAGGTTTCATGGTAGGATTGACAATCTAGTTAAATAAGAAAAAAATAATATACATTTTCAGACTTTAACAGTGATTGTGTTCAGCTACTTGCAAAAAAAATCATTTCCCTTCTATGTTGACATTTAGACTATAAAAAGTATGTCAAGGTCTTTCAAGTCTGAACTTTCTGACAATTCGCATTTCATTCGTAGACTGCCGATACATTAGAAAGTGCGGCCACATCTGTTTTCGCCATCGTAATCGAGACCTCTGCGCCGTGAAAACAGTTACGTGGTTCTTTGAAGAAGTGCCAAGGACAAACCAAGATCATAAAATATATTCGGCAGGTATTTTATAAGTCATTGTCATCACCCGAAGACCCGAAACGTTTCGCAGACTCACTGTAGCTTTTACGTTTTGCGACACAAATGTCTATATTTAGTAAATGATTTCAGCTACTTTCACATCCAGTGGGCTCGAATTCGACATCCGGTAGATTAAATGAGTTTTATTCTGCTCCATAAGAGCTATACGTTAGCCTGTGTGTTGTTTCATGTTGTATTAACAAGTAGAATTAAGTCATGCTGACCACACGACTTCAGAGTCCAGCCATTTGTGATGCGACAGAAACCCTCTGTGTTATCTGGATTACGGGTTTATCCCCACAAGTTATAAATTGGTACGCCAGGGATCGAACCTAGGTCACAGTATTCAAAGCCCAGCGCTCTAGTCACTAGGGGTGCTATGCATAGACATTTCGCTAGCCCGCGCTACGAGCGTGCTAAACTAGCCCGGCTATCGACTGATTACTTGTACAGGATTCATATCATATCATATCATATCATATCATATCATATCATATCATATCATATCATATCATATCATATCATATCATATCATATATCAATTCAATTCAGTTCAATTTATTAAGCCATTAAACATACAGTGATAAGCTTCGTCACAAAAAACAACACACATTTGAAAATACACATATAATTGAAAACAGTAATTAGAATGAAAACACAAAACATTTTGAAACTCTAAAATTAATGACAATACTTCACTCTTATGTAATAATTGTAACTAATCTAAATAACTTTATGTATTAAAAAACAATTTCGTATGAATTTATGTTAAGAAACTCATCTACAGAGTAGAAAGGATTAATTAAAAGCCAATTATAAAATCTAGCTTTGAAACTATTGGTTGGTAACTTATAATATTGACTGGGAAGCTTATTATATAATTTCATCCCCATGACAGAAAAATTTGTACTAGTTTTATGTAATCTACAGTATGGAATATTAATTTGTTCACTATTTCTAATTTCGTGATCATGTATATTGGCTATTAATGAGTAATTGTCTATATTTTGTCGAGTGTAAAGGACTAGGTCGTATATATATCGTATCATATCATATCATATCATATCATATCATATCATATCATATCATATCATATCATAATATCATATCATATCATATCACAATATCATATCATATAGGCATATCATATCATATATCATATCACATCGCACCATATCATATCACATATCATATCATATCACATCACACCATATCACATCATATCATATATCACATATCATATCATATCACATCACACCGTATCATATCATATCATATATCATATCACATCACACCATATCATATATCACATCATATCATATATCATATCATATCATTTCATATCATATCACATCACACCATATCATATATCACATCATATCATATATCATATATCATATCATATATCATATCACATCACATCACATCACATCACATCACATCACATCACATCACATCACATCACATCATATCATATCATATCATATCATATCACATCAAACCATATCATATCATATCACATCAAACCATATCATATCATATCATTTCACATATCATATCATATCATATCATATCATATCATATCATATCATATCATATCATATCATATCATATCATATCATATCATATCATATCATATCGCTAATACTGGCTTATGAATACGAAAAACGTTAGTTCGCTGATAATCCACCGGAAGTCCGCGCTAAGAATGTCGATGAATATGGCCCTAGATCACCATGGTAACAGAGTAATGCTACTATTATAATTATTCGAATTGTTTACAGACCGGAGAAAGGCAGGATGTGTAACACTGAAACGGACAAAAACAAACAAACAAACAAATTGGTAGGTACACATATCTATTCTCATTGAATGCATAATGAGTTAATGTAACACTTTATTGTTTTGTTTCAGAATGTATCCTGTAATAATAGGGAACGGTAGAAGTCTACAGTCAGAGGCCATAATTGGAGGGTACCGAATACCTAAAGGAGTAAGTACTGTAATTTTATGAGCGAAATGTGCTTCTAAGTGCAATAGACCCTACTATAGTTACTATTTTCTTTACTTAGTTATTTAACAACGCTGTATCAGCTACTGGGTTATTTAGCGTCGAGAAATTTAGTGACAGCGAGATGATATTTGGTAGATGAGGACGAGGATTCGCCATAGATTACCTGACATTCGCCTTAAGTTTGGGAAAAACGTCGGAAAAAACCAAACCAGGTAATCAGCCCGAGCGGGAATCGAACCCACGCCTGAGCGCAACTTCCGATCAGCAGGCTAACGCGCTGACGCCTGAGCTACACCGGTGGCTACTACTTGTTTATTATTATAATTATGAAAACTTAATTGAAATACAATTTAATTTCAATATACAGGGTGATCTGTTTGGGTATGGATAAAATTAAAACAACGTAAACATTTATTACTGAACTTTATTTGTTGAAACTTTGTGCATACAACACTCAAAGATGGGAGATTCCTCAGAGCTCAACATGACCCCCATTGCGCACCCTGCACGACTCATAACGGTGATGCAATTCAGCCCATGTCCGTTGTAACATAAGAGGGATGATTTGTTGAAAAGCTTGAGTAATTGTTATTCTCAGATCATCAATATTCCTGGGTTTCTGTGAATAGGCAATGTCTTTAACAAACCCCACACGAAGAAGTCAGGAGGGGTTAGATCTGGGGAGTTTGGGGACCAAGCCAAGAGATAGCTGCTTCTCGTACTGGGTTTCGCCTGCGACCTCCTGTATGTTTTTTAACACAGAACCTGTTTCTACAAATGTTCGATACCACAACATTATGGAATCGTATTTAGGTACATTATGCACACCATACTCACGTCGAAATTTCCTTTGAACTCTTTTAACACTCTCAAATTTAGGATACCAAAGAACACATTGTGCCCGCTGTTGATTTGTAGTAGCCATCTTAATCATCTACGATTTTCATTCGTCCTTTCAGATTATGCATTGTTGATTGTCATATATGGAAAGTCCAATGTGTTAATCATAATATAACTAGCAAGAAATTTTTCTTGCTATAATAATAGATTTATAATAATAAATTAATATTATCCATAACCAAACGGATCAGACTGTATTTATAGTACAAATAACGGGATACACAATTACATTCGACCAGATACGTTAATATCTTCATAACTGCAAAATGCACACGATCATAGTAAAGTTATTGTTTTTATTGTTTTTCTTCTGAACAGCTAACAGAGGTTACCTACTTGCTCCGTTCACGAATGTCTTGACGTAAGACCCATTCGAATAATTCCGAGGGAAAAATTGTTCCGGAGCCGGGTATCGAACCCGGAACAATTTTTCCCTCGGAATTATTCAAATCAACTTTACAGGGAGTTATACCTGAAATCTTGATTTGCGGAAGACCCATTCGTTTACGAATGTTGCTCACACTCGATTTTTCCACCACAAAATCCTTCATAACCCAGACGGGGATCGAACGAAGATCGCCACAGCAGAAAGCCCTGCGATCTTTTTGTCTCACTTACGTTGCACTGTTCACTTACGGTCTTACTAATAAAAACTCTATATACAGACATTTAACTGTCTTATACTTATACAATGAGTAGCTCGTTTATAAGTCGTGTGTAAATTCCTTACTAATAATCACTACATACGTCGTGTATAACAGTATAACTGTCACACAGCTACGTCATAGTTTCGTCATTACTTCGTTACGAAAGGTAATAGAATATCTGAGGTTCTCTATTGCATCCGGTAGAGCGCTCTAGTGTGGCGTGTTAAGTATCGATAGTACAACTGGCTCTAATCGATTACCATACTATATTTTGGTCAAAGAGTACAAGCTACAGCAATATTATTCTAATTATTCTGTGCTCTTTGGTTTGTTCGTCTTTGGTTACTAGGCAACCATCATAAAATGACAATCGATACGAACAGTTGTTAGAGGGGCGGCCATTTTTTCGCTATATACAATACGTCCATTTATTCACGGTTTATTAGTAACAAGGGTCTCGTATAAAAATTATATATGGTTTATTAGTAAGACTGTGGGTTTCGTGTATATAACTACTGCAAAGCAATTCCCATTGTATAGTTACAGCCTGTTTATACGTCCATAGCTTATTCACGGTTTATTAGTAACGTTTTCTGTCTCAACTCTGCATCTCATAAAAACGATACTTTATTAGTAAGACTGTGGGTTTCGTGTATATAACTACTGCAAAGCAATTCCCATTGTATAGTTACAGCCTATACGTCCATAGCTTATTCACGGTTTATTAGTAACGTTTTCTGTCTCAACTCTGCATAAGTTTATAAAACGATACACGGTTTATTAGTAAGACTGGGTTTCGTGTATATAACTACTGCAAAGCAATTCCCATTGTATAGTTACAGCCTGTTTATACGTCCATAGCTTATTCACGGTTTATTAGTAACGTTTTCTGTCTCAACTCTGCATAAGTCTCGTATAAAAACTATACACGGTTTATTAGTAAGACTGTGGGTTTCGTTGTATATAAGCTTGTTTATACTCCATAGCATTCAATTAGTAACAATTCCCATTGTATACGGTTTATTAGTAAGACTGTACAGCCTTGTTTATACGTCCATAGCTTATTCACGGTTTATTAGTAACGTTTTCTGTCTCAACTCTGCATAAGTCTCGTATAAAAACGATACACGGTTTATTAGTAAGACTGTGGGTTTCGTGTATATAACTACTGCAAAGCAATTCCCATTGTATAGTTACAGCCTGTTTATACGTCCATAGCTTATTCACGGTTTATTAGTAACGTTTTCATTCTCAACTCTGCATAAGTCTCGTATAAAAACTATACACGATTTATTAGTAAGACTGTGGGTTTCGTGTATATAACTACTGCAAAGCAATTCCCATTGTATAGTTACAGCCTGTTTATACGTCCATAGCTTATTCACGGTTTATTAGTAACGTTTTCTGTCTCAACTCTGCATAAGTCTCGTATAAAAACTATGCACGGTTTATTAGTAAGACTGTGGGTTTCGTGTATATAACTACTGCAAAGCAATTCCCATTGTATAGTTACAGCCTGTTTATACGTCCATAGCTTATTCACGGTTTATTAGTAACGTTTTCATTCTCAACTCTGCATAAGTCTCGTTTATAAAAACTATGCACGATTTATTAGTAAGACTGTGGGTTTCGTGTATATAACTACTGCAAAGCAATTCCCATTGTATAGTTACAGCCTGTTTATACGTCCATAGCTTATTCACGGTTTATTAGTAACGTTTTCTGTCTCAACTCTGCATAAGTCTCGTATAAAAACGATACACGGTTTATTAGTAAGACTGTGGGTTTCGTGTATATAACTACTGCAAAGCAATTCCCATTGTATAGTTACAGCCTGTTTATACGTCCATAGCTTATTCACGGTTTATTAGTAACGTTTTCTGTCTCAACTCTGCATAAGTCTCGTATAAAAACTATGCACGATTTATTAGTAAGACTGTGGGTTTCGTGTATATAACTACTGCAAAGCAATTCCCATTGTATAGTTACAGCCTGTTTATACGTCCATAGCTTATTCACGGTTTATTGGTAACGTTTTCCGTCTCAACTCTCCATAAGTCTCGTATAAAAACTATACACGGTTTATTAGTAAGACTGTTAATGTATTGTAGTGTTCTACAGTGTTATCGGTGTTCCAGGCGCACGTGATCTTCCCTCACTTGGTGGTCAGCAACCTGGAGGAGCATTTCCCGGCCCCGGAGCGCTTCTTACCGGAACGCTGGCTGAAGTCTGCCTCCTGTCCCTTCTCAGGCGGTAGGAAGATCCATCCCTTCGTGTCGTTGCCCTTCGGTTACGGTCGTCGAACATGCATCGGCAGGAGGTTCGCCGAGGCGGAGCTACAGATACTGCTGTCCAAGGCGAGTATGGCTGGACTCTACTGCCTTAAAATATACTCTATACAGTGTGTCTCAGAAGTCCCAACATTTAATTTAATAGGGATATCCTGAACTAGCACCAACAGATAGCGCACGTGTACTTTGAGGGATGCGCTTTGCGTGTGCATTTGTTTTTCGGTATATAAACATTGAGGATATACGTTGTGTATTAGTATATTAAATACTCTTAAAAACAACTAAAAATGGCAAATTTTTGTTATGTTCCTACAAGTAAAAGCAAGGGAAAGTTTTTTGTCTTCAATCAGGTCCCGAAATATTCTGAATATATGCTTTAAACCTTAAAAATATAAGTATTTGATATTTGATATTTGATATATTTGGTCACAGCACTTCTTTACATGTAATGGTGTACCTCACATTTCTGTATCCGGTGCCACCATTAACACTTACAGTAACACATATTTGCAGTACATGTCTACACAACTTCTACCAATTAAACTATGTACTTTTTTTTTATTATTACTTGTTCAATCTGCCTTTCAGTATTTCTCCTACATTTCGTTTGCTATTCTCTATTTGATCATTAATCGTAATATATCTAAATTTATATATGCCTTTCAAACCCCCTTTTTCCTCTAACTACTATTCACTAAGATTTCAATTTCACTTATTCTCTACAAATTATCATATTGAATTATTTGCCTTACTTGTTCTTTGACCTTTTCTCCTATCTGTCTCTTATATTCATTTACTGTTCCAACGTTCAAATGTCAGTACTAATTTTATGCTGTCACTTGTTCATTTCTTTTAACCCTTTTTCACTTTTCACTCATTCATATTTGCGCTCACTTTCAACTTTCTCTCTATTCCACTTACACCTAATCCTTTCACAATACTCTCACTTCCTATAAATCTTATATTTCTCTCTACACATCAGCTTATACACTTTCTCGCTCCCTATACTTCTCTATCATTTACAATTACAATTACCCTTTACTAGCACTTTTTGATCATATCCCCACATTTTTTAATTGTATCTAATAACATTGCTATATCCTCAGCTGTCGCAGGTTCTGACCTTTCTTTACTGCTTGTCTCTGCTTTATTTCTATCTCTGTCTTTCTTTCTATTTCCTTCTTCTTCTTCTTCTTCTTCTTCTTCTATTCCTCTTTTATTCCCCCCCACGCTTTCACTTCCACCTCCTAGATTTCCACTCACACTCGCACCCTTAATCTTTTCACTACTTTCTTCCCTATCACTTCCTGACTCTTGGTTTCTCTTTTATCCCCACTCGCCTTTTTCTAACACCTGTGCTTCTTGTTCCGTTGTTGTCCGCATTCCTTCTGGAGTGCGCTAACCTTACTGCCATCGTATGGAGACTAGGAATCTGCTTACGCTGCTTGATCACGTTACACTTATCTTCTCGATGTGTCATCACCTCTACACTTCCTCGTAAGTCAGCATGTGGGTTTCTGAACTCACTACTATTCGCTCCTGTTACCATGTGATCTGCGACAATGACTTGTTCCGTCCTTGAAGATGGGATGATTTTCTTCTGCTCCTTCCCTTCGCTTATGTAGCAAACGTCGACTTTGTCCTCTTTCGTTCTTCTCGTTAGTCCAAATTCTGGATGATCTTCATTCCTCAGGCAGAACTCCAGATCATACCATTTTCCGTTCACTTTCAATTTATCTTCGTACATTTTAGCAAAGTGACCCTTCGCCCTCGCTGCTTTCATATAAGCTAGTAAAAATATAAGTAATTAAATTGCTCCTCGAAAGTATTACATAAAAGTAACTACCGGTACTTCAAGTAAGGAATTGTTGACTACAGTTTCATTTTGGGAGAGGAAAAAGAAAAATTAATAAAAACATATGCAACCTCGACAGCGAGCTATGTTAGCTTAGATTATATGCAGTAGTTGTAGGAGTCTCCGAAGTTTACGCCTGCAGTAAACTCTCTATAAACTGGGATGTTTATTATCCAGGACGATCCGTAGTGAAATCCATTTCGTGAATAATGTTTTTAATGTACTGTACCCTAATTATTAAAGCCATGTTTTAAGTTCAAATTTTCAAAATCATCCTACATAGTATTCAAAACTGCATGTCCTTAACCTACAAAACGCACGACTAATCGTGATACTATTGCGATCATATTATATCATGCTATTAAAAATTGCATTTGATCTTTCTGCAACTACAGAAAAAATACAGAAAATTCAATCTCGATAGTCCCTTCCCTATAAAAAGAAAACCACATTGGTGGCTGCATATCTTGTTTTTAGAGTACGGTTCGTAAATACTAATGATTAAAGATGATATTCACCTTCGAAATAGTTCCTATTTTTTTATTCATTCATCTCGTTCTCAAAGTTCTCGTTTAGGTTCATGAACATTCAATTTACTCGTATCTATATTCTGCATACTGCAGATTTCCCCACCCATCTCGGGGAATCGCTCAGCATTATACAGGTATACGGTATTATTTATTGTAAATTAAATTAAATTGGGCCTATGAAGTAAGAAAATATTGAATTATATTAAATTATACTAGGTTATACAAAATAATTGTAAATATAATTTTGACACGCACAGAAAACCAATAAGCGGGAAAACGTAATCAACTGTAGCATATAACATAGCCCTACAACATGTAGCGCCGCATGGAACGCTCCTGCCATCTAGCGGTAGCTCTTCGCATAAGATATCCCTATTGTCAGACAATTTAGAGTCGGTGTTGAGCCGTTAGCCCGCTAGACGGCGTTAGAAGTGGACATGCTGTTTGTTCAGTTGGTACGCTGGTTGGTTCTATTTTAATTCCAGACCGCCTCAACTGCAAAAGCTACCTGCACCGTCTTCAAGAAATCGTCACTCCTTTACTGGAGGAGGTTCCCTTGGTTCTAAGGCAACGCATGTGATTGCAGCATGATGGCTCCTACACATATCACACTAGAGTTGGGCAACACGATTCTTTTTCAGAAGTCGATTCCAATGATTCAGTCATACATTACGAATCTATTCTAACGATTCGTTCACGATTCTTCAAAGTCTATGATTCCAACTATTCCTTTGAATCCTCAACGAGTTCACGATTCTTCCCAGTCTGCGATTCCAACTACTGTATTCTTTTGAATCGTCAACGAACGAATAACAGGACACTTTACTTTGCAAACCACGGGAGAGCAAAAACGTTCTACATCTCTCGCATAGATGGCATAAGAGGCGAGACATTGGATTGTCTCTTTCTCATTGGCTTGAACCATTCAGCATGACCTCCATTAGTCTACAAAATTATTCAAGATAGTGTTTCTTAATTACAATTTATCAACTGAACCTTTTATCAAGTACAATTCCTGCATTACATCTCTATTTAACAATGGAAATTTCAGGTTCGTGTTCATTATTTGTCACACCTAACAAATCCAGTATTTTGATTTTATTCTCGCTCGGGAGCATTCAGCACGGTTCGGAAATGTCCGCTGACAGGTTACACCAAACAGGTAAATAGAATAGTGGGTTACGATCAACGATCATGCCGATTCATTACTATTCTTTTGAACGACGATTCGTTACGATTCTTTTGAACGACGATTCGTTCATACTACGAATCGATTCTTACGATTCTTTATTATTAGTCGTTCGAATGAACGATTCGTTCACGAATCGACCCAACTCTATTTCACACATGAAGTTCGTGTCTTTCCAGGCAGGTGGATTGGCCGTGCTGGACCTATCGCTTGGCCAGCAAGGTGTCCTGACCTCACAGTCTGGAGTTGTTCTTATGAGTAACATGAATACGTTAGTGTACACCACACCTTTAAATGATGAGGAAGACCTAAGAAACAGGATTTTGGCCTCAGCGTACTCGATAATTGCGATTCTTTCGATCTTTGAGACGAGTCCCACAGGTTCGTCGCTGTGAGCTCTGTTTAGAGATCCGTGGTGCTTTAATAGTGCACAGGATGGGCAAGCAACAGCTGTATCCAGTAGGGAACGTTGCTTTATGTGACGCAGCTCTTTTAATTTTAACGCCGTCTAGTGGACTAACGCGACGTCGACTCTAAGTTGTGTGACAAGAAACATTTGTTTTCGCCTCTTGTAACATCTCTTAGATTTAATGCACGACTTCTGGATGACATTTGGTGGTGATTTCGTTTTCCTGACATGGTTTATCCATTTCGCCAGTCAATATTTCAGTGCTATTGTATCTTTTATTATCTTAGTTACTCTGAATGTTTCCTTTTCATCTAATTCCAAACGTCTTTGAATTGGTCTTCCTAATTTCTGTTTCTTGGAACACACTTCAAGATTTGCTTTGGCAATCTTTCCGTTTTCCATTCTTATAACATTTTGTTTCAATTTTTTCTGTTTTCCTAGATATAACAGCTTGTTCAATAGTAGAATTTTCTATGTATACCTTTTCGTACTGGAATCTTTCAAATTTTTTGTCCTATTTTTAACAACGCTACATCAACTACTAGGTAATTTAGCATCGATGAAATTGGTGATAAGGAAATGGTGTTTGGTGAGATGAGGCAGAGACGATAGATTACCTGGCATTCGCTTTACAGTTGGAGAAAACCTCGGAAAAACCCAACTACGTAATCTCAGCCCAAGTTGCAAATCAAACCCACGCTCGAACGTAGTCCGAAACAGCAGACAAACGCACTACCGCCTGAGCTGAGCCAGTGGCGATTCTTTCAATGAATTTCATTACTTTATATTTTCGTGCTGAAAATTTCATCCGAAATAATAGAGCTGTTATGTTGTAAATTATGAACAGCTAGCTCTTCAAGGTCATCTTCCGTCTCAGCTGTGACAATTTGATTATCAACAAATACTAGTAAGTTATTTAATTTGAAAATTTCCACTTTTATTCATACCTGCATGTTTCCCAAAGCTGAATTATTCTGTTCATATAAATTATGTAAAGGAATGTGTAGAGTATACATTTCTGCCTACTTCTTTATGCATGTAAATTGATGGAGAAATCTCACATCCCACTGTAACGCCAATTAAATTATTCCTACATAAATTATGACTAGCTATCATAACTTCATCTGGCGTTCTATAAATTTTTAGTGTCCCATACATTTGAATTAACAGAAACGCAAGCTTTTGCATTATCAATGAGTACTGAACTGTCAATCTTCTAACAGTGAACTGCGTATCAAAGAAAAGCGTCCACAGTATTGGTATCACAGAAGATAAATCCTTCGGATGGGACAACTTTAAAAGACAAAACAGTTTGGGGCTCAAAACTAAATATGCTCCAAGCCTGTGTGACTGGAAGTCATAGATAAGGCTAGATATGTTCTTGGGTTTGACAACCAGACAACCAGTTCTCTTCATTGAGAACACAAGAGTGACTGAAAGGTAGTTCGGAGGCAACACCATATTTAATAGACAATTTATAGGTTCTGAGTTCAGGGGAATGGACTATAAGGGGAATATATTAAAGATTAATCAGCTAATCTAATCTAATCTAATCTCTTGGGTTTGAATTCTCTTCATCTAATCTAATGACTAATCTAATCTAATCTAATCTGGCCATTTTTCTCTACAGGTTTATGTAAGTAGTTGCAGTATTGACTAGCTATCAATTCTATCCAAAATCTCTGGACTGTACTTCACAATTACTTACTTACAAATGGTTTTTAAGGAACCCGGAGGTTCATTGCCGCTCTCACATAAGCCCGCCATCGCATCGGTCCCTATCCTGAGCAAGATTAATCCAGTCTCTATCATCATATCCCACATCCCTTATCATATCCCATTTTAATATTATCCTCCCATCTACCTCTCGGTCTCCCCAAAGGTCTTTTTCCCTCCAGCCTCCAAACTAACACTCTATACGCATTTCTGGGTTCGTCCATACGTGCTACATGCCCTGTCCACCTAAAACGTCTGGATTTAATGTTCCTAATTATGTCAGGTGAAGAATACAATGCGTGCAGTTCTGCGTTGTGTAACTTTCTCCATTCTCCTGTAACTTCATCCCTCTTAGCCCCAAATATTTTCCTAAGAACCTTATTCTCAAACATCCTTAACCTCTATTCCTCTCTCAAAGTGAGAGTCCAAGTTTCTCAACCATACAGAACAACCGGTAATATAACTGTTTTATAAATTCTAACTTTCAGATTTTTACTTCACAATTACATCATCGTAATTTTTAATTTATAGTCCTCAACTTATAACTTAACTTATCCAAAACTTTATGTCACAAAAGCTCACCAGGACCCTAGAGTCTGCTGCTTCTACAGAGTGGAAGTGAAAAAACTCTGCAGATTTTTAGAGCGACTAGCTTATGTTGTATGTAACAAAAAGTGTAATAACATATTGGTGGAGAGTTCATAGTTTTCTAAAAAAAAAAATAATGTTTAATAGCCTTTTATTCGGTAACTCCTGGGAGTAAGTTGTCCATATCGATAGAAAATCTAATAAGGAATTATTTATCCCTCTGGCGTATTCCAATAGCATGGACGGTTTTTGTGTAAATTTAATTTAAAAACCACTAATTTCAAGGTACTGACCGATGCAACCAGATTGCAACGTTGTAGCCAAGGAGAGAGGTTCGCGTAGGGATACAAACCTGAGTTCGTTGACCTCTTACAACTTTGTTACGAGAAGAAGGAGTTTGTCTTAACGGCGTTGTTGCCGGACTGCTGAAACTTTCAACTTCATTTTGTAATTAACCGTGCATTTAATCACAAAACGTAATATAGGTTTTATATTCTGCAGGATTATTTCACTTCCACTCTGTATTTATATTCTTTTAGTGTCCTACTTTCACAACCATCAGCAAGCCGTAAAATTGTAAAGTATAAGAAAAAATTTGTGAAGAGCACATTTGTGCGGATGTCTATCTATTACTGTTTCTTGTATTTATGTTTACATATTTATTATTGTTGTTTCCAGATATTCCGGAAGTACCGAGTAGAATACCATTACGAAGACTTCCGCTACAAGATCTGCCCCACATACATTCCAGAAAATCCGCTGAAATTCCGCCTCATTGAAAGAGAACCCTAGTTAACAGACCACAGTGAGATACAGGGAGTGTGAAAGACTAAATTACAGCACAGTGAATGTATGTTATAGTGTTAATGAAGTGATTGTACACTTTTAAGAGATTCTCAGGAAAATTTCGAGATAATTTTTCTCTTGAATCAATAATTATAACGATTTTCTTTGGTTCTATCAAAGTTACAATTTAATGTTGTATAGCTTTAAAAATACAGTAGAAATAAAATTAAATTTACTGTCCACATTCTAGCTCTTATTTTTCTTCTTCCTGTTATGAATCCTGTTATGGTGCCATTTTCATTACCTGTTTCCAGCTTTCCCTTGCTCCATTTCAGACTCTTCGTAGGATAGACTGTAGTTTTAGAACTTGTTTTGAAATCCTGTTTTTTTTTTTGTTATTCTATTGCGATGATCTATCCAAATTAAGGGAATTTCCTACTTATCACATGCAAAATAATGTTAAAAATAGTCTATCTTTAAGTAGTTATAAAAGCTCTTTCAATTTTTAGTGATGTGTGTATACATATTTAGCTTTAGAATGGTTGCTCTATAGTAAATAATTCCTCTTAATAGTACATTATGCAACGAGCCTATAATGATAGTAATTAAGACGCGAGTATGTTTGTTTATGAAAAGAGCGCAAGCGACCATATTTCTAACTTGAAATTATTCAGAAATATTCATTTTATTCGCATCTGATTGAAGATCGGAAGTGACCTTGTGCATAGCTCGTAAATTGTGAGATGTGCGCAGACGCGAAAGTATTGATTTTTTTTTCGAGGAACTATAATGTCATTGACCTTGATATAATTTAGAGAATAACATGAAGTAATTTTGATATAACCTGGAAATTGATTTAGGATTGAAAAACGAAATGACAAATTGAATTTATTTGAATATTATTCACAATTAACGCTAATTATTATAGTAACAAAACATAACCTTCTGCGATTGTATTGGATTTCCAGCCTCCGTGACGTTTCCCTCGTCTTTCGATTGCATATTCGAGAATAATCGAAAACCTGAACTTTATTGAATAGGTGTACTTTAATGACATGCATTAAAGGACTGCTACCAGGTGTATAATTACTACATTTCCGCATGGTCGAGCATAAAATAATTTTTTAATTTAAACATATTTTTTTATATAAATTCACTACATGTCTGTGATTAGGTCACTCCATTCACTTGTTGTAGCACATATTGAATTAAAATTCTGGCCAATTATTGCTCACAGATACTAAAACACATCCTACCAAATTTATTAATATTTCTGCAATATTATGGGCATAGGGTTTATACAATCTTCACCGCCAAAAATATTTTTATTGTATTTATGGCTACTTTAAAATAGGCTATTTTTACCATTATTTTGCATGCGATAAGTACCAACCTCCCCTTAATATTTAGTCTTCTAATTCACATGATATCCCACCAGAATTTTATTCTTTCCTATGTTCCTAAATTTATCCTATATTTTACAGCCCTTGGATAAGCGGATAACATACATTTCGACTCTTTTAAGTCTTAAAATTTATGTACACAATACCTAGGATTTTCTTTGTCTTTGTGAGATTTTGATGGCATTTCTTTCATTGCGTCTCATTTACACTTCTTGTTTTAAATAGCGTAATTTAAGGTCCACCTGCGATGTAGAATGAAATGCAAAGACATCGTATGATTCATACTGTACACACAAAACCAGTAAATTAATTTTAATTACATTTAAGACATTTTAGAAATTAAGGGGGAGGTACGCCATTGGCTGCAAACATTTAGTGAAATTCATTTTTTTAAATCACTGCTACAATAAAAGCTAAATGAACAAAACTTTTCATGCTTAATACACATAGGCCTACATTACAGTTTACAAAACGCTATTCAGAATATTAAAATAGCTAATAATTACCTGATAATATAATATCAAATTTGCATATATTATATTTTTTACAACCGTAAAGCATTTACATAGTAAAATATACAATTAATAATTTTTACTGGGATGTTTTAAGGGGAGAGAATGGTATTTCTTAAAACTTTTTTCCTATTTGGTGTAAAATATTAATTTTTTGTATGTAGAGAGCTCATAGCTGTGGAAACTCAACCAAATAAAAATATTTTGAAAAAGAAATTATTTGGTGACCCAAATTTGAAAAAAATATACCCAATGCAGGATTGTACTAAAACCGATATATCTAAACCGTTTTTAAAGATAGACTAAAACAATTTTTTGCAAGGTATTTGCAAAACAATTTTCTACAAACAGTCTGTAACAGAATTTTGATATTAGTCCCTACGTTTGTAAAATAAACAATTAAAATTTAATAACAATTTTCTGATTTCCTTTCTTGCAAACAAACGGACGTATTTTTTTTAAATAAAATCAATTAACAAAATTCCGTTACAGAGAAAAGTTTCCTAATAGTCTAAAGAATGTATGTTCTAAATTTCATGCATGTATCTTTAACAGTTCAGAAATTATATCCATTTTTGTCTGGCAATGTAGCAAAAAAAATGAAGTTACTGGAAACCGATAAAAGCGGGCGTGTGATTTAAAAATCCATAGCGCAGAAAGTTTAAAAATGACGCCTCAACATTCGATAAGGGCACAAATACCCACAAAATGTTATGCATTGTATTCCACACATATGAAAGGGTATTTTAAAGAAAACATTTTTTTTTATTTAATATACCTGAAACAACAATACAAATGGGCGAGTGATTTAAAAATTCATAACGCAGGAAGTTTAAAAATGGCGACTGAACATCCGATAAGGGCACAAATACCTACAAAATGTTATGCTATGCATTCCACAAATATCACAGAGTATTTTAAAGAATTTTTTTGTTTTTTGAAAATTTACTCATTTTTCACCTTAAAGCTCTAAATCAACAACATAGTCTAGCATCTGTTATCTATTCCTTCAAGAAAAATTTAAAGCTATATACAGTGTGGTTCTAAAGTCTGGGGACAAACTTCGGAAAGTGATTCCTGGTCCTACACATGAATATCCAGAAATGTATTTGTTCTGAGTTAGGTGGCAACACTGTTGCTCACACCATAAGTTCCTATCAGCGACATTATCAGTGAAAGTGAGTGTACACAGCGTGTTGTGTCTGTACCGTTGGTAGTAAGACGAGACACGTAGCTGATGTATGATGAAGTTCTAGCCCACTTGTATGTACCGTTTGCATTTATCTGAAAAACACCTTCCCTGGTAGATGAATCGGTAGAGGAGGCCCTGTGTATTTTCACTAAATTATAAGAAGTTATTCATTTATGTTATGAAGCAAAGATAGTGAATAGTAAATGAGAAAATTAAAGCTATTTTTTATAAAAGCATATGTTGTAACAACCAAAACTTGTCTTATCCACAACAGTACAGTGCAAAACTCGCCTCATCCAAAATTAGATTGTGTTTCACTGTCGTAATATTGGTGTCTGATTTTTCATATGATGCATGTTAGATGTAGGGCCTTGGAAGCAAATGATAGCATTAAAATACATTTCAAAATCTTTACGGTTTGTGTTGCAGAGGTTTTACCTGTTTTCTGACAAATCACTTCACCTGCACAAGGCGAGTTTTGCACTTCATATATACAGGGTGTTTAAAAAATACGGAGCATAATTTCAGGTATGTATTTCCCACATGTAGACAATCAAAATAGTTCATTACAACATGTGTCCGGAAATGCTTTATTTCCGAGTTATGGCCTTCACAACATTGAAATTCACCGGAACGTTTTTCTTTCCGCAGGTCGTTGCCGTCAAAGGAGACATTAAGAGGGCACTTTGACAGTTCATTCCGAGGCGAAGGTTACATTCAGTGTTGTGTAGGCGTTAGACTGTGCGACATGTATTCAAATCAAGAGCTGGCAGAGATACACTTCATGTACGGTAAGGCTGACGGCAATGCTGCGCTGGCTCGTCGTTTGTACCAGGAGATATACCCACAGCGACAATGTCCAGATCGGAAGACATTTGTACGTCTCCATTACCGTCTGTGCGAGTATGGAAAATTTAACTCTCCTGGTTTGGGAAGGGGACGACCAAGATCTACAACTCCAGAAGTACAGGAGGAGATTCTGGAGGCTGTGAACATGACTCCTTCTATCAGCACACGAAGGGTAGCGTTGCAAGTCAATGTTCCTCATACGACTGTCTGGAGACTCATGTTGAAAGAGTATCAATTGTATCCTTATCATTTGCAACATGTACAGGCCCTTGTCACCAGCAGAGTATCCTGCACGAGTTAGGTTCTGTCAGTGGTTCTTGCAGCAGTGTGGTGTAGATCCGAACTTTCCTGCCTTAGTATTATTTACAGATGAAGCACAGTTCACACGAGATGTCACAACAAATTTCCACAATCAGCATGTATGAAAACCCACGTGCAACTGTTCCATCTCATCACCAGGTGCGGTTCTCCCTCAACATGTGGGCCGGTATCATTGGTGATCGATTAGATGGACCCCATGTACTTGTAAACAGACTTACGGGGCAGGCGTACACAAACTTCCTGGAAACACCATACCTCATGTTTTAGAAGAAACTCCACTGATCATTCATTTCTTGCATGATGGCGCTCCTGCACATTTCAGTCGTACGGCTCGCCGGTACTTGGATCGAAGGTTTCCTGATCGATGGATAGGTAGAGGTGGCCCAATTGCTTGGCCTCCACGCTCACCTGATCTGAACCCTCTCGATTTCTACTTGTGGGGCCATTTAAAATCATTGGTTTATTCGTCACCGTTGCCTGATTTGGAATCCCTTCGGAATCGAATTGTGGCATGTTCTGAGGACATACGTAATACTCCTGGAGTTTGGGATCGTGTTCGCAGGTCAATGAGACATCGATGTGAGATCTGTATTCAAGCAGGAGGTGGACATTTTGAACATCTCCTGTAATGACAACGACCTGCGGAAAGAAAAACGTTCCGGTGAATTTCAATGTTGTGAAGGCCATAACTCGGAAATGAAGCATTTCCGGACACATGTTGTAATGAACTATTTTGATTGTCTACATGTGGGAAATACATACCTGAAATTATGCCCCGTATTTTCGAAACATCCTGTATATATATATATATATATATATATATATATATATATATATACACATACAAATTTAAAAAACATTTGAAAGTAAGGCACGTGATGAAATGTTTTCTTTCGTTGTCTGATCTGCAGTTGTTTTAAATTTAATTAATCTTTTCAAGCATTTGGCTAAGAAATTCATTAATTCATGTAAGTGACGCTATGTAGAGATTCATCTTGGTGGATGAGGAAAGCTTATTAAAGACAATTCATTTTGGTTGTCTACACTGGTGGCCATAATTCTGGAAACTTTTTTTTTGTACTGAATTATTATAACATTCAGTATTGATTCACGGATTCATACAATTGAAAATGTTATTCATGACTGATCCGTTAATTTTGGGGTTGTAATAAAGGTATTACAATAAATCCTGAATATTTTAACAATAAATAATCATTACTATGTATTATGTTCTTGTCGTTTAAGATCTAAATATTAATTTCAGATTTCATTATAATTTCCCATTATTTACCGTAATAAAAACTGGTCCATTGTTGATTTTAAGATTATTGTTGATCAGTAGAAGCATTGTTGAGCACTGTTGGCATAAAATATGGACATTATTAGTGTGTTTCTATCATTAGTCTGACTTAAGATTTCGTTAGGGTAACACCTGATTGCTTTACAACAAATTTTATTGATCCTTTTATCACAATGGATGCACGAAAGGATTGGAAACGTTCTAGGGCAGTCACACTTCGAGAAGAAGGTTATACATTCAAGGAAATTGCAAGGAAACTTGGTAATGGTGCTACAGTGTCTGGCGTCCAGAAGGTATGGCAGAAGTACAAATCCACAAAATATTGTAAAACAACACCTAGGACTGGTAGAAAACCTGAAGTAAGTCCAAGAGATGTGAGACAGATTTGTCGATTAATAATAATTAATACAGGATATAATGAGAAATAATAATGAAATCTGAAATTAATATTTAGATCTTCCCATAATTAACGGATCAGTCACGAGTAACATTTTCGATTGTATAAATCTGTGAATCAATGCAGATGTTATAATAATTCAATACAAAAACAAAAAGTTTCCAGAATTATGGCCACCAGTGCATAGTTGAGTTTCTGAGATTTCCGAAAAGTGTAACAACCAGTTTAATTTAAAAAAAGGAGGAAAAGGGACAACCCGGGCAACGTCGGGTGCTTTGAGCTAGTCTTTTTCATAAATTTGATTGAGAAATGAACATTTGTCCGCTTGTATTTTTATAAATTTTACGAGAACAATTTATGTTTCGAGTTGGTTCGTGATTAGAATATTGCAAAGATACATAACGACACGACATATTGTAATAGTCGGCTAAATTCATGAAATTGCTTATTTATCATTTCTGTTATCCACTTGATGGGCTCTAGTCTGGTAGAGCCTCCACAACACGCTGATAATTCCATTAGTTGTAGGCCCACTGTTCCACTGTCACAATGAAAATACTCCACACAAACAAGAGGACAACTCCACCACATACTCAAGCCCGTGACATTTGTAATTGCTTTGAAAATGTTTGAAGGTGTTAACAATATTAAAATTCTCTGCATTGACATTATTACCCACCAAAAATTAAGTAAAATTGTTACTTGTAATTCTGCAATTTTCTAAAATAAAACAGTGGAAAAGATTCACACAAAAAATGAGACAAATAATTTACAAACTTCTGAATTCCCAACGTCAACATATGGTAGTGTGACAAAATGTCGCAACCAACCGAAACAAAATTTACAAAAGAGGCGAAAAAAAAAGTTTTATAATAACCTACTTACTTACTGGCTTTTAAGGAATCCGGAGGTTCATGCCGCCCTCACATAAGTCCGCCATAGGTCCCTATCCTGAGCAAGATTAATCCAGTCTCTACCATCATATCCCACCTCCTTCAAATCCATTTTAATATTATCTTCCCATCTACGTCTCGGCCACCCCAAAGGTCTTTTTTCCTCCGGCCTCCCAACTAACACTCTATATGCATTTCTAGATTCGCCCATACGTGCTACATGCCAAGCCCATCTCAAACGTCTGGAATTAATGTTCCTAATTATGTTAGGTGAAGAATACAATGCGTGCAGTTCTGCGTTGTGTAACTTTCTCCATTCTCCTGTAACTTCATCCCTCTTAGCCCCAAATATTTTCCTAAGCACCTTATTCTCAAACACCTTTAACCTATGTTCCTCTCTCAAAGTGAGAGTCCAAGTTTCATAACCATACAGAACAACCGGTAATATAACTGTTTTATAAATTCTAACTTTCAGATTTTTTGACAGAAGACTAGATGATAAAAGCTTCTCAACCGAATAATAACAGGCATTTCCCCTATTTATTCTGCGTTTAATTTCCTCCCGAGTGCAATTTATATTTGTTACTGTTGCTCCCAGATATTTGAATTTTTCCACCTCTTCAAAGGATAAATTTCCAATTTTTATATTTCCATTTCGTACAATATTCTGGTCACGAGACATAATCATATACTTTGTCTTTTCGGGATTTACTTCCAAACCGATCGCTTTACTTGCTTCAAGTAAAATTTCCGTGTTTTCCCTAATCGTTTCTGGATTTTCTCCTAACATATTCACGTCATCCGCATAGACAAGAAGCTGATGTAACCCGTTCAATTCCAAACCCTGCCTGTTATCCTGAACTTTCCTAATAGCATATTCTAAAGCTACGTTAAAAAATAAAGCTGATAGTGCATCTCCCTGCTTTAGCCTGCAGTGAATTGGAAAAGCATCAGATAGAAACTGACCTATACGGACTCTGCTGTATGTTTCACTGAGACACATTTTAATTAATTGAACTATGCAATTTCAACTATCTCTTAATTTAATTCGTTTAGAAGGCAGTGATTTTGATTGCCAACTTTAGAACATGATCTTCAAATCTTGACTTACCAAAGTCAAAGTCTCAGAAGTATTGTCTATGAATAGGACTTTTAACAAAGTTAAACTTTACTACGAAAGTCGACTTTGGGAAGTCTTCATCTAAAGTCTCGTTTATGAATACGGCCCTTAAAGGCTAACGGAGTACGCGTGATAAGTTGAACGATACCGTTGTCGTAAACTTCGCGGTGTCTACTAACGATCACGAAAACTCATCAGCTGGTAACCAAAGGTCTTCCACCTCCGTATTCAACGCATCTGTTCAATGCGACTAGATGAACGTCATGCAATATAATATGTTTGCCTGTTTACTACACTATGCATGGCCTCATTTCCAGCAAACAAACCCAATTAGAAACCATCACGTGTCTGCGAGGGAAAGAATGTGTGAGAGCATTTACGCCAGCAACTTGCGATGTATGTTTGTACACATGAGAGGGAATGTGTTTACTTACGGGTGTTGAGAGGATATTCGAATATGCCTGTATGTGTCTATTTGTGTGGACCGACGTGATAGGTACGTATGTGTACGAGGGAATGAACGGTGAAATGTTGATATGTTAACGTTTTATTTAACGACGCTCGCAACTGCAGGGGTTATATCAGTGTCGCCGGTGTGCCGGAATTTTGTCCCACAGGAGATCTTTTACATGCAAGTAAATCCACTGACATGAGTCTGTCGCATTTAAGCACACTTAAATGCCATCGACCTGGCCCGGGATCGAATCCGCAACCTTGGGCATAGAAGGCCAACGCTATACCAACTCGCCAACCAGGTCGATTTTGTATGTATGTATGTATGTATGTATGTATGTAAAATGTTATGTTTTATTTAACGACGCTCGCAACTGCAGAGGTTATATCAGCGTCGCCGGATATGCCGGAATTTTGTCCCGCAGGAGTTCTTTTACATGTCAGTATATTCTACTCACATGAGCCTGTCGCATTTAAGCACACTTAAATGCCATCGACCTGGCCCGGGATCGAACCGCAACCTTGGGCATAGTCAACGCTATACCAACTCGCCAACCAGGTCGACTCTGTATGTATGTATGTATGTATGTATGTATGTATGTAAAATGTATGTTTTATTTTAACGACGCTTTATGCATGTGATATAGCGTCGCCGGATATATATATATGTTGTATTTAATGTAATGTATATAAGCTATTTATGTCTAAATAATTAATAAAAAATTATTACAACAATTCACATAACAAAAAAATATAAGAAAGAATTTTAAGTTATTATATTGTCATCACTGATTAATGAGTATGTATGTATATAATGTATGTATTGTGTATTTATGCTAAATAATGTAAAATTTTGTATGTATAAGAATGAATTTTAAGTTATTATATTGTATGTATGTATGTATGTATATAATGTATGTATGTATGTTTTGTAGTATTTTATGTAATGCATGTTATGTATGTCATGTATATGTTACGAGCAATGAATTAAATTGGGAAATAGCGTTATTCCCCGAATATTAACATCATGTCCCATTACTACTATTTATTTCTAGCCAATAACGTTAATGGCCTGTAATTTATATAACTGACCAAAAAACTAGGACATAATTGTACACTTATGGTAAAATTTAAACATTATCACACATTGCCCGGACAATGACGTTAATGACAAGGTATAATTGGGCAATGTAGATAAAAATAAAGAAAATAAGCACATCACCATCTCTAAATTATATAATGTAATGTAATATATGTGTATATGTATGTATGTATGTATGTATGTATGTATGTATGTATGTATGTATGTATTGTATGTACAGTATTTAATTGTGTATGTATAATCACATTTGCTAATTTTTATGTTGGGTTTTTTCAAGTACAAATTGAAAAATTTAGGGGGGTTTCTCTGAATTTTAGGGGATTTTTAATAAGATACAGGAGGATTTCTTGTTCCTTGGTTGGTAACACTGAAGGAACAGTCAGTTATTGTCGGGTGACAGAAGGTATAAGATCGGTTAGCTACAATGCCTAAATTCAGTAAACCGTTGATATAATTTAATTTATTACTAAAATATATTATGCCTTTTTAAAATTTATCATGCCTTTTTCAAAGATTATTGTGCCTTTTTTACGTTTTTATTTCCCTTTTTTGCCTGCCTATTTTAACTGTTATAAATTCCTACAAATCCGGAACGTAGTTGGTGTATATTGTATCACATCAGTCTTGACAGTAGGTGTAACATGTTGAAACTCCTGTCTGAAGACACGCTGAATTCTCACTATACTCCGTGTGCTATGGTATTCCAATACACACTAACTACATTCTATTTCTGTGGACTATATGTTACCGTTGTAGCACCACGTTTACATTACGAGTACATTACATTTGCACTGATATTACAAAAATTGTTTAAAATATTAAATTCCAACAAGTACGTAGATATCTATATATCATCGAAAAGTATTTCCACAAAAAAATTTAAGACATTTTTATATTAAAAACTAATAATATAGCATTTACCTTCAAAATAACATTACTAACATCTAAAGAAGTACACTTACCTTGGGATGGATCATTAAACCTTTAAATGGCCCTTTTCCAACAATTTTGCATTTTGGACTTGGTCACTTTTACCAAGAAACCGACGATATATAATTTGAACTGGTAATGGAAATTACGGGAAAACGGCTGAACGGATTTTAATAAATGACCCCTCATTTTGAAGCTTGGAACTCAAAGTTTTTAAGAAAAATAGTAGTTTTCAGTGAAATGCCAATTTTTCAACATAATTTTCCTATTTTCCAAAATCCATCTGTCGTCAGTTTTGAGAACTAGCTAATAGCATTTCGGAATAAAAGAAAACACACACTACAGTAAACAATATTACACGAAAGCCATGATCTGCAAGAATGCTGACATATTTAGAGCTCAAATTAAATTGGTTATTAAAAACTTAACTTACTAAAAATAATTTACAAGTTCGATTCTGTGGTGTGTCATTTTCTGGGTACAGCTGTGTATTGGATATTAAAAACTACAAAACTTGAAGTGGTTTGATGACATTATTACTATTAGAAATGAAATATTATTGTAGTTAATGCCGTGATGTGACTATTTTTCATTAATTATACATGTTAATGCTATACTGATGATATGAAGGTGAAACGTTTTGGGGTTATATAAGTACGCGTAGATGTAGAGAATAACTTAAATTAGATTTTAATTTCTATATTTTACTGAGTGGCGGCTATTTATAGTATACTAGTGGCTTGTGCAGCAAATGCTGCAAATTAAGTTCATTAGACGTTCAAATAAATATTTTTCAGATTTATTTTCAATGAAGAATACCAGAGATTCTGAATGTTATTTCCTTTCGTAATAATGAAAAATACTCTCTCTCTCCAGCCAATACTGAAGAGAACCACGCATATAAATATCTACACCACACCGCCATTAAATAAATGAAAAAGACCCAACCCCACTTGATTAATAATTATAAAAATATTTGATTTTTAATAATATTATTATCTTACGTAAGTTTTATAGCTTTCAGTAACATATACTATATATACTACATAGCCGCCACTCAATAAAATATAGAAATCAAAATCTAATTTAAGTTGTTCTCTACATCTACTTATATAACCCCAAAACGTTTCACTTTCACATCATCAATATAGCATTAATATGTATAATTAATGAAAAATAGTCACATATGGCATTAACTACAATAATATTTCATTTCTAATGGTAATGATGTCATCAAACCACCTCAAGTTTTGTAGTTTTTAATATCCAATACACAGCTGTACCCAAAAAATTACACACCACAGAATCGAACCTGTAAATTATTTTTAGTAAGTTAAGTTTTTAATAACCAATTTAATTTGAGCTCTAAATATGTCAGCATTCTTGCGGATCATGGCCTTCGTGTAATATTGTTTACTGTAGTATGTGTTTTGTTTTATTCTGAAATGCAACACGGCCGACTTGATGCTCGCTTCGCTTGTCCTTTACAAAAAAGCGAAGGCCGTGAATGCTATTAGCTAGTTGTCAAAACTGACGACAGATGGATTTTGGAAAATAGGAAAATCATGTTTAAAAATTGACATTTCACTGAAAACTACTACTTTTCCGAAAAAATGTGAGTTCCAAGCTTCAAAATGAGGGGTAATTTATTAAAATCCGTCGAGCCGTTTTCCCGTAATTTCCATTACCAGTTCAAATTATATATATATATATATATATATATATATATATATATATATATATATATATAAATAGTATATGTTATTGAAAGCTATAAAACTTACGTAAGATAATAGCCTAATATTATTAAAAATCAAATATTTTTATAGTTATTAATCAAGTGGGGTTGGGTCTTTTTCATATTATATTTAATAGCGGTGTGGTGTAGATATTTATATGCTTGATTCTCTTCAATATTGGCTCGAGAGAGAGAGTATCTTTCATTATTATGGAAGCAAATAACTTTCAGAATATCTGGTATTCTTCATTGAAAATAAATCTGAAAAATGTTTATTTGAACGTCTAATGAACTTAGTTTGCAGCATTTGCTGCACAAGCCACTAGTAACATATATTAGCGGTAGCGTTGCGGTTAAGCCATTCCGCTGAAAGCTGGAAGGTCGCGTGTTCGATTTCAGTTGGGATTCTGAAGCTTCTCTAATGATGTAATCCTTTCGACCCAACAATGGCCCTAGGAGTCTCTCAGCTTCTGAGAGAAATGAGCACCAGGGGCAATTCTTTGGGGGCAAAGGCGAAAAGACTCTAAAGGAATAGCTTTGTTTATTTGTGTTGATATACCATATTAAGCTGTTATTTGCGACGAAATTATCTCGTCTTTGTGTGACATACCTACTTAATAGTACTTAAAATGAACTGTATGTAGCAGTATGACTTCTCAAAGAGACAAAACCTACTGAAGCATGAGACTCATAATGAATATCAGTTGCAATGTCATCTCTGAGAGATGAAAGGCTTTGTGTTCCCCTCAATTAAGAGTGTCACACAGTCTGCTGAAAGCGACAGGCGTTCTAACACTTCATAACATCTTGTTCGTGACCGTCCAAGCGTGGAGAGATACAAATACTTCTACAGCACTAGAATGACAGTTAGTTACTTACTTACTGGCTTTTAAGGAACCCGGAGGTTCATTGCCGCCCTCACATAAGCCCGCCGTTGGTCCCTATCCTGAGCAAGATTAATCCAGTCTCTATTATCATGTCTCACCTCCCTCAAATCCATTTTAATATTATCTTCCCATCCACGTCTCGGCCTCCCCAAATGTCTTTTTCCTTCGGCCTCCGAACTAACACTCTATATGCATTTCTGGATTCGCCCATAAGTGCTACATGCCCTGCTCATCTCAAACGTCTGGATTTAATATTCCTAATTACCTAAGGTGAAGAATACAATGCGTGCAGTTCTGTGTTGTGTAACTTTCTACTTCTCCTGTAACTTAATTCCATTAAGCGCCAAATATTTTCCTAAGCACCTTATTCTCGAAGAACCTTAACCTCTGTTCCTCTCTCAAAGTGAGAGTCCAAGTTTCATAACCATACAAAATACCCAGTAATATAACTGTTTTATAAATTCTAACTTTCAGGTTTTCTGAGTGCAAAAGCTTCTCAGCCGAATAATAACAGGCATTTCCCATATTTATTCTGCGTTTAATTTCCTCCCGAGTGCCATTTACATTATGAAGAGTTCGCGGGAAAAACGATGGATGTCACATTTCTGTTAAGGATTAGATAATGACAAATTTAGTCTATAACTGCAAGATGTAGTCTGTTTCTATACAAAATAAAGGAAAGGATTACTGTATTCGTGGTGATAATTCTCCTTTTTACCATTTTTCATAACAACAACATTAAATTTCGCAGTGATCCATTGAATTAGATAATGACAGCAACCTTAAGAAAACTGTGTCATTCATCGTTTTTCCCGCCAACTCTTCATTTGTTATTGTTCCTCCAAGATTTTTTAATTGTTCCACCTCTTCAAAAGATAAATGTCCAATTTTTATATTTCCATTTCTTACTATGTTCTGGTCACGAGACATAATCATATACTTTGTTTTTTTCGGGATTTGCTTCCAAACCTATCTCATTATTTGCTTCAAGTAAAATTCTCGTGTTTTCCCTAATCGTTTGTGGATTTTCTTCTTACATATTCACGTCATCCGCATAGACAAGAAGCTGATGTAACCCGTTTAATTTCAAACCTTCTTTGTTTTCCTGGACTTTCCTAATGGCATATTCTAGAGGAAAGTTAAAAATGATGGTGACATTGCTTTAGCAGTGTATTATTATTATTATTATTATTATTATTATTATTATTATTATTATTATTATTATTATTATTGCTGAATAATGGACTACAGAGAAGTGCTAAAATATAAGGGAATTTACCAATTTAGAGCTTATTGTTTGTATTTAACCAGTACCTCAGTTTTTTTGTCGCAAAGGTGTACTATATTGTAATTCGCTGTGAGGTACAAAAACGTGGATGATTAACACGTACCAGGTTCGCATGCATATGGAGGAGCATCCATGTATAAACCAACTTAATCAACGGTAATGCAATTTAAAACGTGTGGCAAACAATTGCACAAAGTCCACCCACACGAGCTAACAGAAACCCGATACAAGCGCATACAAACACCGTCTGGACTGTTTGGTGTAAAACCAAGCGACCGAGAGCGATGAACCCTGAAGTATAAATGAGAAATGTGCCATGATTAATTGATTTACTTCATGCTGCTGATATAAATTCAACAATGAACGCCTCACAAAATGTGTTGTCATTTGTTCTGTGTAACATTATGTAGGATATACTAGAGACATAACCTGATATTGGTGTAAGGTTACACTAGAGATCCGTTTTTGACAATTAATTGAGAAGATCATTTTCAAAGGTACCACCAACTCCAGAAAATTCGAAAATTAGATAAAAGATGACAGCAATTCTTGGAAGCACAATTTTACAATGGTGAAAGCAAAATAATAGACAGGAAAAGGTAATATAGCATACATTGTTTCATTGTTTATATATTTAACAATTTATTTAGTTATTTAGTTATTTATTAGTTTATTTCTTTACTTACTTATTTTGTATATTTGTTTGTTTTTATTCGTTTATTAATTTTGTTAGGCCGATGATGATGTTGATTAATTTTGTTTTATTAATGATTATTTTTTAATTCTCTCATTTCAGTATTTATTTACTTATTTATCGATTTATTTGTTTATTTATTTATTCATTCATTTATTTAGTCATTTAGTTTTTGGTTATTTATTTAGTTATTCATTTACTAACTTATTTATTTTTTATTAATTTTGTTTGGTTAATTATTTTAATTCGTTTATTTAAATATACATTTACATATTTAAAGATTTATTTATTTATTCATTTATTTATTTATTTATTTTCTTATTTATTTAATTATTCATTCATTCATTCATTCAAATCACTCATTTTTTTAATTTATTAGTTATTTGGTTGTTTAGATATTGTCTTATTTATTAATTTATTCGTTTTTATTTGCTTATATATTTATTCACTCATTCATTTATTTATTTTCTTACTTATTTGTTTATTTATTTATTTATTTATTTATTCATTTTTTCATTTATTAGTTATTTAGTTGTTTAGATATTTTCTTATTTATTAATTTATTCGTTTTTTTATTTGTTTATATATTTATTCACTCATTTATTTATTTATTTATTTATTTTCTTACTTTTTATTTATTTATTTATTTATTCATTTTTTTCATTTATTAGTTATTTAGTTGTTTAGATATTTTCTTATTCATTAATTTATTCATTTTTTATTTGTTGATATATTTATTCACTCATTTATTTATTTATTTTCTTACTTTTTATTTATTTATTCATTCATTTTTTAAATGTATTAGTTATTTAGTTGTTTAGATATTTTCTTATTTATTAATTTATTCGTTTTTTATTTGTTTATATATTTATTCGCTCATTTATTTATTTATTTTCTTACTTTTTATTTATTTAGTCATTCATTCATTTTTTTCATTTATTAGTTATTTAGTTGTTTAGATGTTTTCTTATTTATTAATTTATTTGCTTTTTATTTCTTTGTTTATTTATTGTCATCTATTTATTTTCTTACATATTTATTTATTCATTTATTTTTTCATTCAGTGGTTTAGATATTTTCTTATTTATTGATTTATTTGTTTATTTATTTATTTATTCACTCATTTATGAATATTAAGTGAAAGTGAAAGGAACATGAACAGGCTTCAAGGGTCACATCACGGCTTTGTTAAAATTGTAAATAGTGTAAGTAAGGAAATGCTGGCCCGAATACAGAAATGTGAAGGGCCAGCAGGACCGAGTATATTGAGAAATATACCATATACCATATACCATATTCACTCATTTATCTGCCTATCTATCTATCTATCTATCTATCTATCTATCTATCTATCTATCTATCTATCTATCTATCTATCTATCTATCTATCTATCTATCTATCTATCTATCTATCTATCTATCTATCTATCTATCTATCTATCTATCTACCTGCCTGCCTGCCTGCCTGCCTGCCTGCCTGCCTGCCTGCCTGCCTGCCTGCCTGCCTGCCTGCCTGCCTGCCTGCCTGCCTGCCTGCCTGCACTGCCTGCCACCCTGCCTGCCTGCCCCTGCCTGCCTGCCTGCCTGCCTGCCTGCCCCTGCCTGCCTGCCTGCCTGCCTGCCTGCCTGCCTGCCTGCCCCACCTGCCTGCCCCACCTGCCTGCCTGCCTGCCTGCCCTGCCTGCCTGCCTGCCTGCCTGCCTACCTATCTATCTATCTATCTATCTATCTATCTATCTATCTATCTATCTATCTCTATCTATCTATCTATCTATCTATCTATCTATCTATCTATCTATCTATATTTATTCAGTCATTCATTTAGTTATTTAGCCTAGTTATTTCGTTATTTATTTAGTTATTCATTTATTTACTTATTTTTTATTTGTGTATTAATTTTGTTTACTTAATAATTATTTTTAATTCGTTCGTTTAAGTATATATTTACTTACGTATTGATTTATTTGTTTGTTTATTCACTGATCTATTTATTTTGTTACATATATATATATATATTTATTTATTTATTTATTTATTTATTCAATCATTCATTCATATTCTTCATTTATTTATTTATTTAGTTGTCTAAATATTTTCTTATTTATTAATTAATTTATTTTTACTTTTGTTTATTTAATATTTATTATTTAATTTCTTCATTTAAGTATTTATTTACTTATTTCTTGATTCGTCTTTGTTTATTTATTTATTCACTCATTAATTTATTTATGTATTTTTATTTATTCATTTATTTCGTTGTTTAGGTATTGACTTATTTATTCATTTATTTGTCTACTTATTTATTTTGTTTATTTGTTTGCTGTTTAACTTTGTTTATTTAATCATTTTTAATTCGTTATTTATGTACTTATTATTACTTTGTTGTCTGTTTATTTATTTATTTTTATTTATTCACTCACTCATTTATTTTGTTGAGTTAATTATTTTTTACTTATTTGTTTACTTAGTTATTTTATTTGTTTGTTTATTAATTGCGTTTATTTAATAACAGTAGAAAATCGATAATTTCCCCTAACTCGGGATTACGTAGTTTGCCGCTGTGATGAGTACTATTCGTTTTACTTGCATATTAAAAGACAGTATGCTAAGGACTTTTGGCATTTAAGAGTCTAGCATCTTTCGTCAGACATAATTTGTCATCTGTGGTCGGACCTAATGGAAAACATGCCGAGAATGCCATGTTGCAATCTTTAAAACCATTGTTGTGACAACTACAAAAAGCAGCATGGGAACAGAACAGAATAAATTCTAAAGCTTTAGAAACGGAAATAGTAAGAGCAGTGCTTGGCAAAGGAGTCGAGACTGAATTAAAAATGAGAGCATACGTAAGGGATATGAAATATAAAAGGGTTGAAGGTTCGGCTAGGAAATGGAATAATCTTATTGAAAGAGCAGGATGTAACAGAATACTATGTACAAAGAGAACGTGACGAAAGATCAGTAATATCATCTGTACGAAGATGTGAATAGGTGCATCTCATATTCCTAGGAAATTGAGTATTAGGAAAATGAACACGCCAACCGTCTCCATGGTAAGAATACATTTACTTCGTTACCAATATTCGTTTATACTGTAGCTTATTTCTGGGCTATAATTACATGCATGTAATTGGAATCATTTCGTGTCCATCCGCCTATAAAAATAACGTTTTATTTCTATATTATACATAATAGTAATATACGTTACAAGAGCGGTATGTTGAAGTTTTCATGTTCGAGGAAAAGATTGGAAAAGCGAAACGTAGTTGAGCTTTTTTAATTTCCGAGAACATGAAAACAAACATACCGCTCGTGTATCGTACATTATTTTGTGCGAAGATCGTTTATTACATATCTGAAAGAGCAATTTCCAATTAGTTGCAATGAAATCTCCATCTTGGTTTCTGTTCAATGACGGCAACTTTGGAAAACAAATATATCTATCTTCAACATTGTTCCTATAAAATGTTTTCTGTGTTTACTATACTCCAGCAGGCCGTGATATACGTCTGTCTTTTTTTCTCCCCCAGTCTATGATGAGTCTGGAATCTTGTTGATTTTTTCACGGCTTCCTTAATGTTACTTGCATTACAAATGCAGTAACTTTTGTGGTGTTGTAGAGTTTACTTAATTTTTGCTAATATTTAAAAACAATAATTAACAGTGCAATTTAGGTGAAATTGCAGTGGTAAATTTCCAATTTATAAATAATTACTATATTGAACGTCTTTAAAAATAATATGTTAAAAGCCTAAAGCAGTAAAATGAATATGACGCTTAAGAATAGGGAAATTGTTATGTGTGTTACGTTGGGAATATTGAATGTGGTATTTCACACTTACCGCGTATTGGTTTTGTGCGGAAAGCAAGCAAATACGCACGATCTCGCACAAAACATATTTTCATACAACATAAATAGTACATTATGCAACGAGCCTATAATGGTAGTAATTAAGACGCGAATATGTTTATGAAACGAGCGCAAGCGAGTTTCATAATTTTCATAGGAGCGTCTTAATTACCATTATAGGCACGTTTCATACGACTTTTTATGCTCGACCATATTTATAACTTGAAATTATTCATAAGTATTCATGTTATTCTTATCTGACGGGGGAGCGGAAATGACCTTGTGCAATATCTCGTAAATTGTGAGATGTGAGCAGACGCGAAAGTATTGATTTTTTCCTAGAAACAAATGTCCTTGACCTTGATATAATCTAGAGAGTAAAATAAAGATTAATCTTGATATAATCTTGAAATTGATTTAGACATTGAAAAACGAGATGACAAATTGAATTTATTTGAATATTATTTACAATTAACGCTAATTATTATAGTAACAGAACATAACCTTCTGCGACAGTATTGGATTTCCAGCCTCCGTGACGTTTCGCTAGTTGTCTTTCGATTGCATATCCGAGAATAATCGATACTTGCGCCTTCATATTGCTACAATGATGTTTTCTGATTGGTGGAACACCTGACCTTTAATGAATAGGTGTACTTTAATGAGGTCCATTAAAGGGCTGCTACCAGGTGTATAATTACTACATTTCGGCATGGTCGAGCATAAAATATTATATACTTTTTAATTAATAAATTTTATAGTTTAAATGCTTGTATGTAATAACATTTCCACAAATCGAATAAGTATGTTATTAATATGACTATTACACTTTTACTACGTCATACTGTTTTCGACCAATAAAACGCTACGGAACGACGTGTTTCAGCCAATCATGGCTGCTTATCATACAATTTTTATCACCTTCCTACCATTTGTTTGCTTTTATAACCTCTCTAGCATTTGTTTCTTTGTTTGCAAACATTATACTTTCAATAATTGTACCTTTTAAAATGATTCATGTTTATGTCATCGTCCTTAAGTGCTTTATATGGAGTGTGGCCTTGTATGGGGCAGAAACATGGACATTACGACCAAGTGAAGAGAAGCGAATAGAAGCATTTGAAACGTGGATATGGATAAGAATGGAACGTGTGAAGTGGACAGACATAATAAGAAATGAAGCTGTGTTACAAGGAGTGGGTGAAGAAAGAATGATGCTGAAACTGATCAAGAAGAATTATTGTTTGGGTCACTGCTGAGAAGAAACTGCCTACTAAGGATGCACTGGAAGGAATGGTGAACGGGAGAAGAGTTCGGGGCAGAAAAAGATATCAGATGATAGACGACATTAAGATGTATGGATCGTATGAGGAGACAAAGAGAAAGGCATAAAATAGGAAAGATTGGAGAATGCTGGGTTTGCAGTGAAAGACCTGCCCTTGGGCAGAACAATGAATGAAGGAATGAATGAAAGAAAACTTGTCTATCCCTTATCTTTGTTTATATTATTTAGGTTATGTTACAGCTTCTGCTGTATGAGATTATGGATAGTCACGTATCAGAGATTGTCTAATACATGTTGATAATTGAAGTGGAATGCAACTGTTTTAATAACAATGAAACTGAATCAACTAAGCCTTCTTGACTAGTAATCGCTCATAGAGTTTAATGAAGATTGTATAGTTGGCACAACTGATAACAAAAGAACAGCCGATCATAACACGTTACTGTAATCTAGCGTAATATTTTTAATGATGCGACGGTACAATAATACATTTCCAAGACAGTTTAGTACATATTTTAGTAAGTCAATTAATATTTTATTGTATTAGACTGCTTTATTTGTTCTAATATTTATATACTTTCTTCTAATCGCATAATAGTCAATTAAATCACACTCGAGTTCTTATTTTCTGTAGATAAATCAAAACCTCTGGTGAGATTACTGTAGACTATTACACTTTTACTACGTCATACTACTTTTGACCAATAAAACGATATGAAAGGACGTCTTTCAACCAATCATGGCTGCTTATCGCACAATTTTATCGCGTCCCTAGCATTTGCTTAATTTTATCGCTTCCCTAGCATTTGTTTCTTTTTATCACTTCCATAGCATTTGTTTCTTTGCTTGCCAACATTTCAAACTGCACTGGTCTGGACGTCAAAAACCAAAAAATTACAAACCACTCCAGTCGATGCACAGCAGTTTCAAATATGACTCGCATTGGCATTCAAGAACAAGAATTAATAAAGGTCTCTGGTCATAGCTATGCATCTTCCCTGAAACCCTATTTACAAATAAATGGAGAGCACCATTCGGAAATCCTGAATAAGTTGAGGGATACACCATGTACATCAACGAGTTCACTTCTTTTACGCACACGTCCAATATAACATCAACTGAGCCACCAACCACTAAAACATTCAAATTTGAAAATTGTACTTTCAATAATTGTTTCTTTTAAGATTATTCATGTTTATTTTTTATTTCATCATCGTTAATTAAAATGTTTCTTATTTATTTCATCACCCCTAATTAAAACTTTTCTAACACTCGTTTATATTATTTAGGTTATGTTTCTTATAGCTTCTGCTATATGATGTTATGGATAGTCACGTATCAGAGATAGTCTAATACTAAGATTTATTGAAAATCATCTGTCAAGTGACGTTGATTACTGGGATCGGGATAATTGAAGTGGAATGCAACTGTTTTAATAAAAATGAAACTGAATCAACAAAGCCTTCTTGACCAGTAACTGTCCACAGAGTTCAATGAAGATTCCATAGTTGGCACAATTGATAACAAGAAAACAGCTAATCATAATACACTACTGCCACCTAGCGTAATATTTGTAATGTTGTGATGGTACAATAATACATTCGAAGACAGTTATATTTCCGTAAGTCAATTAATATTTTATTGTATTGGAGTATTTCGGTATTTCTAATCTTCATACACTTTCTTCAATTGTGTAATAGTCAATTAAATTCCACTGGAGTTTTGGTTTTCTCAGATAATCAAAACGTCTAGTGAGTTTATTGTAGACTATTACACTCTTACTATGTCATACTACTTTTGACCAATAAAACGGTACGAAAGGACATATTTCAACCAATCATGGCTGCTTATCGCACAATTTTATCGCGTCCCTAGCATTTGTTTAATTTTATCGCGTCCCTAGTATTTGTTTAATTTTATCGCGTCCCTAGCATTTGTTTCTTTGTTTGCCAACATTTAAAACTGCGCTGGTCTGGACGTCAAAAATATATATAAAATTACAAACCACTCCAGTCGATGCACAGCAGTTTCAAATATGACTCGCATTGGCATTCAAGAACAAGAATTAATAAAAATCACTCATCATACCTATGCATCTTCTGAAATCCGATTTACAAATAAATGAAGAGCACCATTCGGAAATCCTGAATAAGTTGAATACACCATGTAGGCCTAAATCAACATCAATTGAACCACCAATCACATTCAAATTTGAAAATTGTACATTCAATAATTATTCCTTTTAAAATTATTCCAATAAGTTGAATAAACCATTCTAAATCAACGAGTTCCATGCACACGTCCAATATAACATCAATTGAACCACCAACCACATTCAAATTTGAAAATTGTACATTCAATAATTATTCCTTTTAAAATTATTCATTCGGAAATCCTGAATAAGTTGAATACACCATGTAGGCCTAAATCAACGAGTTCCACTTCTATTACGCACACGTCCAATATAACATCAATTGAACCACCAACCACATTCAAATTTGAAAATTGTACATTCAATAATTATTCCTTTTAAAATTATTCATATTTATTTTTTATGTCGTCGTGGTTAATTAAAACTTTTCTAACACTTGTGTATATTAGTTAGGTTATGTTATAGCTTCTGCTCTGAGAGGATAAAAAGAACTTCTGCTATATGATATTATGGATAGTCACGTGTCAGAGATTGTTTAATATTAAGATTTATTGAATAGTAATCATTACAGTGTCTGTATAAAGACACTACTGCCATCTAGCATGCATCTAGCGTAATATTTGTAATGTTGAGATGGTACAATAATACATTTGAAGATAGTTGTATTTTCGTAAGTCAATTAATATTTTATTGTATTGGAGTACTTCGTTACTTCTCATCTTTATATACTTTCTTCTAATCGTGTAATAGTCAATTAAATCCCACTCGAGTTTTGATTTTCTCTAGATAAATCAAAACGTCTAGTGAGATTACTGTTGATAAAATCGTACCTTATAACTAGGGAACGGAATTTGGAGTAGTAAAAGCTAGTATTGGCATCTACACAGTCGTTTGTTTACAACCCTTTATACCAAGTCCTCCCCTCCATGACATACTCGCAGGTCTCTACACGTCAACAACAGGTGAACGGGACAGTTGTCGCATAAGAACTTCAACATGCAGGTTTGCAGTTCAGAGTAGTGAAGTGCAGGTACAATGCCGAAAGTGAAACCAACTAACAATAGAGTATTGAAAGACTATATTTGTAAAACCTCCAGATCAAGTATCAAAATTCAGGAAACAATTCCCTAAATTGTCGCTTCCCCCATGTCCAGTTCCTACGAGATGGGGGTCGTGGTTAGAAGCTTGCAATTATTACGCACGTCACCTCCAATCTGTGAAGAAAGTGGTCCAGTCTTTCGATACCGATGACGCGGCTGCGATTCAAATACGCCAGGAACTGCTAAATGATGAAACAATCGAGAAAGAAGTCACGGATATTAAGTCAAATTTTGGATATTTACCGGATGCCATTATTCAATTAGGAAAGTCAGGAGTAGAACTAGTTGAGCAAATAAATATTATGAGGACTATTGTAAATAAACTGAGTGCAGTAGAAGGTGAAATAGGAAAACGTGTTGGTGAAAAAATGAACAAAGTTTAGATTAAAAATGATGGATACGATATTCTTAGTCGGATTTCAGATGTACTAATAAAGACGTTTCCCAATGACGTCATTCAACATGTGAATTTAATTGACGTATCTTGTTTCAAGTACTCTCTAATTGTCTCTGCAGATGGAGAACGGAGTTTTTCCATGTTACAAAATTTCCTTCCTTGCAACAGAGCAAAGTTGTATTTTGAAAATAATATTTACAATTTATTACAACAAGGCATAGCATTAATTGAAAATGCCATTTCGTTTGGATCTACATATTCAGAGGCGAGTTCCATACAGAAGACAACTGTCTATCAACATCAATATGTCCACTGACACGCGAAGATGCAGAGGTTCATATTTAATTATGTATATTTGTAATGTTGTTTATTGGTGTCTTGTGCGTTGCGAAGAAAAGCACATGTAGTTCAAAAAGAAATGCAGATTATGTACGTAGGTCACTATATGTCATTAAACTATTCCATTTGTTTATTCTGAAATATATTTACAGGCGTTGCGTGTAAGTTTGTATGAAGTGGACTGTACTCTTCCATGCGCCGTGACGCAGCTCGCTTGACAGTCACTGAGCTACGAATATCTATACTACGTTTCACCATTCTTTATAATACTCCAAATCCCTTTCCCTACTTATAACATTTCAATCCTTACAAAAATTGTCATATAAATTTGAATGAGATATGGAAGATGATTAATAATTTATAAGCAGATAACGGCTAAATCGCTTACTTGCCAAGCAACCAATGAGAATATTAAAGCAAACCGTTAAAGATGATTTTTATGGATATTCGTCCATGAATACAAAAGTGTTCTCTTTATCTGACTGAAATTATGTAGTTCTTTATTACAAAGTCCTTTATAAAGATATATTCAAACAAGCAACAGTAATATTAAATCAAACCGTTAAAAAGGGGGAAAAAAATTACAAACATTCGAATCAGGGAACGACAATAATGGCTGCAGATGTAATACTTATATTTACGACTATGTGATATTTTTCTTCATTGAGTGAAGAACTGGTATGAGGCTACCTGGAAGACATTCAATCCAGTTACTACATTCTAGGAGCGGTTCAACAATGCTTGTAACAGATACGGCGCTTGCGTGAAAGAATATCATGTTCAAAGACAGGAGCGCATGTTGGTTTTCGAACTTCTGATTAAACTAATTATAAACCTCCTGCATCTTATGCACGACACGAGAATGCATTATCTTCCTTACAACTACGAGTTACTTCTTGTTATCCCATAGTTATAGGACAGCCGTGGCTTATTCAGATGTACAGGATGGAGCAAAATATATGGTCCATTTACATAATACAACGCTGCATAGCAGTACATCAGCAACGGGGGCTTTGGAATTGTTTGTTTATTCCAGGACGTCTGACAGTTCATTCGTGATGAATCAGTGGTCCATACGGGCTATTCCATCTCAAATCGACCGAAATATAGAGAAAATTGACCTTGCAATTTTTAAATAAAATGAAACTTTTTCTGTCCGTTGACAACTGTGATACAATGCTTTGTGCAAAGTTTGAGGCATCAGAACTTCATAGTCTTTAAATTAAACATATTTAAATTTATCGTATTTTCATAAAATTAGCAACTTTAAACTGTTGTAGCTCCGAAACTCTTTCACCCAATGATCAAAATCATGGTTTATTTTGATGCTGAGAAATTAAAATTTATATTGACATGTAAAAGGTTTTTCTTAGTTTCTATGGAAATGGAGAAATTTAGATTTTTCTTCATTAAACCGCCTTTGACCACGAAAATATTTAAAAAATATATGGTTAGATTCCGCATTGAAAGTACAAATAAACACATTTTTTTAAAGGTGCACCGTTGATAAGAAAGTATTGAAAATATCAAATAAAGAAAATAAATAGTACGCGCGTGAACTAACCAGCTGACTGTGAGGTAGTCCGAGACAAGTAAGGCCAGGAGACAAACACGTGATGTGTCGTCTAGTAGTCATGGCTGGGCTAGCTTTATCACAGGTTTTCATAAACACAGGAGTACAATGACGCCCAACGCTCGCTTATCTTCAGCTCTCGGCCAGTGCGTGCGGTACTGCGCCGTTCAAGTCTAGGCGTGTGAAAATAATCTATTTAATACCCTCGAAACATATTGCCGTACCACTAAGCAAACAATGCCGAATCACTCTTAATAATGCAAGGTTTTTTCTCAATATATTTTTACATTTTTACAAATGGGCAAAAAGCCTAAAAGTAAGTAAAATCAGATTATCTGTTTCTCTGTATACAATAAAAATAAGTATTACTTCTTAACATAACCTATCAAATGTCAGCTTCAAAATGAGCTCCCGTTCAATGTTCTGCAGTAAATGGTTCCAGATTTCTGAGCGCTGAAAGAGGCTTGTTTTTATAAAATACGCTAAATTTGTCGCTCAATAGTACGAAAACCGTTTGGCATTCGAAAGTATATTTTTGAAAATGCACTCTCCTCAGCACCTTGTATAAATAGGGAAAAATTGGAGTATTAAAAAAATGCGAGGTTTTTTACTGATCGATTTCATATGGAATAGCCCATACAGATACGCATTCAGGATGTGGAAGCTTTTATTGGCTTAGATAGTGTAATCGTAGTTCAACGCTTTTTTCGCAAAGGGCATCGTCATCATCGTGTTCCTGACAGACGGACAATTTATGCGATGGGTCCAGTCTTGGAGGGACATGGAAAAGTGGAAAACAAGAAATCGTCAGGTAGGCCAAGAACCGTCCGAACGCCTGAAAATGTCAGTCGTGTTCGAGCAGAAATGCAGCCAAGTCCACAGCGCTTAGCCCGTCGAATTTTAGAATCATATACAGGGTGATTCACGAGGAAAGGTAAAAAAATTGGGATGTGAATTCTGAAGTCATTCTGAGTCAAAAATTTCATATGAATATAGGTCCGTTTTCGAACGGTTACGGAGATATGGCTCTTTGATTTCACAAAAACTTCCGAGATCGATTGTACTAACTCGCGTTTAGAGACAGATAACGGACAAATTTAAAGTTTATATTCACGTATGCATACATACCTAATATTCTAGAAGTCGGGGTCGATGTTTTCGCACATTTTCAAAGGTACCTCCTTCTGCTTCAATGCACTGTTGCGCTCGGGCGTGAATCGCGCTCATCGCTCGGGAGAGTTGCACGTGGCTGTTCTTTATGCCGCATCCAAAATACGGTCGATTAGCGCCTCTCTCGTTTCCCCGTTCCTTTGCTATACCAAGTCTTTCACCCAACCCCATAGACAGTAAATACTCTTCGATATGGTACCCTTCTGTTCGGAAAACTCGTTCATATTCAGCGACGGCACGCAAGGAACTTCCATCGCACAAACCATAAACATACACAATATCGGCGTATTCTGCAGTCGAAAGATTTATGACATCTTGAAAAACACAACTTAACACTTTCGATAACTGTACCTGTATAACTACTGTACTGTAAGCAGCTGACTGAACTGCTGTGAACCGATAAGTGATAGCGTATTTGTTGTGACATTTGTAATGCCCCACCACCCGGTTTGTTTCTCTTATCTTATCTACATCGCTCACAATGCAGATTCCAATGTTACGTCATTCATCGATGACCTTGTTTCACGTCAGCAGCATATGGTAACGTCTGATTCACATTGGGGCGAGGCGTTTTACCAAAAAAATGCATCTAGTTCCGCCATCGTTCGAAAACGGACCTATTTTCATATGAACTTTTTCACTCAAAATGGCCTAAGATATCGTATCCTAAATTGTTTACCTTTCCTCGTGAATCACCCTGTATTTAGATAATTCGAAGCCAGTATTATTGCTTTCAACAAAAATAATGTCTTATGTGATATCCTAGAGTCATTCGAACAGATTTTCGTGGAAACCTCAGATGAAGAACACAGGGAAAAAGCGTGATAAGTCCAAAATTATATATTTTCTGTTTTAGATGTCATGTAATAGTTCAGATAGTGTATATTAGTGTAATTTAACTGTACAGAATACCACCCCCATTAGGCCAAATAAATCTGAAAAATGATTACCCAAGAACAATAGCACTTTTAACTTGAAACTTTTACGATGAAAGAGTAATGGAACAGAGAAAAATTCTCTCCGGCACCGGGATTTGAACCCGGGTTTTCAGCTCTACGTGCTGATGCTTTACGATGACGCAGAATATCTACATGGAAATATCATATTTACTTCGGTACATTAAAATAATATATTGAAACTTTTAACTTGCTCTCCTGTAAAAACAGTAAAACGTGACTTATCATGTTTTCCTCTGTACTCTTCAGTTCTCAATTATTTCAGCAATACAAGTTCTATCCTTAAACTTCACAGTGATTAACAGTTAATGGAACAGGAAGAGTTCGTTGCTACTGTTAACAGATTTCGTATCTTACCCAGTGACAGATCGTAGGTAAAACAACGGGCGTGATGTCCAACGCTTTGTAACACTTTTTCTTTTACCCACCAGTTAATAACTTCAAAGAGAGAAAATTTGTAGAAATTTTCATCATTGTATTTAGGCCTACAGAAGTTAGTTTGTTACTGGCATTCTGCGGTCACAATGTCGAAGCGTGAAGCAAACATAAGTTTAATGTTACCGTAAGTTTTCTTCTCTTGGTAGCCTAAGTTTTATATGAATATGGAAAAAAAACCGTCAGAAATTAAATATACTAACATTCTTTGTATTTTACTTTAAAAATGAATTTTCAAAAATAAAATAATTTGCTGGTGATTATAAATTGTCTTCAAATTCTCTTTAAGAGTTCGAATTAAAAGAGTTTACTATATTTTGAAAACAAAGAACAAATTAAAAAACAAATTTGTGAATAGGAACATTGCTCCAGAAAATTATGCCCAATTACGAAAAATTTTAAATTCTGAGTATTATCAAATAACAGACACACTTGGAAAGAGAATTCGATATTTTACGAAAACAGAAGAGATTGCGGTCTATCGAAAGATGATTCAAACATTAAAGAAACCTGAAATGTAATAAAAATATTGGTATTAACTTACCAGAATCTGCACTACTGTTAATGTGACTGCCAAGCAACACTTACCTGAAAAAGAAGAAATCATTGCGTTACTATGGAAATATAAATGTACAATAAATAAAGGAAAATAAAAATCAAATTCGTTACTATAGAAATATATGACAGTGGAAAATAAAAAAAAGGGAAAGAAAAATCAAATTAGTTGCTATAGAAACATAAATTTATAATTAAAACACATTCGTCCTACACAATATATACGTCAATATATTCGCAGCTACCCTCCATATCTGGAGCAGGCCTTGTTATATTATGTTCAACAAAACTTTCACAAGTATGGTACGCGAAGTGATTTTCAAATTATAACACCAGACATCACGGTCTGTTTGATATACCTCATTTCAGATTAACTAACATTAGAGATAATTTTGAAATCGTGGTTTTAAGTGTGTCTAATAAAATTGCCCGCCACTTGTATTGTATGATCAAGGGAGAATTTAAAAGAACTGTCTTTGGTTCGCTCAAAGGTAAGTCCTTTTATAAAATTGATAAATATTTTAATACTGATTGCGATAATTCGTAAATTTTAATACATCGATGGCCCAGTTAAAAAGGAAAACAACACTAAAGTTAAGTTTCTGGAAATCTGAATTTTAAAGTTTTATTTTGCTGTGAAAAATCTAATTAACACATCCCATTTGAAACTTATAGTATATACTCTCCAATCTTCATTAATTTTACTACAGAAAAAAAGTATTAACAATTTCTTTAAAAAAGCTGAAAGATTACCCGACTGAATTGTTGTTTAAACATTTCTAAGTTTTCAACATTAAACAAATTTATTACGTTATTTTATTAAAATGTTTTCAAAGAAATCTTAATAACTTTGAAAGGTATATACATAAGTATAGAATAAAAAATTTGAATTCTCTGCGTTTATCTGAACCTAAATATAAAGTCAATGTAGCTTTCTATCATAGAATGAGTCGAGGTCCTACATTATTAAAAAAATCTTATTCTAATATTATTTTAACCACGGATCCTCTCCCAATTAATACAAAATGTATTGGACTTATAGTTTGGGTTTAAACATATTAAACACTATTTAATCTGTACTCACTCTCAATTTTAATTTTATTTTTGTCTGTATTGGAATCCCCTCCTGAGCACGAGTCTTACTCATTCAGGAGTGGGCTAGTTTATCTTTCATTGCATTTATTAACTTGTACTCATTTCAAACTTACTAGCAATAAATAAATAAATAAATAAATAAATAAATAAATAAATGAATAAATGAATGAATAAATAAATGAATGAATGAATAAATGAATCAATCAATCAATAAATGAATGAAAAAATGAATAAATGAATAAATAAATAAACAAATAAATAAATGATTGAATGAATGAATGAATGAAGAAATGAATGAATAAATGCACGAATGAATGAATCAATAAATGAATGAATGAATCAATAAATGAATGAATGAATGAATAAATGAATGAATAAATAAATAAATAAATAAATGAATAAATGAATAAATGAATAAATCTATACTAATATTAAATCTGTAGCCAAAATTTTTCTGATAATTTTCGATTTTCTAAAAATAATTGGTGTTAACATGTATAATTAACCATCCTGAAACCGAAAATAGCTTTTTAAAAATTTTTGTTTGTATGTCTGTCTGTCTGTCTGTTTGTTACCTTTTCACGCGATAATGACTGAACGGATTTAGATGAAAATTGGAATATAAATTAAGTTCGTTGTAACTTAGATTTTAGGCTATATGGCATTCAAAATACGTTATTTAAAAGGGGGGTTATAAGGGGGCCTGAATTAAATAAATCGAAATATCTCGCTTATTATTGATTTTTGTAAAAAATTTTACATAACAAAAGTTTCTTTGAAAATGATTTCTGATACGTTTTATTCTTTGAAAAATTTTGATAGGACTGATATTTAATGAGATTAATGAGTTTTAAAATTAAAATAACTGCCATCTAAGGCGGTGTATTGAAATAAAAAACAAATGACTTCGTCTATAAGTGGCCTTGGACACAACAATCGAAAGCTATGAAACATAGCCTACAGGCAATGTTTCTGTGTTTGTATGAAGTAATATAGGAAGCTAAATTAACCGATTTGTATAATTAATTATTATTTCATCGTTGGAAAGTGTAGTTTCTCTGGATGGACATAATGCTATAATGTTAGTACAGTAACTTGTGAGTGAATTGAGGACAGGTAAGATTAAAATAGCTTCTTAATTGATAGGTTATTCTGTATATTCATTTCCTGTATTTCTTAAAATAATGTTTATGAACATTTTCATTTTTATCTCAGAGAATTAACGAACAACGAAGTGTATTGATTTAGTATGCAGTAATAAACGTTAGCTTAGCAATCCATTATTTTATAATTAAAATTTTAACTATGCTCAATTGAATCGTGTTAAAATACATAAAATATATATGCAATAAATGCAATGCACAAAAGTTGGGTAATGAGCCAAGCAAATTATGTTGCGCTGTTGTAAAAGCTGTTCCTTCTGAATTCAAGAGCTCCCACAACAAATTAAAAACTTTCTAATTCAGTACATCCGTTATCAACACACTTTTTACATAATATAATATAATATAATATAATATAATATAATATAATATAATATAATATAATATAATATAATATAATATAATATAATATAATATAATATAATATAATGTAATGTAATGTAATGTAATATAATATAATATAAAGAATATCATATAATATAATATAAACATAATAATAAATCTGTAGCCAAAATTTTTCTGTTAATTTTCGCTTTTCCAAAAATAATTGGTAATAACAATTAATAACACGTTAAAGGAATTGTCATTGCACCAAATGAGTGGTCTCTGGATCAAAATGATCGCATTTTAATATTTTAAATAGAATTTCAATTAAGTAACATATTAAACGACTTATCCTTCTATCAAACACGAATGTTCCCTGGATCAAATGTCCTATTTTAATTATGTAATTACTTTATATTTATTTCTAACGGGTGCAGCGGATCGCACGGGTACGGCTAGTAAATAAATAAATGAATGAATGAATGAATAAATGAATGAATAAATAAATAAATAAATAAATAAATAAATAAATAAATAAATAAATAAATGAATTAATAAATAAATAAATGAATAAATGGAAAAATAAATAAACAAATAAATGAATAAATGAATAAATAAATAAATAAATTAATTAATTAATCAATAAACGAATGAATAAATGCATAAATGAATGAATGAATAAATAAATAATTAAATAAGTAAATAAATGTATAAATGAATGAATGATGAATGAATGAATGAATGAATGAATGAATAAGTAGGTAAGTAAGTAAATAAATAAATTAATTAATTAAAGTAAATTAAATTAAATATATAAATAAATAATAAAATAATTAATTAATTAAATTAATTAATTAAATAGATTAATCAATAAATTAAATTAAATTAAACAGAAATAAATAAATAAATAAAATAAAATACAGAATAATTGCAAAGAATCTTTGATTTTATTACAGCAACATAAAGTTTTGAAGTGCAGGTTTCTCAAAACTTTAAATTCTGAGTAGTTTCCCTTTTGAACTGAGATGTCCATATATTTATTTCTAATTTTTATTTTCGACTTTCAGAAAAAAAGAAAGAAAAATGACATTTTACAGAATGTAAATACAACTGTAACAGACTAGAATAGGGATAGATTACATTGGGATACGTTGCGGAATAAACACGCTTGTGACTTGCAAATACATGGAATTGGGGTCTGCAGGAAGACTTGGCTTGCGCAGACAGACTAGTAGAGGCAGTGGGTAGCATAAAAGGCCGTCAGAGAATTAGATAAAGCGTATAATTAAGGGGAAGCCCTCCCCTTGCATGCGGTCCTCTGAAACGGGATGAATTCTGCTGCTAGCGCTCCAGGCCGTGAAGCCGCAGAACTACTTAGCCTAAAATTAAAAAAGTGACATCTAATATATTCTTTTTAAGCGCGTCTCGTTGCCATGACTGCAGCGACGATGCAACCGCACACCGGCAGCAAAATAGGTCAGAGCTCAAAATATTTCGTAAAATTCCTGTATTAGCTTTAAATCGTAAGAAACACTTTTGAATCAAACTTCGTATAAATAAATACCTGCTAGCATCAGGGACTGTCGAAATAAAATTGAATTCAAACGCAAACTTACTAGGCACTTGTTCAGTAATTGAGACTCGTTCAGACATGGTTTCTTGTAAATAGTTATCTTAATCTATCACAAAATATTTCAATATCCGGTAATTTCATCACTATAGAATTTTGTTATTGTAGGTTTAATTTGTAATTTAGTAAATACAAAAATATTCTTTGTTCTTAACTTCTATGATAAAATGTCTAGCTTTCATTAATCAGGTATTCTTGTCGTACTTTAATTTTTTTGTAATTGTAATTGTAAATTTAATATTAATTGTAATCTTATTGCTCATGTTATAGTTGTAATCCCCTGGTAGAGGGCAGAGAAGGCCTGACGGCCTTATCTCTACCAGGTTAAATAAATAAATACTAAATACTAAATATAAAAATTAAAAAATAAACACAAAACATTTCGATATTGACATTTCTTTTTAATTATCATGTACGCGCAATATTTGAAATATGGCTCAGTAACCTACAAAATCTTAACGAGGACTATGAATCTATATCTGCGAGGGCCAGAAAGTTTGGTTTGACTCTCAATGCAGAAAATCACAAGCGATCCTAGTGGGACATCAACGTCTATTATGCAACATTACTCCTGCTCTTCCAGTCAAGTTAAACGACACAATAATCCCTTTTGCTTGCTGTGTTAAAAACCTTGGAGTTTACTTTGATACGCATTTAAACTGGAATTACCAAGTAACCCATATTATCAAAAAAGTGCTTTCCATACTACATTCCTTAAACAGCATTCGAAAATTCCTTCCGCTATCACTCAAGAAAATACTAGTGGAAACACTAGTAATGCCACACTTCGATTATCGTGATTTTCTACTGACTGACCTCAATGTCAACCAATCGCAAAGATTACAACGTGTTCATAATTCTTGTGTTCGCTTCGTCTGCGATGTCCGTCGCGCTGACCACATTACCCCATCCTTCCGAACTCTAAACCGCTACGGCTTAACGAACGTAGAAATTTTCATTCTCTTGTTCTCCTTTTCCAAGTCCTTCACACTTCTACACCTACCTACCTTGCCTCCCGTTTCAGTTACCTGTCATCATATCATAATCTCTTCACACGCACGCAAAATAGCCGCATACTAGCCATACCAACACACAAGACATCATCGTATTCATCATCATACACAATCTCGCTCTCGCGCTTGTGGAATACCCTACTCAGTGACATCAGAGACTGTCGGAATTTAGTAGCGTTCAAAAGCAAACTTTTTGAGCATTTTCTTATTGCGTAGAGTAGGTTTAATTTTTACTTAATTAATAAAAAAATGTGTTTCTCTCTTCGTAACTTTTACAATAAACTGTCTAGCTTTCATTAATCAGTTAATCTTTTAGTACTTTGATTTTTATTGTATTTGTAAATTCAATATTAATTGTAATTATAATTGTAATTGTATTCTTAATATTGTATTTGTAATCCCCTGGTAGAGGGGAAGAGAAGGCCTGATGGCCTTACCTCTACCAGGTTAAATAAATAAATAAATAAACAAACAAACAAACAAACAAACAAACAAACAAACAAACAAACAAACAAACAAACAAACAAACAAACAAAAAAAAACAAACAAACAAACAAACAAACAAAATAAAACAAAAAAAATCAAAAAAACAAAAAACAAAAAAAAACAAAAACAAAAACAAACAAACAAACAAATAAACAAACAAACAAATAAACAAACAAACAAACAAAACAAAAGCAAAAACAAAAACAAACAAACAAAAACAAAAACAAACAAACAAACAAACAAACAAAAACAAACAAACAAAAAACAAACAAATAAACAAACAAACAAATAAACAAAACAAACAAAAACCAAACAAAACAAACAAACAAACAAACCAAACAAACAAATAAACAAACAAAAACAAAAACAAAAAACAAACAAAAACAAATAAAAACAAACAAACAAACAAATAAATAAAACAAACAAACAAACAAAAACAAATAAAAGAAACAAACAAATAAACAAAAACAAATAAATAAATATATAAACAAACAAACAAATAAATAAATAAACAAATAAATAAATAAACACACAAACAAATAAATAAATAAACAAATAAATAAATAAATAAGTAAATAAATAAATAATTTGGTCTCCCACCTATAAATCACATAGTAATCAAATTGAAAAATTCCCCAAAAAAGTTATTTAAAAAAAACAATATTCAGTTTTCCATAATAAAATTTCGTATAACATTTTGCTGCCTGAATTTAATTCAATTTAGTAATACGGTTATAATGGCAACTGTCATGTGTCATTACTAGAGCCCGGATGCTTGGCAAAATGTCTTTTTTACTGGGTGGAAGTAAATCATTATTTGCATAGATATAAGTGATTTGGAGTAAATCAAAGTGATAGGGCCAATTTTTAATTTTGCCTTTTTAAGGTGTTTCCTACTAATAAATGCCTTTTTGTCATTTTAAAGCAATATTTCTTGTTTATTTGCAATTTTCTAATTAATAATAATAAGTTGAAATGCGCACACACCGTGCATGGGGTTTTCTAATTAATTCTCATGTAATGTGTACCAAATTTAAGTATCTGAAACAATGACCAACTTTACTAGCAATAGTAAATAAAAGTAATTTATCTCGGAGCTTAATCTGCTAATAATCTGCTTTAATACTATTGGTGTAATATGAATAATGATCGACAATCCACAGTTACAAATATAATATTGTCATGTCTTCACGATACCAACAATCAGCTTTATAATTTTAAATATTAAGTCCGTCGACATAGAAGTTGTCACGTAGCATTTCCAATTGTTTGCTTTTATATTTTCAAATCTTACCGTTACAATTTTGTGCTACACGTGTTTATTATTGTAGGAGAAAGAAATATGAGTGAGGAACAGTCAGTTATTGTCGGGTGACAGAAGGCATAAGATCGGTTAGCTAGAATGCCTAAATTCAGTAAACCATTACAAAAGTAAATTTCATGCTTACGTTAGTGAATTTGGTGCCCATGTGTTTTCAACCGATGAAACAGTTTTGTTATGTAAGGTTTGTTAAAAGACAGTTCATCACGAAAAAAGTATTTTATAAGTCAACATTGTGTCACCTACGAAGTAAATATGTGAGTTATGTTGATATAATTTAAATTTATTGCTAAAATATATTATGCCGTTTTAAAATTAATAACGCCTTTTTCAAACATTATTGTGCCTTTTTCTTACGTTTTATTGCCTTTTTTGATGCCTATTTTCATTGTTATAAATGTCTAGTCATCCGAGCTTTAGTTATAACGAAAGCCACCGTTTTTGGCGTGTGAAATAAGTAATGGGAACGTTGAGAGCGAGTATCTTATCTTTGGCGCAGTCAGTGGGCAATAAGACTGATAACTTAAGAATTTAACACTGAGATAAGAAGGACAAGGTTTATAAATATCTTTCGTTTCACGGCCAACTTGTGCGGCCTGTTGATCATCTCTTTCGAAGTGTATAGTTTGATCCAAGATCACCGATTTATGATGTTTATTAATAGCAATAATATGTATCTGATCTTCTGTTGAAAAATCTTAGGAAGTACAATTAACTTCCTCAAAAACTTCCCTCGAAGTTTTGTAGACAACAATGGGAAGGTACAAACTCAGAAACAAAATTTGAGCTGGCCAACTGGATTTTCCAAGTTCCAATTATAACACACTGCGCATGCGCAGAAAGTTATAACTATAACTTGGAAAATTCAGATGCCCAAATTTTGTTTCAGAGTCTGTACAGACAGAAACTCTAAAAATAAAAGTGGTTCGTGGAGGAAACTCCTGAAACCGACAGCATGTGTTCGCCACTCCAACCACCATTCCTGCAGTCCATATTGCAGTGACGTCAAAGCAAGCGCATTTTTCTGAACTTGACGTCGTGCGCGGGCATTAAGCGCTAGGTATGCTAGGGGGATAAGCAGCCTGTTGATTAAGAAAACAGTGGTGCACAAACTTCAAACGGAACGTGAAATTTTATGTCTTTTTTATATGGCTTCTTTCTGTTTGTTAATTTCTATATTGTCTGTAAAACAAAAGTACTAACACCTATTTCTTAGCCTAATATTGCAGTTGTGTTTTAAACGTTAATAACATAATAAAGAGTAAAGAAGGAATATTCACACAAATTCTATAATAACTACAACTATACTGTACTAAGTGAATTAAACACATCATTCATAAAGACAGTGTTATCCCAAAGAAAGACACTGAATATGACATGATAAGTTGGAATTGATATTTATGGTATCTTTAGCCTTATAAAAGTAATCAAAACAATATTATAGTACAAAGCAAAGTTGTCTAGGTATATGTTTTAACTGTAACTAATATTACATAATAAAACTCTTATCGCATTATGGTTTTAGGTGATATTGGTACGAAACTTTCTGTTATCAGAATATTAAATTATCTCGAAGTCTGCTGAAGCTATAGAGCTGACGTTTTACCAACACATAGGCACATATCTTTTGTTTGTGATGTAACAGTATTTGCTTTGTTCATTCATTTCCTTACAAACATTTTCCATGCGAATATTTCCAAACATTTTAATACACTATCTTCAGTAATACGTATTTACGATATATTAGATTTACGAAAACATTGTTTTAGTACCTGTAAGGCTACTAAACAAACATATCTGAAAACTTCACTTTTCTGTAAACAAAGTTGAGAAAATATTCCTTATGAATAAAAAAGCAAACTTGTGAAAAATGAACATTAAAATTAAAACTTATAATGCACTTATACTTCTCAGACAAATCTAAAAATTAACATGGATAAAGTTTTAATAAGTTCTCTTCCCTTTATCCATTGAATCAGTGCTGGCCATCCCTGAATATAGCTCGACCAAGCGGCATATACTACCTCTTTCGTCTGTCTCTTTCCTTTCCGCTGTAAAGCGCTCAGGCTCTCCTGGCTCTAAAGCGCGCGCTTGCTCCTATGGGCATCAGTCGACATCACTGCCATATTGCATCACACGCAATGCACTCCAGTACATTTCGAAACAAGAAACTATCTTCAGGAACTAATATATACAGGGTGTTTAAAAATACGGGGCATAATTTCAGGTATGTATTTCCCACATGTAGACAATCAAAATAGTTCATTACAACATGTGTCCGGAAATGCTTCATTTCCGAGTTATGGCCTTCACAACATTGAAATTCACCGGAACGTTTTTCTTTCCGCAGGTCGTTGTCATTACAGAAGATGTTCAAAATGTCCACCTCCTGCTTGAATACAGACCTCACATCGATGTCTCATTCACCTGCGAACACGATCCCAAACTCCAGTATTGCGTATGTCCTCAGAACATGCCACAATTCGATTCCGAAGAGATTCCAAATCAGGCACCGGAGATGAATAAACCAATGATTTTAAATTGCCCCACAAGTAGAAATCGAGAGGATTCAGATCAGGTGGGCGTGAAGGCCAAGCAATTGATCCACCTCCACCTATCCATCGATCAGATAACCTTCGATTCAAGTACCAGCGAGCCGTACGACTGAAGTGTGCAGGAGCGTCATCATGCAAGAAGTGAATGTGTTGACGATTGATCAGTGCAGTGTCTTCTAAAACATGAGGTATGGTTCCTGTGAATTTCAATGTTGTGAAGGCCATAACTCGGAAATAAAGCATTTCCGGACACATGTTGTAATGAACTATTTTGATTGTCTACATGTGGGAAATACATACCTGAAATTATGCCCCGTATTTTTTAAACACTCTGTATAGTATAATCGTCGCCAAGAATGAAGCCCGATGGCCACAAATGGAAAATGGAAGACAGAGATGAAGATAGATTTGGCGACGTAAATTGAAATCCAGCCATATCCCACACCTATATCACCGCAAGCTGTGCGCTTTGGTAAAGGTACATGGTCTTCAGTTTTCCGCCTGAATACCTGTGGCATATTTATGACGTGCTTGACTCTTGTACCCGTCATATAGTACGTTAATTTAACACTATAACATTCTACATGTTGCATAATGAAACACAAGCCAAAAGCATTTAAATTATTGAGTTTGTTAGCTCGTTGCAGAGTCATGCAGACAGGGCTGGATTTAGGTATAGTGGCGCTCCTAGGCAGTGCTAAAATCTGCCGCCCACAACTCTCACAAACAGTTTATAAGCAGTTATTATACAGGTCATCTTTAGTTTAAATTAGTTTTAAATGAAATGTTACAATTCAGAAAAGAATAAATTACTTGGATTAAAATACATGCATCTTACTTGTGAATTATAAAGATTCCTTTCGCATTTTCTTCACAGAGAAAGCGTTGATGATGTCATCAATGGCGTAGCATGAAATTTTGAGCAGGGGAAGCTAACTTATTTAGTTGTCTTTCGTGTACATATGAGAAAACGTATTACAAAATATAGTCTTAAAATAAATAGTAGTCAATGTCAAGTCAGCAATCGAAGATTGGTTTGGAACCTCGTTCTGTAACACCAATAAGGCATAACCTCAAATGGTAAAATATAATTTCATGGTTTACAATATCTCTAACAAATAGACACGGTCATTTGTTTTTAAATCGCACTTTAGTTCGTAAGTCAGTCTTGATAATAGAATTGTCCTAAAAAATTCAAGTAAATTGGTGCCAGGAACTGTTATTTCACTCATTATTTATTATATCAGCCACAATGCACACTAACCTTCAACTGAACACAACTGACGAAAGGGATAACTCTGAAACTTTCAATGTAAAAGCTAGCTTCTTCCGTGCCTTGCGAGCAGGGTATGTTAGTTAGAAAGGGATGGAAAATCTGGGGGTGGGTTATTACAGAAGAATGAATGAAAGAAACCAGTCTGCTTGGAAGCTGGTGTGCAGGCTTCTTGTTTACTGCTGCATCACAAATCATCCTGAGCTGCCTGTTTAATGCATCACAATATTTAACGCATAAATATAAACTCTATTAAAATTAATAAACAATTTTGTTCATAAACTGCAAGTTTATTATGAAATTATTATTAACTGGGGAAGCTGAGCTTTTAGCTTACATTGACGCTACGCCACTGGATGTCATTAAAGTCGATCTGACAAAGTACATCAGACTCGATGCACAGAAACATATTCAAACTTATTTATTATAGACTACATCTTGATTACACAACTTTTAACACTGTATCACTTCGGAATATGTATGATAAGACTTTCCTGTGTTAAACTCCAACGTACCTCGTTTACATGTTTCGACCTGTTTATGGGTCATCTTCAGAACTGGTCGTTGTTGGTCTTGGCGCCTCTTGTTCTGTTTCCTGTGAGGGTGCGTTCGTGTGGTATAGTGTAGAGTCAAAGAGTGTGTGTTTTGAAGTTGAGTTGTGTGTTGAGAATTTCATTGGGGTGTGTTTTCGAGTGTCTGTATGTTTCACACTGTTCTAGTGTGTTTAGTTTCTGGCTTTTTGGTTGGATGTGTATATTTCCATGTCTGTGTTGATGTCTCTGTAGGTGTGGTTAGCATTTGTGATGTGTTCTGCATATGTGGAAGTGTTTTGTAATTTTGTTATGGCTGTGATGTGTTCTTTGTAACGTGTTTGAAACGATCTGCCTGTCTGTCCTATGTAGAAGTTGTTGCAGGTGTTACATTTGAGTTTGTATACGCCTATGTGGTTGTATTTGTTTGTTTGTGTTGAGATGTTTTTGTAGAGTGTTATTTGTTCTGTATGCGATGTTGTAATTTAATTTCTTGAATGAGGTTGCAATTTTGTGTGTGTTTTTGTTTTCGTATGTTAGTGTGATGTATTTTTTGTGTTCTTGTGTTTCTGTTGTATTCTTACGTTTTTTGTGATTATTTTTTGTCTTACGTATTATGTTGTCTATTATGTTAGGGTTGTATCCGTTTTCTTGTGCTATGTATTTGATTGATGAAAAAAAATATTTGTGAAAGACAGGCACTGATTTTGTTGGTGGTATAATTATTACGAGTATTTATTACTTCGATAGGAAGTATAAAGTAAATTGAAAAACAAACTACAACTCTTTGCAGAATAAATGTTTCTTCCTGTTGAAACTAGATGGTGCTGATCGCAGTTTCGTATCCTATTATTCACCCATGGTGCATTCTCATAGGTTGTCATTAGTGTCGGTAAATTTAACAAAAAGGCCTGTTTAATGAATGCGATCACAATATCCCGATAATGCTTTCGATCAATAGAAGATACATACACTGAACCTCCAGTACTGAATACAATCAAATCCTATGTTTGGTGAAATTAAACCATTTATGTGCTATAGAAAGCTGTACAGAAGTGGATATTACGTGAAATGAAAAAGTAAAGTGATCAGCCTAGTTTTACAACTCATTTCAACTACTTCATGGAAAGCAGATACGAATTGGTAATAAATAACATCGGGTCACTTGTATTCAATTAATTCTGACTATTGCTAATTGATTTCATTTTAAAAATATGTCCGTCTGTTTGCAAAAAAAGGAAGTGAAGAAAGTGTTATTTTAATTGCAATTGTTTATTTCACAAATATAGCAACTAATATAAAAATTCTGTTACAGACAGTTTGTAGAGCATGCTTTTACAAGTAAAATGTGAAACACTGTTTGAATTTATCTTTAAAAATGGCTTGGATATATCGGTTTTAGTAAAATTCTGCATTGGGTATATATATATTTTAAATCTTGGCCCTCAAATAATTTTGTGCGAGATCCTGCGTTTTTCTTGGTTTCCGCACAAAACCAATCCGCTCTGAACTGGAAAGTCTAAAATTCCACATTCAGTATTCCCAACCTAACACACATAACATGCCTTTGGCCGACAGACAAAAACTGGATTTCCCTCTTCTTACCGCTTAAGCGCGACATTCATTTTACTGCTTTAGGCTTTTAACATATTATTTTTAGAGACGTTTAACATAGTAATAATTATAAATTGGAAACTTACCACTGCAATTTCACCTAAATTGCAATGTTAATTATTGTTTTTAAATATTTGCAAAAATTAAGTAAAGTCTAAATACTCCACGAAACTTATTGCATTCCAGATACAAGTAACATTAAGGAAGCCGTGAAAAAATCAACAAGATTCCAGATGCCGATGTTATTACTGCAATATGTTATATAAATAATATTGTTAAAATATTAAAATGAAAAATAAATCATTACATAACCTTACCGTTTGTTTTAAGTTCGCATTTATAGACTGGGGGAAGACAGACGTATATCACGGCCTGCTGGAGTATAGCAAACACAGAAAACATTTTAAAGCAACAATGTTGAAGATAGATATTTTTGTTTTGCAAAATTTGCCGTCATTGAACAGAAACCAAGATGGAGATTTCATTGCAACTAATCAGAAATTCGTCTTTCAGGTATGTAATAAACGATGTTCGCACAAAATAATGTACGATACACGAGCGGTATGTTTTCTTTCAATTCTCGGAAATTAAAAAAACTCAACTACGTTTCGCTTTTTCAAACTTTTCCTCGACCATGAAAACGTCAACATACCGCTCTTGTAACGCATATTACTATTTTTCAAAATATCTATATTTAGTTGAGTTGCTATAGCCATGAGTTCTTCACATACAAAAAAATTAACAAGCTTTACACCAAATAGGAAAAAGGTTTAAAAAATACCGTCCTCACCCCTTAAAGGACTAAACTAAAGTTCTTACAATCATTTACTATCACAATACACTGCTTTCTTAAATTGATTTAGCATATTGGGAATTAAATCAATGGTTTTCTCAAAACACGTTATGAAATACTTCATATAAAACAGTTTTTAAACCGAAAGCAAAACAAAAAACGAACGAAATTGTATTAAACTTTTCTGTTTGAAATATCTCAAAGAATAACAGCTTGAAATTAATGACAATACTTACAGTTCACCCTGTAGTCGATGAAAATATTCCCTAAAGCTCTGAACTTGGAGCACGAAGTATTCGTCTACTTAGGAACAAATTTTCCAGACTAAATAAGGCTGAAGCGAAAGGAGCTGCCTTTGGCCGACAGACAAACTGTCACACACGATTCAGATTTGGAGCTACGCTACGTGGATTTTATTCAAATTTCTGTGCTCCAACATTCGTAAGAAGTACAAATCTGAGAACTATAGAGAAATGTCAATAGTAATCTCACTAGAGGTTTTGATTTATCTAATGAAAATCAAAACTCGAGTGGGATTTAATTGACTATTACACGATTAGAAGGAAGTATATAAAGATTAGAAGAAATAAAGTACTCTAATACAATAAAATGTTAATTGACTTACTGAATTTCTATTTCACTAATGTTAGCTTCACCAAAACCTTTGAACGGAGCCACCATTTTCAATTGATTATTTTTATTTTATTAGCTTCCTCAAATTAGAGGATGCCATCAGACAAAGCATACAAAACAATACAAGAACAAAACAGAAGATGAGAGCTGAAAGAGTAAGAAAAAACTTAAATACACAAACAAACAAAGGCAGTTTACAGAAGAAAAAAAAATTTCAAGTAAAGAATCAATGAAAGCTAAGAAGGAAAGAGAAAATGATAATGGTGCAAACAATTTTTTTCCATACACTGAATTAGAGTCCAAATATAGGTGGTTCCGTAAAAGTTTGACTGACTCTTTAATTATGAGGAGGGCCAGTTCATTCAGAAAAGATTTGTGCAGTCCTAGGGTCTTACAGAAAATTGAGAAGAGAAGTTGGGTATCGTTCCTCTTGCTCCAAAACATCAATCCTATGGTAGTAACAAACTGATATCGTGAAGTTGGTATTTATCTTTATAATACGGGATGGTTGGAACGTAGATTGCTCGTTTCTCCTCTTGTACGTCTTCGGGCTGTCCTTTGTACGTTTCAAACCTGATGGTGGGGTCGATTATCATACCTTGAGACAGGGATTCGCAATGGCGATTATGTCAAATTCGTCTGTATGCTGTAAACAAATGACGATCGCAAAGCATGTTTTATAGTACCGTAAAGCATTTGCAGTTTCAGATGTTGGCAAACAAAGAAACAAATGCTAGGGTAGTGATAAAAACAAACAAATGCTAGGAAGCGATAAAATTGTGCGATAAGCCGCCATGATTGGTTTAAAAACGTCCTTTCGTACCGTTTTATTGGTCAAAAGTAGTATGACGTGGTAAAAGTGTAATAATCACTGAAATTCAATAACAATGAGCAGAAAGCTATTTTATTTCAAGATAGCTTTATGAAATAAACCACGTTGTAGGCCTAATCTTCACGTTTCTCGAAGGATGTAAATATTATATTGCATATAAGCTTAATAGAAAAGTTGGCTTTTTACTTAGGCAGCTAGATGTAGTACAGAATCTTGTGTCATGGGGATAAAACTACTGCTAAAATGAACAACTTCAGAGGTGAGAAAAAAACAGATAGAAGAAAAAGGAAGTATGGATGCATGACGGACTGGAACTTACGACAACTTGAGAAAATATTCGAATATCCGCCTGGGGACACGTTTTAAAAAACGACCGAACAACTTTTGTGCTATCCAAGTTTAATAGCTTCGATAATTGAGGCTAACGCTGAGAGCAACGCAAAGGAAACTCCTGTTCTGAAAGTTATTTCGAAGGACATTTTTCTTCGGAAGAGTTTCAGCGAGAGCAATTCAGTTAATGCGTGGAGAAGAAGGTTTTTATGGCGTGTGAATTGAAGGGCCTCTGGAAGACTATAGGGATTCTGCACTTGGTTCCCTGAACCAATATGGTTCCCAGTAACAAATATCGATATAAAGGATTTCACGATAAGAAAAAAGCATTGGACATATGGAGGCTGTTCCATCAACTATTTATAAGTATTTTTCTTGAGAACTGGGAATTAATTATTTCCATTTAATTCATAGAACATGATTTAATTGAGAACTAGAGCGATTTCATGTGCTAAAATTGTGTTACACTTCTAAACTTACCAGATATTTAATTTACGAATAACGGGGTAACAGCTAAATTGGTGTAATAGCCTTTCGCTTTCTTGCCTAAACATTTCCGCTGAGAAATTTAACAGACAAGTAGGGGTGGTACAGTTGAGGCTAAGATTTCACACTGTTAAAACACGTACGACATTATCTGCTCTTATTATGTAAAGTACACAAAATTTAACTGCCAGCAAAACAACAAAGACATTAGGTATGTAAATTAGTTCTTGTTTGATTATAGTCTGAAGTTAGTAACGGAAAAATTGTGCTGTACATAACCCTAAATTTTTGTTATAAGTGCTCCTTAACATTTAATAACGGAAAATGTGTGCTGAACATAATCTTTTTTTTTTATTGGGTTATTTTACGACGCTGTATCAACATCTACGTTATTTAGCGTCTGAATGAAATGAAGGTGATAATGCCGGTGAAATGACTCCGGGGTCCAGCACCGAAAGTTACCCAGCATTTGCTCGTATTGGGTTGAGGGAAAACTCCGGAAAAAACCTGAACCAGGTAACTTGCCCCGACCGGGATTCGAACCCGGGCCACCTGGTTTCGCGGCCAGACGCGCTTACCGTTACTCCACAGGTGTGGACAACATAATCTTAAATCTGTATGTATGTACTTCTTGACCCAATAAAATAACTGTATTGATGTTTGAGACATTTCTATTATTATTATTATTATTATTATTATTATTATTATTATTATTATTATTATTATTATTATTAGTAGTAGTAGTAGTAGTAGTAGTAGTAGTATTTGTATTCGTAATTATAAGAATAACCAAACAGCAAGCTATACATTAAACGGATCTGAATTAGTACAATGTAAATTGGCAGATTTAATGCATCTGACAACTGGGGAGAGATATTTCGGCTGGTAAGTATAAAGCATTTTTTCAAATCTTAAATCATTCGAAGAGACCCGAAGGTATATATTGCTTACGAAGGATTCACAATCAATATCACCCTTTAAGGATTTACAAAAGAATAAGTAGTCAAGTTCAAGACGTCTAGCATAAAGTCTAGAAAAGTTAAAATATTTACAAGTACGCTCATAATTGAAAACAGATGAATTTGGTAAAAACCTAAAAGCAAATAAAACAGAAATTTTATTTGAATGATTTCCAATTTAACGGAATCATTAGACTTAATAGAATTCCAGACACAGATACATTCGAGTTTAGATCTGATTAATGTATAGTATAGAATTATATTGGTCGTATTTGAATTATTTAAATACAATCTCACTTAAGTAACTGTATTAAAAGGATTTATCCTTCTGGGACTTTTTATAGACTCCAGTTTAACATGGGATAAGCACATCGAATACATATGCACAAAGCTATCAAGAGTTTTATATTTGTTAAAGAAATTAAGGACTTCCGTTTCCCAAAATTATTTAAGGTGTGCCTACTTTTCTTTCTTCAGTCGATAATTCGATATGCCCTAATTTTCTGGGGAAATGGAACCAAAATTGGAAGCGTCTTGATTTTACAAAAGAAAGCCATTAGAATTTTATGTAAATGAAACTATCTGGAACATTGTCGGCCACTTTTCAGACAATCACAGATTTTAACAATCATTATGATCTAGTACTTTACACTCGACAAAATATCGACAATTACTCATTAGTGGCCAATATACATGATCACGAAATTAGAAATAGTGAACAAATTAATATTCCATATTGTAGATTACACAAGAGCAACACAAACTTTTTAATTATGGGGATGAAATTATATAATAAGCTCCCCAGTCAATATTATAAATTACCAATCAATAGCTTGAAAACTAGATTTTACAATTGGTTATTAAATAATCCTTTTTATTCTGTTGCTGAGTTTTTCAACACAAATTTGTATGAAATTGTATTCTAATAAATAAGTTTAATTGCAATTTAGTTAGTTTTCTTCAATTTAAAAGTTTCAAATTATTTCGTGTTTTCATTGTATTACTTAAATTTTACTGATTCTGTTATTAGTGTTTTTTAAAATGTATTTATATGTTTTTTCAGTGTATTCTGACGAAGCCTAAAACTGTATGTCTAATGGCCAAATAAATTGAATTGAATTGAATATAAAATACGGATGTTCCCTGCACCAAATGTCCTATTTTAATTACGTAATTACTTTATATTTATTTCCAACAAGTGCAGCGAAGCGCACGGGTATGACTAGTAAATAAATAACCCATAAAAGTCACGCAAAATCGAGTTAATAATATAATTTACGTAGATTGAACAAGTTATATAACACATCTTGTGCTTGCAACTTAATTATTTACCACTGAAAAAAAGAATCACTCGTTTTCACAATAATGAGTGGACGTTAACAGGAAATCTTTATAATTATTTTCATTGTTGAATTCAATCATTTGTATGACTCTACTAGAATTTTGACTTCACCGACATCTACCGGCAAATATTTCAACAAAGTTACTACTACTGCGACAACCGCGACATCTAGCAGCGGTTTATAGACTACATACATTGTTTTGCAGTACTGCGCTTGCTCAGAACCGTAATGAAATCGATATGACAGAGCTGATGCTGCCATCTAGTGGAGAGAGCATTCAATACTTCCAATATGCCTTGAGCGGGGAGTTTGTAAAGTTCCTTGGGTCATGGGTCGATTGAAAGCGAGGTCTAGATGAGAGAAAAGTCACTCTATGCCGCAAGTGTCACGAATTTTTTTCAATAAATAGTTCCATACGTAACCGGGACTCGAACTCTGACCTCCTGCGTCACAGGTTAAAGAGCTAGAACAGCAGTTACCAACCTGTGGTCCGCGGACTCCTGGGCGTCTGCGAGTGTTTTGAAAGGAGTCCACGGAACAAAGATGTGAGGCGTCTAGAATCAAAACCCTCCAAGTCCACAAAACAAAATTTGTGGGAAAATGGAAAAAACTGTTTCCATATAAATAAACATTCTTGGGATATAAACAATGCTTTTATCAAGTATTTTATTATCATTAGATACGTTCAAACAAATTACAGGATTGCCCCTTCATTGAAACTAACAAATTCGTGAGGTTAAATTAGCACCTAACTGATTTTGAAACTGAAAAGTGTATTTGGTGGCTTTTGAAAGTAAGAGAATTAGTTCTAAGCATAAAAATGAGTCAAAAGGAAAACATTTCAACTTACACCTTGCAAATTATGTAGGCAATGAAACCCAGACTTGAAGTATGATTATGCACATGCTTTAAACATAACAGCAGTATAAATTTGAATATATGTTACACTTTTTAAGTTCATACAATTTTTACACAATATTGTCACATTCCTCTTCTTCCAGATTAACAGTTCCTTCTTCGTCTTCTTATTCTTCACGTTCAATTCTATTGTTTTTTCTTGTTACTACCTTTGCAACAACGGTGTCAGTTCTATAGTTAAACTCATCTTGCACTGTTATCTGTTCTTTCAATGCAGATCGTCTTAAAATAATCTTTTACAGGGACTGTACTTAAAATAGCAGGAGATCTTAAAATGATGTCTGCCTCTTTCTTCCAGTCTTGAAGAGGTAGGCCTACATCTTCATTTTCAAGATTGAAGACTGTTCCATGTTTGCCAATAATATTTTTATATTCTTGGGGATCTACAATCACTTCCTTATTTCTTTTTCGATTACTCCAAATATGCGATCGGGAGGGAGAAATGAATGCCCAACCACAGGAAATGTAATTTACACTTTTTTAATAGTTAGAGGTGCTTCAGTGAGTGGCCATTTAGAGCACATTCCAATCATTGTTGTATTTTTATTTTGTACAGTAATAAAATTGTCTTATTGCTGATTATCTGATGAAGAGTAGAAAACGGAATGAAACTTCTTTATGTCCAACAAACTTAAACTGTTGGATTTCCATTTACTGCCAACAGCATGATTACAAGCTGGTATAGCAGGAGGCCACAAGAGGAGTACCGACAAAATTATGTAATTAATTATTAATTGGTAAGAATAGGCCTACAGTATGTTATAATAATTTAATACTGTACATAATATTTATTTTCATCATATTATGTTTTCTATGTGATGAAAATATAATTTCAACCACACATACCTTTCTTTTCTTTTTATTTCTCTTTTCCATTTCTCCATTGCTGGGTAAAGCAGTCCCACAACCTGATTGGCAGAAAGGGACTTGGAGGTTTTTGAAATAACAATGGCCGAAATTCATTTCGATCTAGCGGATATTGAAACTAACCCTAACTTTTGTCCAGCATTTTCAGTGAAATCCAGCGGATATTGCAGAAAAATAATGCCAGCATCGGATTGGCCATGCGAAGATACGCAGAAAAATAACTTTATCTCATTTTTTTCCTTCGATGAACTTGGCGGGTTTTGATTCTAGACGCCTCATGTGTTTTCAAACGGAATTTTAATTAAGCATAACTTAACTTTGTCATGTTCTGTGAATATTATCAGCTTATTTTAATATATAGGCCTATATATATATATATATATATATATATATATATATATATATTGTTTATTTCAGACTTTTGAGACACAAAGTTCAACAGGAAGAGTTTGCCTCATGCACTTCTCTTGAATTGCATGTCTTGCATATCTATCCAATATTTTTAGTTCTTCTTTTTTTTTTTAATTATAATCTTCAAGGTTCAATTTAATACTCGCAACTTAGCTGCTTAGAATTTCATGCTACTAAATAATTAGGCCATTTTATAGCTTTATGCATTTTTTATAACATTATAAGCAAATTATAAGTTTTTATTGCACCTAAAGTTACAGTATGTTTAAACAATTAATTAATTAGTTTAATTGCAGACTATTTATTGCATATATTTTTTTCATGTACCGAAGTACATATAATATTTCCATGCAGATATTCTGCGTCATCATACAATGAAAGAGTAATGGAACGGAGAAAAATTCTCTCCGGCACCGGGATCACTTTGTGATTTAAGACGGCGCTTATTCCGTCGGATCCCGGCCAACTAGTCACTCATGACGAGTGCACCTCAGCACATGTGTGGACTTCAGTCCTACGTTCATAGACATCTATGGCGTAGTGCAGAAGGCGGCCACTAGAGGGAACCCAAGAGTTGGAACTTAAACTGAGACGATTCTGTCCGACACCGGGATGGGTATCCGGTGTGGCTTAGTGGAAAAAGCATCAGCACGTAGAGCTGAAAAGCCGGGTTAAAATCCCGGTGCCGGAGAGAATTTTTCTCTGTTCCATTACTCTTTCATCGTATTTATTCTATATCTGTGTTTTTATTTCTTCAATTATCAGAGAATACTTTTACTTTCTTTGAATTACAGGGTGGTCCAAAAGTCTCGATTCATTTCCATTAAATCGGCAATATTTTCTTTTGTTTCAGTTTAATCAATAGGTATGCTTACTACTGAAGAACGAATAGCAGCTATTTCCGCGCGATTGCCATTATTAAGTTACGAACAAGTTGCGTCAGAGTTTGAACGAACATTTCTAAAATACCTACTTAATAGTGGTATTAATTTCCAAATGAATTAAATTCTTTGTAATGACGTATTATTATTATTATTCATTACAATTTCAAACCAACTCACTGGCGTCATATTGATGTGTGAATCGTTTCGACTATCAATTGCATTGTTGTCTGTAGACCTGGCCACATGGAATGAGGAAGCGATTATGAAGTAGTTAACGAGAAGGCTGCGCCTTGTTAAATTTAAATGTGGGGAATATAAAGATATAAAATAGTTATATAGCATATTATAATAATTTATTATTCTAAAGAAAGCTTACTTAACCGTGCTATTAATTTCCAAATGAATTCAATTCTCTGTAATAACTATGGCTAGGATTTGGATGAAATTGCATCTTTTTCTAGTAAGCCAGAAACATAGCCGCTTTAGTATTTATGTAATAACTGAGTGTATTAAGTCATATTTGTTAGGGCATTTTTTTTTGCATTTTTTGCCTGTTTCAACTCATGAGAGCATCTTTTGTGTATTAGGACATTTTTGAGGCATTTTTATTTAATTTTGGCCACAAATCCTCATTATATAATATGAAATAATCTTTATTTCTTTTGATATCTTGTCTACATATTTTGTCCATTAATACCCTTTATTTTTTACTTAGTTATTTAACAACGCTGTACCAACTACGAAGTTATTTAGCGTCGATGGAGTTGGTGATAGTGATATGATATTTGGCGAGATGAGGCCGAGGATTCGCCATAGATTACCTGACATTTGCCTTACGGTTGCGATAAACCTCGGAAAAAACCCAAGCAAATAATAAGCCCAAGCGGGAATCGAACCTGCGCCCGAGCGCAACTCCGGATCGGCAGGCAAGCGCCTTAACCGACCGAGCTACGCCGATGGCTAACATCCATTGTTTTGTATAATATTTTAATCGTTTTTCTACACAAATATTGCCCTTTTAACGTTGTACAACCCATGTAATGGATCAGTCCAACCATCCATTCAATATAGACGTCTCTATACCTGCTAATTCCGTATAAGAGTGGCCTTGTGATGGGCTACATGGAAACTACATCAGGTAAAATAATTAGGCCTAATTAAAGTGTACCACTTAGAAAAAAATATGTAAAATTAAATAAACTTAAATGTTGGTAGTAGAATTTAATTTAATTACTAGTTTAAATGTTAAATAGCACAAAACTCCTTTTCCTACTAAACCAATTTTTGAATGTAAGATCAACTTTTAGGGCATTTTAAGGGCATTTTTGAAAGAATTTTAGGTCATAAGTGCATTGTTTTTAGGACTTTTTTTATGATTTGTAGGTCATCAAAACCCTAACCCTAGTAACTTAATGACGTATTATTATTCATTACAATTTCAAACAACTCATTGGCGTCATATTGATGTGTGAATCGTTTCGACCATCAATTGCATTGTTGTCTGTAGACCTGGCCTCATGGAATGAGGAAGCGATTATGAAGTAGTTAACGAGAAGGCTCCGCCTTGTTAAATTTAAATAGTGGAAGTATGAAGACGAAAATACAGTAAATATCAAAATTGTATTGAAAATCCCAAAATACTGCTACAATTTCAACCAGTTAACAATCAAGAACAGCATAAAAGTTTCCTGTCACTTTTTCCCTATCTCCTTCCTCCAATCTTCATCTTCTTATCTCCCTATCTCTCATTCTCTCAACCCCTTTCATTCGTTCACTCTCTACTTCCCCTCGCAGTAAGTACCAATGCGTTCTCGATTTAATGAGAACACAGAACTCCACCGTTCCTCTGCAGGCATTATTTACCTCGTGACGTCATCACGCTTATTCTCCGAGCAACTAGCTAATGGCGGTCCGGACATTTACGTAATGGTTCGCAATCCCGAAGTCCCGAGGTAGTAGTAATGCACGATTTCGTACCGAGGAAGAGGATCGCAAACTGCCAAGCCACCGAGCAACTCGCGTTTATTTTTGTTACGTAGAATTGTAATTAAACTGCGTAATATCAGCTAACGTTGGTAGTTTATTAGAAATCCTGTTCTTCGAACAATCCTGTTATTATTAGGGATCGTATTCTGTTTCAGGGCGTACGAAAATAAGATTATTTGTTCCTAGATTATATTGGCGTGCACCTGTAATTTTTGTTACTTACTGGCTTTTAAGAAACCCGGAGGTTCATTGCCGCCCTCACATAAGCCCGCCATCCTGAGCAAGATTAATCCAGTCTCTATCATCATATCTCACCTCCCTCAAATCCATTTTAATATTATCTTTCCATCTACGTCTCGGTCTCCCCAAAGGTCTTTTTCCCTCTGACCTCCCAACTAACACTCTATATACATTTCTGGATTCGCCCATACGTGCTACATGCCCTGCCCATCTCAAACGTCTGGATTTAATGTTCCTAATTATGCCAAGTGAAGGATACAATGCGTGCAGTTCTGCGTTGTGTAACTTTCTCCTGTAACTTCATCTCTCTTAGCCCCAAATGTTTTCCTAAGCACCTTATTCTCAAACACCTTTAACTTATGTTCCTCTCTCAAAGTGAGAGTCCAAGTTTCACAACCATAAACAACAACCGGTAATATAACTGTTTTATAAATTCTAACTTTCAGATTTTTTGATAGCAGACTGGATGATAAAAGCTTCTCAACCGAATAATAACAGGCATTTCCCATATTTATTCTGCGTTTAATTTCCTCCCAATATCATTTATATTTGTTACTGTTGCTCCCAGGTATTTGAATTTTTCCACTTCTTCAAAAGATAAATTTCCAATTTTTATATTTCCATTTCGTACAATATTCTGGTCACGAGACATAATCATATACTTTGTCTTTTCGGGATTAACTTCCAAATCTATCTCTTTACTTGCTGCCAGTAAAATTCCCGTGTTTTCCCTAATCGTTTGTGGATTTTCTCCTAACATATTCACGTCATCCGCATAGACAAGCAGCTGATGTAACCCGTTCAATTCCATACCCTCTCTGTCATCCTGGACTTTCCTAATGGCATACTCTAGGGCGAAGTAGTAAAGGTGATAGTACATCTCCTTGCTTTAGCCCGCAGTGAACTGGAAACGCATCTGACAGAAATTAACCTATACGGACTCTGCTGTACGTTTCACTGAGACACATTTTAATTAATCGAACTAGTTTCTTGGGAATACCAAATTCAATAAGAATATAATTTAAAACTTCTCTCTTAACCGAGTCATATGCCTTTTTGAAATTCTGAATAACTGATGTACTGTACCCTTATACTCCCATTTTTTCTCCATTATCTATCGAATACAAATTATCTAATCAATAGTTGATCTATTGCACCTAAAACCACACTGATGATCCCCAATAATTTCATCTACATATGGACTTAATCTTCTCAAAAGAATATTAGACAAAATCCTGTACGACGTCAACAAAAGTGATATTCGTCGAAAGTTACTACAGTTAGTCCTGTCACACTTCTTAAAGACAGGTACGATTATGGACTCCTTCCATATGTCAATCCATCTGGAGAAGTCCAAGTATATTTATGTATATCCTTATGGGAGAATGTTGTACTTTTGACAATTAAATTTTTTGATGTGGCAAAGTTGACTAACCTAACTCCATTATCATTAACTGCCCTTAAAGATGCCGATTACAACACCTTTGAAGAAGTACATAGTATCTCCGTCACTGGCAGTACACGGCGCATAGATATAATAGCTTTCAAGGAATCTACAAGATCTGGATTCATAATTGATCCCACTGTGCGTTTCGAAACGAATGAGGAACAGCCAGCAGAAATGGATAAGGAAAAAAGAATATCTACAATCCTGAATAATTTCGAGGAAAAATTGTTCCGGAGCCGGTATCGAACCCGGGACCTTTGGTTTAACGTACCAACGCTCTACCACTGAGCTACTCGGGAACTCTAGCCGACACCGATCCCGTTCCCGAGTAGCTCAGTGGTAGAGCGTTGGTACGTTAAATCAAAGGTCCCGGGTTCGATACCCGGCTCCAGGAACAATTTTTCCCTCGAAATATTCAAATCAACTTTACAGGGAGTTATACCTGAAAATCTTGATTTGCATAATACACGTCACTGTTCGTTAACAGAAAACCACAATTTAAGTCACACGGAGTTAGTGTGCACTCGAAGTTGGTTGCTTGACGGTTGTCAGCCCACTTTGAGGTCTGTGGATATAGAGGGAAAAATTGGATCGGTATCGGCTAGAGTTCCCGAGTAGCTCAGTGGTAGAGCGTTGGTACGTTAAACCAAAGGTCCCGGGTTCGATACCCGGCTCCGGAACAATTTTTCCCTCGAAATTATTCAAATCAACTTTAAATGGAGTTATACCTGAAAATCTTGATTTGCATAATACACGTCACTGTTCGTTAACAGAAACCACAATTTAAGTCACACGGAGTTAGTGTGCACTCGAAGTTGGTTGCTTGACGGTTGTCAGCCCACTTTGAGGTCTGTGGATATAGAGGGAAAAATTGGATCGGTGTCGGCTAGAGTTCCCGAGTAGCTCAGTGGAAGAGCGTTGGTACGTTAAACCAAAGGTCCCGGGTTCGATACCCGGCTCCGGAACAATTTTTCCTCGAAATTATTCAAATCAACTTCACAGGGAGTGATACCTGAAAATCTTGATTTGCATCTACAATCCTACTATTCCATATTACCTCCAAAAGTACCAGCTAGAAGAGCTTGAAGTAATCGGACTTCTGGTTGGAGCAAGAGGTACCGCTACTCTCTTCATGAAAGATGTGTTTAAGAGGCTTGGAATACCTACATCTAATATTCCGATTGTAACCTTAGCTGCATTGAAAGGATCAATTGAGGACCGTTTTTGCAAAACTTGCTAACTGCAATATTTGCAAAATTGAGATTTTGATGGATTCGTTAACATAAGGCAGGCTTCTACATGATGTTCAGAGCGTCTTAGTAAAATTCGGTTATTTCTCTTCATTGTAGTGTGTCAATGTGTGATCGTTTTTTCAAAACTTGCTTTCTGCTATAAGTGAGACATACAGCAAAACTGTCGATCTGGTTGGCGAGTTGGTATAGCGCTGGCTTTCTATGCCCAAGGTTGCGGGTTCGATCCCGGGCCAGGTCGATGGCATTTAAGTGTGCTTAAATGCGACAGGCTCATGTCAGTAGATTTACTGGCATGTAAAAGACCTCCTGCGGGACAAAATTCCGGCACATCCGGCGACGCTGATATAACCTCTGCAGTTGCGAGCGTCGTTAAATAAAACATAACATTTACAGCAAAACTTGCTTACTATAGTGTTTTGTCTCTCCTGTAAAATTCAGTTTTTTTCAGTTAGCAAGTTTTGCAAAAACGGTCCTCAATTGCTCTCCTGAAGCACCACCTATATTCGAAATGAAACCAAGTTCATTAGCATTCTTTACTTTTTTGTAACACTTGCCTCTCTAAAACTAGGTATATTTCCACCAATCACAAAATGTATTTGCAGCTATGTACTTGTAGGAGTTTCATTGTCAAAACAAAATTACTGGTTCACTGAACTTTTATACATTTATATGGTTAAGTACTCTTTGTCCCTTGTGGCAGCTCACGAATGGTGAGAAGATTTATGAATTAATGAATGTGCAGAAAATACATAATAAAGCTTAGATTTTAAATTACATTTTTTATTTATTAGATATTTATCTACACATATTTTGCAATTTTTAGCTATATATTATGTAGATATTTTTCATTTTCGTACTACATAAAACCCGGGCTCTAATCATGATTGCCCCTCTTGCAACTACTTCTACTGGGTGTTCATTTCAAAGTGTGTCATGACGTCACTGTTGTGAGTCAGCGATATGAAGCGAGTTTCAGCTTTTATGTCAGAGAAATTGCCTATTAATCAAGGCGTTCAATCTGAACTTGAGAACGTGTACGGTATAACTTGAACGTCGTAGCAACAGATGGCGGTCTGTACGGTCTGTGTGCTACCATAACCTCTTTCGAACTGTGTTTTGCGCGGGCAAGTCGTACGCAGGGTATTTGTTATCATCGGTTGCGTACGGCAACATTCCACAACACAAATCAAATGCTCCGTGTCCATGTTGACCGTCCAGTTAATGTCAACAAACACGTAAGTAATCGTCTTAACCCTCTCCCCATATACCGACAGTAAGAAAAAAACTCACTTCAGTACGTGTTTCCAAACAGTTCACATTCTTGCCACTACTGGCGTTACCGTACGTATCGGTAAGTAATCTTCAGAATGAACGCCGTACTTGCTAGGCAACTTCTCTCGCATTTACAGTAGCGTGCGAATTAATCCGAACACGACATATTTTTACATTTTCTGTCATTGTTGGCCTCACAGCTGCTCATACCGCTTTAATTGACATCTGCAGTACGTGTAATTCCATTGTTGAAGGTCTGTCGGTATTATTTTTTTATAATATGTGACATTTTGCCTGTTGTTTTGTACTTATAAGCATTTCAGTTGTGTTGAAGACTTAATACTGCAATCCTGTGTACATTCTGTCGTCTTCACAAATGGATACAACGCCACGAAAATGGTCTAAAATTATAACATTAGCAGAGCATTCTTCTACGACACAGAGGCAAATTGCTGCAGAATGTTACATCGGTTTGGCTACTGTTAATTCGATCATAAAACGATACAGGAGACTGGATCCATCACACCCCAGAAAAAGGAAACTGTGGCCGGAAAAGGAAGACTTCACCTGCAGATGATCGTTTAATTGTCAGGAAAAGTAAATTAAATTCTAGACTAACTGTTGTCGACTTAACCCGTGGGTTAATGGCTACCACTGGGGCGGATATTCACGTCACAACAGTGCGGCGTAGGCTTTTGGAAGCTGGACGAAGGGCTCGTAAGCCTATTAAGAAGCAACTGCTAACCCCTGTTATGTGCAAAAAACGCTTAATGAGGGCAAAATTACATCAACACTGGATAGTGAATGACTAGAAGAATGTACTTTTTTCCGACGAGTCTCATTTCGAGGTCCACTGCCACCGTGTTTCTTACGTACGGAAATGATCCGAAAAAGTAACAGCAGCTCATCTCCAACAAGCACCCAAATACCCCCCTAAAGTAATGTTTTAGGGTTGTTTTACACATGAAGGGCCTGGAGCATTAATACCTTTCAAGGGAATGATGAATTCTGACAAATATATTCACTTATTGGAAACCAGAATCGTACCTTAGCTGCAAAAATCATTTCTGGATGGCAGAGGTGTGTTCCAACAAACCTGGCACCATGCCATACGTCTCGAAAAACTACAGAATTCTTCAACAAGAAGAATATTCAGGTACTCCCCTGGTCAGGCAACTCACCCGACATCAACCCCATTGAGAACTTGTGGTCAATTTGCAAGAGAAGAATGCAAAAAATGGATTGTTCTAAAAAAGGAGAAGATGATTTCTGCCCTCATTGGTGTATGGTTTCGCGATGAAGAAATGAAGAATATTTGTGGGAAATTAGTGGAATCCATGCCAAATCGTCTCAGAGCTGTTATTAGGAACAAGGGAGGCCTCATAGATTACTGAGGTATGTTTTAGATCCTTTTTTTTATCCCGTTTGAGCGTTTTTGCATAAGTAATTACGTTGTTCGGATTAATTTGCACGCTACTGTAGGTAATACGCCTTTGCGGAAGTGTAGGAAGATTGAATTCTCTAGGCTCATCGGCTAGCCACATGACGACATACAGCGAGCCATGACACACTTTGAACTGAACACCCAGTAGTTATTGCAGTAGGTTACAATGTTGAACAAAGAGCGGTGCTCCGTTTGTCTCTGTGCCCCAACATTTTTAATTCAGGCAATAAGGCCATTCAAATCTGAACAGCCTGTCGCTTGTGATCGATTGGGCTAAAATACAGATTTGGCAGCCAGCGCGCCTCTTTTGTTTCCTGTTTCTACTGAGCCATTCAATACAAGATGTGCAGTTGCTGTTTGGAGTGCACGGAGTATTTGAATGACAAACAGTTTGAAAGCACGCAGCCTGCAATCAAACACGTGGACTCCTGTTTCCTAAGGCGATGGATGCTATTGCAAAGAGATCAGCGGTCCAGCCCGAAGGGGCGTGCGTCGTTATCCGATCGGACAGAACATCGATTTTCCGTGCCTTCAAAACCAGGCTTGTTGAAGAGGAATTTTTGGTTTACGGAAACGGAGTTTTGACAGACTTTCTAAATGATACCCTCTCCTTATGACAAGAATAAAAATATAATCATAATTTTAAGCGTGAAACTAGGAAGTTCTCCCTTAACCCTCCTGCTACAAAGTGGGGTAACAGGATTACGTCACCAATAATTTTTCAATATTATATTTTTGTATTGGATTTATAGTTTGGGTTTAAACATATTAAACACTATTTCATCTGTATTCACTCTCAATTTTAATTTTATTTTTGTCTGTATTGGAATCCCCTCCTGAGCACGAGTCTTACTCATTCAGGAGTGGGCTAGTTTATCTTTCATTGTATTTATTAATTTCTATTCATTTCAAACTTACTAGCAATAAAAATAAATAAATAAATGAATAAATAAATCAATCAATCAATCAATCTATCTATCAATCATTCAATCAATCAATAAATGAATAAATTAATGAATAAATAAATGAAAAATTAAATGAAGGAATAAATAAGTAAATAAGTAAATAAATCAATCGATGAATAAATAAACAAATAAATAAATAAATCAATCAATGAATAAATGAATAAATAAATAAGTAAATAAATGAATAAATAAATAAGTGCATAAATAAATAAATGAATGAGTAAATAAATGAATATATAAATAAATGAATAAATAAATAAATAAATATATAAATCAATGAATAAATAAATGAATAAATAAATAAGTACATGAATAAATAAGTCAATGAATAAATAAATAAATAAATATATAAATAAATCAATGAATATATAAATGAATAAATAAATAAGTAAATAAATAAATAAACAAACAAATAAGTACATGAATAAATAAATAAATGAATAAATAAGTAAATAAATAAATGAATAAATAAGTACATGAATAAATAAATAGATAAGTACATGAATAAATGAGTAAATAAATAAATAAAAAATAAATAAATAAATAAGTGCATGAATAAATATATATATATATAATATATAAATAAATGAATAAACCAATGAATAAATAAATCAATGAATAAATCAATCACTGAATAAATAAACGAATAAATAAATAAGTACATGAATAAATAAATAAATGAAGAAATAACTAAATATATAAATGAATGAATAAATAAATAAATGAACAAATAAAAGAATAAATAAATAAGTAAATAAATAAATAACAAATAAAAGTATATTAATAAATAAATCAATGAATAAATCAATGAATAAATAAATAATAAATAGTATATGCTACTTGTGGACACTCGTGTGAAATTCGTGCCTACATAAAGGTGGGCTCCCATCAGGACTCGCTCCAAATTTTAATTCCATATCTGTACATACATTTCCATACATTTACATTTTCCTACACGTTAGCAATAATTGTCGAAGAACGGTTGGTAATACCTGTAACAAAGTGGTTACGTGTGCCAGTTTGAAACTCACGGCACACCGCTCTAGTCTCAGTTTATGGAGTATTTCGTTATCAGGTTCACGAAATGAAATGCAAATCACGTGTGCGTGTTTGCATGGCTGAAGAATAAAATTTCGGAAAGTCAAGATAACTGTAACATTGTTCCTGGGGTAAATAGGTGAAACGTTAGTCCTCCCGTATAAGTAAATGAGATTGCAAACTTGCAGCAGTCTGCGCAAGCGCAGAACTGGATAATAAATAAAAAAACGTGCAGAATTGGCATAAGGTAGGGTGACCAGACGTCCTTTTTGTCCGGACATGTCCTCCTTCTTTAGGCCTTTGTCCGGGGTTCGGGCGGATTTTAAATTATCAAGAAATGTCCTCCTTTTCGTAACTTGTATGGCTGATATTTTTAAATTATCTTATTTGACGCATTTTTCAAGTACGTATAATTGTCTGTAGGTGGCAGCAGCATCGACGGAATATATTTTTCCACGATAATAACTATCTTTGATCCTAGTTGTTGCGGTCGTTGCTTTCATATGTATCTAACTGTAAAATAATGTTATATTATTAAATTCTATCATAAATATGCTGCAATAAAATAGATGTTGACATCATTCTAAGTATAATATAGGCCTAAATCTGTACTGTAAATGTTTTATATTAAAATATATAATCACATAATTTAAAGTACAATATGGGCCTAAGCCTAATTCTAAGTACATATTTTCTGTCCTCTTTTTTCGGACAATGTCCTCCTTTTTTAAGCTTTGTGTCCTCTTTCTTTTAACGATGTGAATCTGGGCACTCCAGCATAAGAATACACTTATTATCTATCCACCCATTCACCAGATCCGTCCTTTCGTCAATCCAAACATGAGTATATTCGTCTGTCTGTCCATCCAGCTATCCGCATACTCGAACATAGATTCATCCATTCATTCATCACTCAACCACCCATCCATCCATCCACTCAACCACCCATCCATCCACACACCCATCCACTCAACTATCCATCCATCAACTCAACCATTCATCCATCCATCCAGCCATCCATCATCCATCCATCCGCTCAACCATCCATCCATCCACACACCCATCCACTCAACTATCCATCCATCCACTCAACCATTCATCCATCCATCCAGCCATCCATCCATCCACTCAACCATCCATCCATCCATCCATCCATCCACACACCCATCCACTAAACTATCCATCGATCCACCAACTATTCATCCATCCACTCAACTATCCATCCATCCACTCAACCATTCATCCATCCACTCAACCATCCATCCATCCATCCACCCAACCATTCATCCCACTCAACTATCCATCCATCCACTCAACCATTCATCCATCCATCCAGCCATCCATACATCCATCCATCCGCTCAACCATCCATCCATCCATCCATCCATCCATCCATCCACACACCCATCCACTTAACTATCCATCCATCCACTCAACTATTCATCCATCCATCAAATATCCATCCATCCACTCAACCATTCATCCATCCACCCAACCATTCATCCATCCACTCAACTATCCATCCATCCACTCAACCATTCATCCATCCATCCAGCCATCCATCCATCCATCCATCCGCTCAACCATCCATCCATCCACACACCCATCCACTCAACTATCCATCCATCCACTCAACCATTCATCCATCCATCCATCCATCCATCCATCCACCCATCCACTCAACCATCCATCCATCCATCCATCCATCCATCCACACACCCATCCACTAAACTATCCATCCATCCACTCAACTATTCATCCATCCACTCAACCAGCCATCCATCCACTCAACCATCCATCCATCCACTCAACCATTCATCCATCCACTCAACTATCCATCCATCCACTCAACCATTCATCCATCCACTCAACCATCCATCCATCCACTCAACTATCCATCCATCCACTCAACCATTCATCCATCCACTCAACCATCCATCCATCCACTCAACCATCCATCCATCCACTCAACCATCCATCCATCCACTCAACCATTCATCCATCCACTCAACCATCCATCCATCCACTCAACTATCCATCCATTCACTCAACCATTCATCCATCCACTCAACCATCCATCCATCCACTCAACTATCCATCCATCCATCCACTCATCCATCCATCCATCCATCCACTCAACTATCCATCCACACTCAACCATTCATCCATCCATCCATCCATCCGCTCAACCATCCATCCATCCATCCACACACCCATCCACTCAACTATCCATCCATCCACTCAACCATTCATCCATCCAGTCAACCATTCATCCATCCATCCATTCACTCAATTATCCATCCATTCACTCAACCATCCATCCACTCAACTATCCATCCATTAACTCAACCATTCATCCATCCATCCACTCAACCATTCATCCATCCATCCACTCAACTATCCATCCATCCACTCAACTATCCATCCACTCAACCATCCATCCACTCAACTATCCATCCATCCACTCAACCATTCATCTATCCATCCAGCCATCCATCCATCCATCCGCTCAACCATCCATCCATCCATCCACACACCCATCCACTCAACTATCCATCCATCCACTCAACCATTCACCCATCCACTCAACCATTCATCCATCCACTCAACCATTCATCCATCCATCCATCCACTCAACTATCCATCCATTCACTCAACCATCCATCCACTCAACTATCCATCCATCCACTCAACCATCCATCCACTCAACTATCCATCCATCCACTCAACCATCCATCCACTCAACTATCCATCCACTCAACCATCCATCCATTCAACTATCCATCTACTCAACTATCCATTCACTCAACTATCCATCCACTCAATTATCCATCCACTCAACTATCCATTCACTCAACCATCCATCCATCCACTCAACTATCCATCCACTCAACCATCCATCCACTCAACTATCCATCCACTCAACCATCCATCCATCCACTCAACTATCCATCCACTCAACTATCCATCCATCCACTCAACCATCCATCCACTCAGCCATCCATCCACTCAACTATCCATCCATTCACTCAACCATCCATCCACTCAACTATCCATACATCCAATCAACCATCCATCCAACCACTCAACCACCCACTCTTTTACCTAAGCGAACTCTCTACCAACTGAGCCACCAACACAGCTTGCACGTACTAGCAGAACGTGAAGTCAGAACGACGAACGACGCTGAGCGTTCGTATATGAACACTGGGTGTGATAATGACAGAAGAGGAACGTCCGTTTCCTACGTGGGATTCGAAATCACGGCAGCGGCTTCCCGCGGCATCAAACATGCACCTCAGCTGCTGCTTAAATATTAATTACGAAGCTGCAAAGATGGAAGTCTTTAAGCAAAGCTCGTGTAATCCGTCGTGTGCCCAGGTGCAACACCGCCGCTCACAGCATTACAGGCATTGGTTTCTTGCACGGAAGTGTGTTTATGTTACGCCATATTGAAATGTCGACCTACCCGTTCCTATTGATTTTTCATATTAAATTATGTACGAGTACAACCAGCTGTGGAATACGCACCTTTAAGTAGTAGCGTTGCTTGCAGGAGCGGTTGTCGGTTCGAATCCCGTCTAATTTGTTCGTTAAAGCTACGTTTCCTACGTTACCTTAGATAGCGGCTCAGAATTGTTCTGAGCCCACATGATATTTTCCCTATAAGATCTGTAAGTAAGTAAGTAAGTAAGTAAGTAAATAAGTAAGTGAATAAGTAAGTAAGTAAGTAAGTATGTAATAAGTAAGTAAATAAATAAGTAAGTAAGTAATAAGTAAGTAAATAAGTATATAAGTAAGTAAATAAGTAAGTAAATAAGTAAGTAAGTAAAGAAGTCAGTAAGTAAATAAGTAAGTAAGTATGTCAGTAAATATGTAAGTAAGTAAGTAAATAAGTAAGTAAGTAAATAAGTAAGTAAATAAGTAAGTAAATAAGTAAGTATGTAATAAGTAAGTAAATAAGTATGTAAGTAAGTATATAAGTAAGTAAGTAAATAAGTAACTAAATAAGTATGCAATAAGTAAGTAAATAAGTATATAAGTATATAAAGTAAATAAGTAAGTAAATAAGTAAAGTAAATAAGTAAGTAAATAAATAAGTAAGTATGTAAGTAAATAAGTAAGTAAATAAATAAGTAAGTAAATAAAAGTAATTAAGTAAGTAAATAAGTAAGTAAGTAGTAAATAATTAAGTAAATAAATAAGTAAATAAGTAAGTATGTAAGTAAATAAGCAAGTAAATAAGTAAGCAAGTAAATAAGTAAGCAAATAAGTAAGTAAGTATCTATGTAAATAAGTAAGTAATTAAGTAAGTAAATAAGTAAGTAAATAAGTAAGTAATTAAATAAGTAAGTAAATAAGTAAGTAAGTATGTAAGTAAATAAGTAAGTAAATAAATAAGTAAGTAAATAAGTAAGTAAATAAATAAGTATGCAATAAGTAAGTAAATAAGTATGCAATAAGTAAGTATATAAGTAAGTAAATAAATAAGTAACTAAATAAGTATGCAATAAGTAAGTAAATAAGTATGTAAGTAAGTATATAAGTAAGTAAATAAGTAAGTAAATAAGTAAGTATGTAAGTAAATAAGTAAGTAAATAAATTAAGTAAATAAGTAAGTAAATAAGTAAGTAAGTAAAAATAATTAAGTAAATAAATAAGTAAGTAAATAAGTAAGTATGTAAGTAAATAAGCAAGTAAATAAGTAAGTAAATAAGTAAAATAAGTAAGTAAGTAAATAAGTAAGTAATTAAGTAAGTAAAAGTAAGTAATTAAGTAAGTAAATAAGTATGTAAGTAAATATGTAAGTAAATAAGTAAGTAAGTAAATACGTAAGTAATTAAGTAAGTAAATAAGTAAGTATGTACGTAAATAAATAAGTAATTAAGTAAGTAAGTATGTAAGTAAATAAGTAAGTAATTAAGTAAGCAAATAAGTAAGTAAATAAGTAATTAAATAAGTAAATGAGTAAGTAAATAAGTAAGTAAGTATGTGAGTAAATAAGTAAGTAATTAAGTAAGTAAATAAGTAAGTAAGTAAATAAGTAAGTAGGCTATATATCAAATTTGGACTGGAGCATAAATCCTTGAATGCATTGAAGTATGCCTGGATTGGTGGATATTACTCGTATATGGGCAGCTGGACGACTGGGTTTGTGAAAAGGAATGTGAGCCTTGGATTGCGTACAGACGAGCGCACGTGCACGTGTATTTGCAAGACTGGAACACGGGGCGCATAGCTCTGGTATTGATTCTGCGTGTATTGCAGATACAAACAGCGATATTAAAATACATACGCTACGTTTTCTTCCTTTTGTTGCATTACATAAAAGGCATTTGTACCGATATTAGATAAACATTTTCAACGGATTTCGAAGTTATTATGGATGAAGTATTTTAAACTTCAAAATTTTGTAAAGGTGAATATGTAATAGTTTTTCTGTTCGTATTATTATTATTATTATTATTATTATTATTATTATTTTATTGATTTCTTTGTTGCTGTTATTTATATTTGCTGTGCACTTTTATACTGATTGAGTGGAAGACAAGGCCTTATGATCTTAACTCTGCTAGTAAAAATAAATGAATTAAATAAATGAAGAAATAATTTAATCAATTTTGAATCTTGCGTACACTACTTTTAACACTTGAATATAAGTAATTAACTAGCGGACTTACTCGTGTTAATTATGTAAGATTCTGCGGCTTACAGCTGTTTTGGTGCTTCATCACACCATCCTCAGAGCCTACTAGATCTCGGCGTCATCTCGAACTTCTCTGCCTGTTATGTGGGTGCGTTTGATTGTTGAAAGGTGTTGAAAAGTGGAGTCAAATAGTGTGTGTGTACTGAAATCGATTTGTGTGTTGAGAATTTGATCAGGGTGTGTTTTAGTGTGTTTGTGTATTTTATATTATTCTAGTGTGTTGAGTTTTTGGTTCTTGGGTTGTATGTGTAAGATTCCCATGTCTGTATTTATGTTATTGTATGTGTGGTTAGCATTAGTTATGTGTTCGGCATATGTAGATGTATTGTGTCCTCTGGTTATTGCTTTAATGTGTTCTTTGTAGCGTGTTTGGAATGATCTGCCTGTCTGTCCTATGTAGAACTTGTCGCAACTATTACATGTGAGTTTGTATACACCTGTGTGGTCGTATTTATTTGTTTGTGAACATATGAAAAAAAAGCACACATAAGATCGCATCTTCATTCAGAAAGCAGAAATACAACATAGCATATAGAACAGAAAACACAATACAAAGACATCTCAACACACAAAAACCACAAATCCGACACGACGCACAGTGGTCTAAAATCCATATTTAGGAGGACAAATGCAGAAAAATGACATGTAAAAAATGAAATTAAACCCTTAAATCATTTTTCCTATATAACTGAGTAACACTCAATTGATTATCTTAATCAGCGGAGGTGGCTGCATAGCGAGATAAGAAGCCGGTAACATGCCACATTTCGCCACCCAGCATTCTTACTCAGCAAGCGCCGCGAGTCTGCCGTTTTCCTTGTGCTGTAACTCTGTTGTAAGTGGTCGAATCCATTCATATTTGGTACCAACATGTCAAGTAGTTCTTTAGGTATGTAACACTGTTTGTTTTTGTTACATTTAATGTTATTATAGTATGTAAAATTAGAATGAATGGACACGGACAAAATATAAATATAACCATTGAGTGCAGACTTTGCTAAGGTAGAGAAAAAAACCCCCTTTGGTTCGTCCAAAATGTTTTTTTTTTTTTCACTTCCTCCACTATTTACCTCTATTTTAAATCTAGTCTTAAGGTGCGCAGATTTAGGTCTTTATAATTTATGAGCACTATTCTTTCGAGGTGCAGTAGTGGCATTTTTCTCGGTTGCAGTTATTTCAATATCTGTCTGAATCTGCTTCCGCAGTATAATTCAGGGAATTCAAGATGACAGCTTGTTAATTATGTACAAAATAAGCTTCCTGAGTGTCCAAAAAGGTGCCTAAAATGTTACATTTCACCCCCATAAGATTTTGTCTAAATGCATCCCCCTGTAAACTTCTGATACCAACGTAAACAGTGTATACAAAACAAATGTACTAAGTGTAACTACTGTACAAAATTTCATAAAATCTGTTAGATAGGACAAAGTTACTAATTTTGTCTAATTGACCCTATAAGGGGTAGTTACACTAGACCAACGTAATGAGAGTTTGTATACAAAACATACATGCTACCTGTAACTACTTTGTAAAATTTCATACAAATCTGTTAAATAGTAGAAAAGTTACTAATTTTTGTCTAATTGTGCCTCCTATAAGGAGTAGTTCTCCTTATACCAACGTAATCAGAGTTTGTATACAAAACATATATGTTCCTTGTAACTGTTTTGTAAAATATCATACAAATCTATCAAATAGGAGAAAAGTTACTAATTTTGTTTAATTGCGCCCCCTATAAGGGGTAGTTCCTCTTATACCAACGTAACGAGAACTTGTATACAAAACATACATGCTACCTATAACTACTTTGTAAAATTTCATACAACTCTGTTAAATAGGAGAAAACTTACTAATTTTGTCTAATTGCGCCCCCTATAAGGGGTAGTTCCCCTTATACGAACGTAATCAGAGCTTGTATACAAAACATTATGCTTGTAATTGCTTTGCAAAATTTAAAAAAATCTGTTAAATAGGAGAAAAGTTACTAATTTTGTCTAATTTTTAAGGGGTAGTTCCCCTTACCAACGTAACGAGTTGTATACAAAACGTATTCTGTAACTGCTGTGTAAAATTTCATAAAAATCTGTTAAATAGGAGAAAACTTACTAATTTTGTCTAATTGCCCCCCTATAAGGGGTAGTTCCCCTATATGAACGTAATCAGAGCTTGTATACAAAACATATATGCTTCTTGTAATTGCTTTGTAAAATTTCAAAAAAATCTGTTAAATAGGAGAAAAGTTATTTTGTCTAATTTCGCCCCCTATAAGGGGTAGTTCTTTATACGAACGTAATCAGAGTTTGTATACAAAACATATATGCTTCTTGTAATTGCTTTGTAAAATTTAAAAAATCTGTTAAATAGGAGAAAAGTTACTAATTTTGTCTAATTTCGCCCCCTATAAGGGTAGTTCCCCTTATACCAACGTAACGAGAGCTTGTATACAAAACGTATATGCTACCTGTAACTGCTGTGTAAAATTTCATAAAAATCTGTTAAATAGGAGAAAAGTTACAAATTTTGTCTAATTGCGCCCCTATAAAAACGTAATCAGAGCTTATACAGAACATATATGCTACTTGTAACTGTTTTGTAAAATTTCATAAAAATCTGTCGGATAGGAGAAAAGTTTCTAATTTTGTCTAAATGCCCCCCTATAATAGTTCCCTTATACCAACGTAACGAGAGCTTGCATACAAAACATATATGCCACCTGTAACTACTGTGTAAAATTTCATAAAAATCTGTTCGGTAGCTGAAAAGTTATTAATATGTCCCGCTAAATTTGCATTCTAGACCACTGTGCGACGCCGAGATCTAGTAGGCTCTGAGTAGGTGTAATGAAGCACCGAAACAGCTGTAAGCCGCGCAAACTGTTAGTAACACGAGTAAGTCCGCTAGTTAATCAATTAAATAATTTAAATTGTAGGAAACATCATCGTAGTATCAGTCTTTATCACTATAAACAGTCTACGAGGTCTAATTTTGAATAATGAAACAGAAACAATACGCTGTACCACGCGTAAAAAATACGAGTCGTCTGGATATAGTCCACGAACAGCTAACCTTATATCCGTAGGCCCGAGGATAAAATACGGTCCCTACTAATCAGACTTCACATATACGTCATGTTACTGCTTATACAGGGACATCATTTTATTTTTACTTCAATTTTTATTGTACCTGAGTTTTTAATGTACTTCACTCCCACCCTTCTACTAAGGAAGTTCCAACTCCACACAGAACCAAGACCGCAGATAGTAAGCAGTACTGATTACTGAGTATAGTACGTTCCAGAAATATGTTCGAGTGACGAAAGAGCTTTCATTATTGAATCATATTTTCGCACAGGTACTGTCCGTTTGCCTACGTCGCATCCCGATTTCCCCCACCTGTTCTGCTCGCCCTCTGTAATTGGGCTGTCTTAGCTCTTTTCTGAAAACATTAATTTCTCTTAGGAATTGGACGTTTACGTAATATTATACAGCTGTTTAATTTAACTTAAATAAAAGGGCCTCGTTAAGAATTAACTGTCACGATTTCCTCCTTTCTACAATCCTGCGGCATAACCACTTGGACGGACAGTAGATAGCATGTCTGAGTAATTTTATATTTTCGGGTCGGGCAGAAGTGAAGATTGAATTCACAGTACGTGAGTAGGTACAGAATTATTTCAACATGAGTTACTAGTACGAAGGACGAAACTGGCAATTGGAATTAGATGCAATAGTCTATAGTGCGATAATATGCACAAAAGAACTGAAGCCTGTATCGAAATGAACGGCCACCATTTTCAAAATTGTGTTTAAATATTCATATTATGATTATTTTTCAATTTAACTTCTTTCTCTATATTGTACGCTAATGTGCTTGACAGTATAATATACACTGCATAATGAATACGTTCGCGTGGATAACTCACTTCGTGAGTAAAAACACACATTCTTAATACAGTACTGTAGTTTGAGTAAAGAAAAACCTAATGAAAATTATCAAACTCAAAATCGCGATATTTCCTAGTTTACGTAAATGGATGAACTACTTTTCTTCCATCCTATACCTAGTAGAGTGATTTGTGTTTTACGCCAGTATCATCGAACTCCAGTCTTGGAGGGGGAGCAAGCGGTGTTTCCGGTTCTCTAAACGTATAGACAGGTTAATATTAAAAATGTTAGTAAAAGTAAAATGATGTCCCTGTAGTACACCCCAAGTCTTTGAAGCTGTCCACTTGTTCTACTGCCTCATTTAGAATTCGCACGTTTACCTTCTGTATTTTTCTTCCTATGACCATGGTCTTCGTCTTGTTTGCATTTATCTTCATCCCATACTGCTCACAGCTGTCATTTAGCTCTAGTAGCATACATATCCTTTAGTATCATCCTCTCTTCTGCTAACAACGCCGTATCATCAGCAAATCTTTATGCACTTTAATCTTCTTTCTCCTACTATCACCCCTCCCATGTTCTGAAATCAGTTCTTCACTAATTCCTCCAAATAGATGTTGAACAGGGTAGCGATGAAAGGCTGGTGAACCGTAAGCACTGTAATGTTATTCTTTGAGATATTTCAAACAAAAAGGTTTAATACAATTTTTGCTCGTTTATTGCTTCTTTTCCAAGATAAAAACTGTTTTATACGAAGCATTTCATAGCGTGTTTTGGGAAAGCCATTGATTTAATTCCCAATATGCTCTATCAATTTAAGAGAGCAGTGTATTATGATAATAAATTATTGAAAGAATTTTAGTTTTGTCCTTGAAATATGTAGAAATTTGGTTCGAACAAATGTAACTTTTCGTTCTACAAAGGAATTTTACGACGTTGCATTTGCTCAGATAAGATTTGTGCACATTTAAAGGAAAAAATTAAAATTATTTCTAACATTTATTATCATAATACATCCATTCATTCATTTAGTGTTCTGCCCAAGGGCAGGTCTTTCACTGCAAACCCAGCTTTCTCCAATCTTTCCTATTTTCTGCCTTCCTCTTTGTCTCCGCATATGATCCATATATCTTAATGTCGTCTATCATGTGATATCTTCTTCTCCCGTTCACCATTCCTTCCAGTACCTCCTTCTGTATGCAGTTTCTTCTCAGCCAGTGACCCAACCAATCGCTTTTCCTCTTTCTGATCAGTTTCAGCATCATTCTTTCTTCATCCACTCTTTCCAACACAGCTTCATTTCTTATTCTGTCTGTCCACATCACACGTTCCATTCTCTTCCATATCCACATTACAAATGCTTCTATTCGCATCTCTTCACTTCGACGTCATGTTCATATATCTGTCCCATACAATGCCACACTCTATACAAAGCACTTCACTAGTCTCTTCCTTAGTTCTTTTTCCAGAGGTCCGTAGAAGATGCTCCTTTTTCTATTAAAAGCTTCCTTTGCCATTGCTATTCTCCTTTTGACTTCCACTGCTCTCTTAAATTGACTGCAGACAAACTCTTGAGGATGGAGGTAAAAACAATATACTTTGCATACTTCCACTCAGTAATGAGTTTTGGAATAATATTCTGGGGAAATTCCACAGATAGTAACAGTATATTTCTATTACAAAAAAGAGTAATTAGAATAATAGTAGGTGCCAAATCTAGGGAATCGTATAGGACTATTTTTAAAGAACTACAAATAATGCCCATGGTCTGTCAGTATATGTTTTCATTAATAATCTTCCTCGTATGTAATCGTGAAAACTTTGTAACTAATTCAACAGTTCATAGAATAAATACACGTCAAAAATGACTTTCATACTCCATCGGCAAGTCTATCCTGCTATCAAAAGGAGTGCGTTATATGGCAGTAAAAATTTTTAATAGCCTCCTATCGATATAAAGAATGAAACTCAAAACATAAAGATTATTTAGGGCCAAATTAAAGAAGTATCTAATTTCTCACGTCTTCTATTCTGTAGGTGAATTCATGACATTCAATAACACTTCATGAAATTGATACTAAAACTTTGTGTTGTACTAGTAGACTATATTGTAAATCTCGTCTGTATATATTTCATCTAGACTGTGACTATAAATTAAGACTTTATAATAGTATTAAGTTTTTTGACTTGTTCCATATTCTAGCTATAAGCATGTATGAATACCATGGAATGTTAATAAATACAATAAATACAATACAATACAATACAATAATACACTACTGAGCATATTGAGAATTAAATCGATGGCTTTCCCAAAAAACGCTGTGAAATATTTAATATAAAATCATTTTATCTCGAAAAGGAAACATAAACGATCAAAATTGTATTAAACTTTTTTGTTTTAAATATGTCAAAGAATAATTTCTTGACATTAATAAGTATGGTTCGGATAAAGTAGCTCTATCAGGATAGGCATCCTTGGTCCTTCCGTGTCCCTCAGTCAGCTCACTGATGTTTCAGGAAGTTGGTGGGGAGCGCTTCTCCTAGCAGGTAGAGTTTTAGCTAGTGGAAGGAGGTAATGTTTACTTAGTCTATAGCAAGTCAAGGCCCTATCCTATACAGTTAAACAGCCCATTATGATACAGCTGCTTTATCCAAACCTTATTAATGACACTATTTATTGTTCAACCTGTATATTGCGATATTTCAACGCATAAAATTTCGCGGTCTAATTATGACAAACCCAATAAATACTGCACCATTTCTAACCAGGGGATATTGCAAACTGACTCTGACCTTTATCGATGTTAATGGTTAGTTGTTTCAGGGGCAAGCCCAGGGCTGTTTTGATGAAGTGAAAACATTGTTAGAAAGGAATTTCTCCCTACACACTGATTTAAGGCTCATTCACAATGAAAATTAAACATAACGTAAGCGTTAACTTAAGAATATAAACGTTACGGTAAAATCAAGAAGTCATACCATCATTCACGATGGGAATATAAACATAATCGCAAACATATTTGGTAACCATGGAAACATAACAACGACGCCATTTCCTCATATCCTGTCGTATACTTCAGCGCTCCTCGATTTTTTTAATTGGTTATTTAACGACGCTGTATCAACTACTAGGTTATTTAGCGTCGATGAGATTGATGATAGCGAGATGATATTTGGCGAGATGAGGCCGAGGATTCGCCATAGATTACCTTGCATTCACATTACGATTGGGGAAAACCTCGGAAAAAACCCAACCAGGTAATCAGCCCAAGCGGGGATCGAACCCGCGCCCGAACGCAACTTCAGACCGGCAAGCAAGTGCCTTAACCGACTGAGCCACGCCGGTGGCTCGCTCCTCGATTGTGTACTGTTTGCAAATCACGTAAGCATAAGCATGAAAGTTTGGAGTTTGCAAACTTTCATGTTAACGTCTTACGGTAATGTTTATGTCAATGCTTATGTGAATCATTGTGAATGATCCCATTTGGTAGCCTGGGGGCAAACTTCTGTTACGGTTATGTTTAATTTTCATTGTGAATTGGCCTTTACAGCAAGACAAGGGTACTGGCACTTCACGAAGGAAGTTTTTTCACCGTCGATTCTTATGTGGCAACATTTGCCGGATGTCATGTGAATTGAGAACATCTGAGATGAGCGAATATCTCTCCTCGAACAAGAAGCTTCTCGCTGTTCCAATTGGTTCGTTTCAACAATTGCGTTGAGGCAGGTGACGTCTAGACTAGCAATTCAATACTGCGGATCTTACAGCCTCTATCTGTGACAAGACTCGCGGGGGCATTACAACTTGCTGATAACTCAAGCTGCTAGATGCGAGGCAGCTGTAGTGGTTGTTCACAAACCGTGTTCCACGGCTACGAGACATCGGTGAAGGCTGGTTCACAATAAACCGGAAACGAGAATCGGAACGAAAACGAAAACGGTAAAACTGTTAAAATATATACATTTAAATGTGAGCATTCACAATAACGAAAAGCTTCCCGGAGCCCGAGATCGGGAACGGAGAGTTGGCCAAGTTTCAACTTTGGCGTTCACGTTTCCGATCACAGCCCACTAGATTCATTCTATTGCCATCTAAAAGCTATTTTGTCGTCGTATAATTTTGTAGCAAGAAGACCGTGACATAACCTATGCATTATTTTGTTCTGTGCTGTGCATCATGGAGCAAGTTTTATTTGATGAGATTCTAATATTGAGTGTTGAGGAAAATCTTCACTTTACGATAAGAGGCGCGCCTCGTATAAAGATGAGAAAATGAAGGAGAATACGTGGCTTTCAATAGCTGCATCTTTGAACACCGATCGTAAGTGAATCATATTTTATTACTGTATTGGTTGTATTACACACTACATATTCATGCTTCAATTCAATAACTACTGTTGTGTTCATTTTTGTTCTATTACAAATGTTTCTTCTCTAATTATTTTACGTTATGGTAGGCTTAAAATAGGTTGTGATAATAAAGATGCATGGGCATATTTATAGTACCGTACCTAATGAAATGTTTCAGTTGAAATTTCGAAGTTGGTTAACCTTTGTTTATGTTGGCTGCCTTGTACTCATGAGAGAACGCCATTGGTCAATTATACACAAATAACATCAGAATGCGTAATATCGACTTTACATATCGTTATTGACATGCATATCGATCTGCATAGTCGTCTACGTTCTCGGTTCATTGTGAATAAAAAATTTTCATATTCACGTCCTCTGCTTCTCGTTTTCATCCTGGTTCTCGTTCCCGGTTTATTGTGAACCAGCCTTGAGTGTCAGGGTCTTCTTAACTCTATCTGACGTAATGGAAAATTGTAACGTAACTGGTATCGCGTGGTGCCAATATGACTCATGGACTCTCTCATGATCTTGGAACCGCACTTTTAACTTTTTACCTAAACTTTTGCATTAGGGTAGGCTAGCCTGATTTTTTATGGTCCAACAGGGGACATCGACAATTTCAAGAAAAACCACAAACGCTTACCTAGTGACTCTCCGTTGAAATATTACAGAAAATACATCTGTGGCCGGGAGGAAAAAGGTCTTAAGTCAATTTTTTGTGAAAATGAGATTTTTATATATTCTGAAAGCGGAAACAATTCTCTACAATCTGGTAAAACGGCTAAAGTCAAATAAGACTCCTGACTGGATTTACAGAGCGTTACCAAATGTCTAAGTACTTTTGAATCGAGGACACACAGAATAAAGGACTTAAGTATATTTAATAATTTATTCCTTACAAACCCTCACATGTTTACTTTCCATGCTTCGTTTTAAAAAGGTCTAACTTGTATTTTAGCCATTTTATCACAAGCTGATGCCCTTTCCTTTTAAAACTTTAAGTACCAGGGTAAACAGTCCTATAATTGTTTAAGACCCATTTTGCATTCCTAATAATTTACATTTCTCATTTATTTTGACATGGAAAAGTCTTATGTTTAAATAGTCCCTTCTACTCAGTTTGGCTTCTAGTCTTAAAAGGGCTTAAGTGCGGCTATTTTTGGAAATAATCAAGAAAATTATTAAATGAACAACATGATTTATTTTAGAAGAAATATAAACAAATAATATCCAGGAAAAACCTCTTAATAAAAAAACTATATAGTTGACACCAATTTCAATCTTTCTACTGCTTTCCTGAAAAGTAGAGTAAGGGAGGGTATTGTCGGATACCATTTTGATGTTTCAAAATAAAGGTAATTAAAAAAAGTTAGAACTGGAATTACTCAGCATTATAATAACCTATTGGGGTTCCTGCAGATTGTACATAAGTATTAGGTAATTTACATAATATGTATTTGCTGTATAACTTTCAAAGAGAAAACAGAAATAATATCATCACTGACAGAATGGGAAGCTAATGTCGGATACATGATACATTATTATGTAGGAGGTATGATAATGCATTTAAAATAATATATTGCATATCAGAAACTATTACAATAGTGTTCTGTTTAGCCAACTGATATGCAAGCCTTTTAACATCATTTCTGGTTCATCCAAAATATTTTCTCTCCATCATTAACACATAGTCAACTAGCTTCTCTTCAAGTGAAGCTGGGAGTATTGGTTTTCGTCCAAGTTTCGATTTAACGGCTTTGGTGGGCTCAGAGTTGGACCGTACATAATCAAATAATGTTGATCGAGGTACATTGAATCTTTTGGAAGCAGCAAGATAGCCCATTCTTTTCTCCCGTACTGCGACAATGGCATTTACCATATCTTCAGACTTCCATTTTCTTTAGACTGAATCTCTTTTTTCTTTTACTTTAGGCATCTAAAAATATCAGAAGAAGAAACAATTCGTTACTTCATAATATTGGATTAATTAGAAAATTAATCACTTACATTAATTAAAAATAACCCTGAGTAAAAATGTAGTTGTTTGTTATAGAAAACATATAAATGGGTTTAAGGCAGCTTTTATATAGCGAGCAGCATTGAAAGACAGTCGACAATGCCCTCGGCTAGTATCCGACATTGCCCTCAGCTAGTATCCGACATTGGCCGACTCTTCACAAACAGTAAAACAAGCCAGCTGCATGAAACATGTTGTCGATAGCATTTCTGCAATTAGAGAATTAAGAAGTCTTATCTACGGTATATCAAACAGTGCATACCATGTTGTGTAAATATAAGAATAACTTGTAACGAATAAATCACATTACTTACCCTCAAAAAGTTTTTTTTTTTGCAGGAACGTTTGAAAACACGTTATTCACACACAGTGAAGCACTCAACAGTAATGGCTATTCATGCAGATGTTCGTCTACTTGTAGAGAACGTAATGAATTATTTTCACATCAGGTTGCACCATTCGATGGAAAAGAAATACGTTATCCGAGATTATCCGACAATCCCCTCCCTTACTCTATGAAATTTTTTACTTAAGACCTTTTTCCTCCCGGTCACAGACATGTAACCGTAGATACAATGATAGAACTTTGCACGCTAAATTTGCAGAATAACTTACTTACTGGCTTTTAAGGAATCCGGAGGTTCATTGCCGCCTTCACATAAGCCCGCCATCGGTCCCTATCCTGAGCAAGACCAATCCAGTCTCTATCATCATATCTCACCTCCCTCATATCCATTTTAATATCCTCCCATCTACGTCTCGGCCTCCCCAAAGGTCTTTTTCCCTCCGGCATCCCAACTAACACTCTATATGCATTTGTGGATTCGCCCGTACGTGTTACATGCAGTTTTTCTTTGGCAAAAAAAAAAAAAAACAAATGAAGAAACAGAGTGTAGCCGTTTGTCAGTGTTTATTACACAGCATACATTTTTTTATGATTTATCAAGAGGACGCTCAAACAGACGAGAGTACGTCAGAGTTCGTAATCGTACTATTGCAGTAGTATTACTATACCAGCCAGGTAAGTTAGTTTCGTATCTGTAATGCATTCTGTTTCATTTTCTTCTTGCCAAAGAGCTCACAGTGGAAGATATGCTGCTCTCACAGTGACAGTAAACATTTGCTAATTTCTCAGAAGATATTAATTTTAGGACCCATGTTTGTGGAACTTTTATTTCTTGTTTTGATGCATACTACCTCGTCTCTAAATATTGGAAACTTTTTTTCAGAACACCCTGTATAATAATTTCATTTCTCAATGTCCTCATTTAGAAAATATAAGTACGGTGAAATTTAAACTTAAAATTAAATAAATTAGGTAATTAATTGATGATCATCAACTTTATTTACTTATGAATGTTAGTCACAAATTCGTTCAATTTTAATTGCTTACTTTGTCATATTATATTAACTTATTTGTAATGTATAGTAGTTCGTTTTAATCATTTAATTAATTTATTATTTGCTTTTACTCTTTTATCTATTAACTTAATTATACTAAGTGTTTGAATATTTGATATGTCCAGTGTAAGCTATTTAATAATTTTTGTACGTCTTTCTTTTGTTTTTATTATAACCCCAATATTGATGTTAATATTATTTCTGTGTTGCTTGTCAAATATTGTATAAATTAAATTAAATCTAAATTGAATTAAAATTGGAATTGCTACAATACATGCCAAACGAAAGCCGTTGTACAGGGACATCATTTTATTTTTACTAACATTTCTAATATTAACCTGGCTATACCTTGCTGAGAACCGAAAACACAGTTTGCTACCCCCTTCCACGACTTGAGTTCGGTGATACTGGCATAATATACAAACAAATCACTTTACTAGGTATAGGAGGGAAGAAAATTAGTTCATCCATTTACGTAAAATAGGAAATATCACGCTTTTGAGTTTGATAATTTTCATTAGGTTTTTGTTTAATCAAAATACAGTACAGTTTTAACAATAAGTGTTTTTACTCACGAACTGAGCTATCCATGCGAACGTATTCATTATGCAGAGTATATTATACTGTCTACAGCACATTAGCGTACAATATAGATAATGAAGTTAAATTGAAAAATAATCATAATATGGATATTTAAACACATTTTTAAAAATGGTGGCCTTCATTTCGATACAGGCTTCAGTTCTAATGTGCCTATTATTGTACTATATACTATTGTACCTAATTCTACTTACAAGTTTCGTCCTTCATACCAGTAACTCATGTTGAAATAATTCTGTACCTACTCTATAAAAGAGTACCTTACGTATTGTAAATTCAATCTTCTCTTCTGCCCGATCCGAAAAGATAAAATTACTCTCAGACATGCTATCTACTGTCCGTCCAAGTGGTTATGCCGCAGGGTCGTAGAAAGGGAGGAAATCAAGTGGCAGTTAATTACTTAACGAGGCCCTTTTATTTAACTTATTTTAAGAAGTTGTATGTATATAATATTACGTAGACGTCCAATTCCTAACAGAAATTAAAGTACTCAGAAAAGAACTACGATTACCCAGCCACTAGCCTTTACAGAGAGGCGAATAGAAGCAGGTGGGGGAAACCGGGATGCGACGTAGGCAAATGGGTGACAGTAACTGTGAGAAAATGATTCAATATTGAAAGCCCTTTCGTCACTGGAAAACGCGAACATAGTTTTGGGACGTACTGTTTACTTTGACCGTATGGCTACTATGACTGTATATGCGGTCTTGGATCTGTGTGGAAGACGGTTGAAGGGGTGGGAGTGAAGTACATTCAAAAACTCAGGTACAATAAAAATTGAAGTAAAAATAAAATGATGTCCCTGTATATAACATCCTAAAGATTTTCTGTACGAATAAGATACCAGCCTAACCTTGACACAGAATAAGAACTCCATGCGTAAGCAAACTCTAATTGATACACTTCTAAGAAAATGGGGTTAAAATCATGATATTTAAAGACAAAGTTAAAAAGAATACACGAAACAATGCTTTAATTAAAGACAAAGGAATGGAATAACTAACGTTATCTGATATGTCCTACAATTTAATGTGATACAAACAACAAAGAAATCCAAATGAAGTGCGAGACAATTGAAAGCAATGTGAGTCGAAGACAAAGAAGAAACGCTAATGATGCTTTAGAAATAAAAGCCTGTCGCTTAACAGATCAGAAATCAGACAAATTTAAAGTTCTGAATTTATTTTAAGGCCAATTGCAGACGTGTAGATCGGACTACAAGTATTTAAATAAAGGAAAAGACAGATTTAAAACACGTTTAATGTAACTGTGAGAATTTAATGGGAGCAAATGTAAATAATATAAGACAAAAAGTATAAGAAACATCTTTACAGTACAAACCAGTATAAAAACGTGAAATCTGGAGAGTCGGAATATTGGAAGACAACCGGAACTAACAGAAATATCTATCTCTTATGACGGAACAAATTCGAATCAGGGTAGTAGTGGCCCCAAGGACGATTTTTTTGTTTTTGTTTTTTTTAAGGGAGCAGTAAATTGTAAGATAATGATAGATTTTATGGATATTACAGCAATAATTTTATGTTTTTAATAACAGAAAACAAAATATTTAAGTAAACGATCTTAAATCCATTTCAATATTTACCGTTATTTGTTGTTTAGTCGAAGTCCGAAGACAGATTCAACTGAAGAATTAATCATAGCAGAATAGCAATGAAAAGTGAATAATAATAAATCATGGGAAATACCAATGAAAAATTTAAAATAAATCATACGAAATATCAATGGAAAATTAAGAATAAATCATAGGAAATAAAAAATAAAAAATGAGGAATAAATTGTAGCAGAATAACAGTGAAAACTGAAAAAACATTACAAACAACAATGAAAGCTTAAGAATAAATCACAGGAAATAGGAATTAAAACTTAATATTAAATCATAACAATAAGGTAGCAATAAAACTGGAGGATAAACCATAGGAAATACAAATGTAAACTGAAGAATAAATCGTAGCTGAATTACAACGAAAACTGAAGAATTAATCATAGCAGAATAGCAATGAAAAGTGAATAATAATAAATCATAGCAAATACCAATGAAAACTGGAAAATAAATCATACGAAATATCAATGAAAAGTGAAGAATAAATCATCTATACTAATAATAAATCTGTAGCCGAAAATTTTCTGGTAATTTTCGATTTTCCAAAAATAATTGGTCCTAACATATATAATTAACCACCCTGAAACCGAAAATCGCTTTTTTGAAATTTTTGTTTCTATGTCTATCTGTCTGTATGTTTGTTTGTTATCTTTTCACGCGATAATGGCTGAACGGATTTCGATGAAAATTGGAATATAAATTAAGTTCGTTGTAACTTAGATTTTAGGCTATATGGCATTGAAATACGTTATTTAAAAGGGGGGTTATAAGGTAACCTGAATTAAATAAATCCAAATATCTTGCTTATTATTGATTTTTGTGAAAAATGTTACATAACAATAGTTTCTTTAAACATGATTTCCGATAAGTTTTATTCTTTGAAACATTTTGATAGGACTGATATTTAATGAGATAAATGAGTTTTAAAATTAAAATAACTGCCATCTAAGGCGGTGTATTGAAATAAAAAACAAATGACTTCGTCTATAAGGGGCCTCGGACACAACAATCGAAAGCTACGAAACATAGCCTACAGACAATGTTTCTGTTTTTGTATGAAGTAATATCGGAAGCTAAATTAACCGATTTGTATAATTAATTATTATTTCATCATTGGAAAGTGTAGTTTCTCTGGATGGACATAATGCTATAATGTTATTACAGTAACTTGTGAGTGAATTGAGGACAGGTAAGATTAAAATAGCTTCTTATGCACAGAAAACTTGATAGGTTATTCTGTATATTCATTTCCTGTATTTCTTATAATAATGTTTATGAACATATTCATTTTTATCTCAGAGAATTAACAAACAACGAGAGTGTATTGATTTAGTATGCAGTAATAGTACGTTAGCTTAGCAATCCATTATTGTGTAATTCAAATTTTAACTATGCTCAATTGAATCGTGTTAAAATACATAAAATATATATGCAATAAATGCAATGCAAAAAAATTGGGTAATGAGCCAAGCAGATTATGTTGCGCTGTTGTAAAAGCTGTTCCTCCTGAGATTCAAGAGCTCCCACAAAAAATTAAAAACTTTCTAATTCGAGTACATCCGTTATCAACACACTTTTTACATAATATAATATAATATAATATAACATAATATAATATAATATAATATAATATAATATAATATAATATAATATAATATAATATAATATAATATAATATAACATAATATAATATATCATCTGTAGCCAAAATTTTTCTGTTAATTTTCGCTTTTCCAAAAATAATTGGTACCGGTAATAACAATTAAGAAACATGTTAAAGGAATTGTCATTGCACCAAACGAGTGGTCTCTGGATCAAAATGATCGCATTTTAATATATTAAATACAATTTAAATTAAGTAACATATTAAACGATTTATCATTCTATCAAACACGAACGTTCCCTGGATCAAATATCCTATTTTAATTATCTAATTACTTTATATTTATTTCTAACGGGTGCAGCGGAGCGCACGTGTACGGCTAGTAAGAAATAAAAATAAAAACTGAGGAATAAATTGTAGCAGAATAACAGTGAAAACTTAAAATAAACCATTACAAACAACAATGAAAGCTTAAGAATAAATGACAGGAAATACGAATGAAAACTGAACAATAAATAATAAGAAACAGCAATGAAAACTGGAGGATAAATCATAGGAAATAAAAACGAAAATTGAAGAATAAATCGTAGCAGAATTACAAAGAAAACTGCAGAATTAATCATAGCAGAATAGCAATGAAAAGTAAATAAAAAAATAATAGGAAATACCAATGAAACGGAAAAATAAATCATACGAAATATCAATGGAAAGTGAAGAATAAATCATAGGAAATAAAAATGAAAACTGAGGAATAAATTGTAGCAGAATAACAGTGAAAACTGAAAATAAACCATAACAAACAACAACGAAAGATTAAGAATAAACCACAGCAAATATGAATGAAAACTAAATAATCAATCATAACAATAGCAATAAAACTGGAGAATGAACCATAGAAAATAAAAATGAAAACTGATGAATAAATCTTAGCAGAATTACAACGAAAACTGAAGAATTAATCATAGCAGAATAGCAACGAAAAGTGAATAAGAATAAATCATAGGAAATACCAATGAAAACTGGAAAATAAATCATACGAATTATCAATGAGAAATGAAGAATAAATAATAGGAAATAAAAATAAAAACTGAGGAATAAATTGTAGCAGAATAACAGTGAAAACTCAAAATAAACCATAACAAACAACAAGGAAAGCTTAAGAATAAATCACAGGAAATACGAAAGAAAATTGAAGAATAAATCATAACAAATAACAATGAAAACTGAATAAATCATAACAAATAGCAATGAAAACTGAAGAATAAATCATAACAAATAACAATGAAAACTGAATAATAAATCATAACAAATAACAATGAAAACTGAAGAATAAATCATAACAAATAACAATGAAAACTGAATAATAAATCATAACAAATAACAATGAAAACTGAATAATAAATCATAACAAATAGCAATGAAAACTGAATAATAAATCATAACAAATAACAATGAAAACTGAATAATAAATCATAACAAATAACAATGAAAACTGAATAATAAATCATAACAAATAACAATGAAAACTGAATAATAAATCATAACAAATAGCAATGAAAACTGAAGAATAAAACGTAGAATAATAACAAAGAAACTGAGAATAAATCACATTAAATATCAATGAAAACTGGAGAATTTATCACAACTAACATTAGAAACTGAAGAATAAATGGTAGCAAAATAACGATTAAAACTAAACAAAATATCGTAACAAAATAACTGTAAAACTGAAGAATAAATTGTAGCAATTTAATGGACGACTTAGAAGGGTACATTAATTTAAAATCAAGTGAAATACTTTTTGTATATGGAGAAAAAGTAGAAAATAACTCTGGACATTTAAATCCCTTCTTGTCTAGTCTGTTGCTATTTGAACTCTGCTGCTCTCTATCATGGCGAAGTCAGTCTGTTATTCAGACTTGGCTGTCCATTCCATTCGAGATCCTAGAAGTTCATAGCGAGAGTTAGCCGAGCAACTCAACTTCTGCCAAGCTTCTTAATTGGAGCCTTCCTTGTTATTCTAATTAATCGCCTATTGTCGGGCCAGCACTAATAAGCTGATTGCCTCAAGCTTCACGCACTTCAGTCTTCAGATTTCATTCCAAGGCACAGATTCCCTCGCTTTCAAGTCTAGGTATTCCAACTACTATTGGCGTTAAGTTTAATCTCATTAAAGTATACAGTTTTTCAATCCGATATGTATGTATGCATTTATTCACACTGCAAATGGGTAAATAACTAATTACACTCAATAATGACAATTAATAATACCTTTATTTATTTTATTGCTAGTAAGTTTGAAATGAATACAAGTTAATAAATAAAATGAAAGATAAACAATGAAAGATACAATTAATAATAAATTAATAATAGTAATAATAATAATCATAATAATAGTAATAATAACAATAGTATAATAATAACAGGGAGTATCCTAAATTAAATGAAGCACGATCACTTAAAATAACATTTAAAGTAAATCTAATTTGTATCTTAACCCTGAGTTCGAACTAAAACCCACGAGTATGATATGTTCATACCTGCACAAGTACCTTTCAGCGCTACACTCATTTCGCTGTGATCTCACTCACTGCACTGGAACTATGACACATTTCACTGATACTATCCTGATTTCACTAAGGGTACCTACACGTTGGAGCAACGATAAACGATAAAAGAAACGATCTAGCGACGCTTTGGTATTATCAAAGAATCAAGTGTTCATATCGGAGCAACGAGGACGCGGGAAGCGAACATTTTGATTTATCAATAGAAGATATTCTATGCATCCACTTAATGAAAGAAGATAAATAGGAAATATCAGTTGCTAGGTTCAAGGTTAATATAACTTAAATACGTACAAAATTAAACCAGTTTCTCATCCCAAAGATAGTATAAATTCGTTGTGTTGTGATTGGTTCTTGTGATCACATAACATATGACCAATAAATACACAACTGATCAATTTGCCAATATCTACAATAATTAATTAATATGCCGAAATAATAATACATCGATTAATATTCGGATATATTGACAATCACCGGTATTTATACAGATTAATATTATCTTAATCAGAGATCATATAAACGACAAGAGCGAAGAAAAAGGTACTTTTCTTTTTTGTCGCTTTTATCGTGTATCTTCGCTTTTATCGTTACTCCAATATGCACACCTCAATAACAATGCATGCTTCAATTCTCACTGATATAGCATCGCTGATTCTTTTATCGTTTATCGTCGCTCCAACTTGTACGTACCCTAACACTTCAAAAACATTTCACTGTTGAAATACTTTGCTCTACCACTATAAACCATAAAACTTCACTGGCACAAACATACTTCACTGACAACACACTTCACTGATACAACACATTTCTTCACTGGTACAACACTTTAAATAACAAAACATCAATTACACCCTTTAAATAGTATGTATAATATACTACCGTCTATAAATAAAGTCCTTAAGCCTATTTTTAAATACATTTTTTGTTATTGGTAAAGCCTTTAGTCTGCAGGTAAAGCATTCCAGTCCCTGATAGTACGATTGAGAAAAGAAAACTTTCCAGTGTCCGTCCTCTGTCTTCTTTCCCTCAAATATAATTATCCTTCAACAGGAAATATTCAAGTAAAAATTTCCCCAATATTTCTTGGTCATAAAGCTCTCGATTTTGATGAAAACTGTCTCCGAATGCATTGACTGTATTCTTGAGGTTCATGTTTAGGGACTAAGGGAGTGTTTCTCAGGTCATTCAATATCTATACAGTACAACTCTGTTTCATAGTTACAAAGGCAAATGTGCGAATGATGCTGAAATGTTTTGCTATTACACGGATAGCTGTCATTATTCAATAATAAATCAAAGATGATCTACAATACGGCTTACTTTTTATAAAATATTAACAATTATTTAATTCAGAATTTAAACATGAAGTTAAATAATTTAAACAGTCATATTTGGGCTGTTTTATTAATGGTGAAAACTTGTTTGATTTAAGTTCCTGTCCAGAACAGCAAAATTGATGATCCTCTTTAATTTTGAATTAAAATGGCTACTAACAGATAATATGGCCAGATCCGTACACCAGTTTTATGTGTTTTGTTATTTAAATGCATTGTGTGTGCAGGTGAAACAAACGCAGGTCGATATGCATAAACAAATGAGCGGAGAATGTACAACGTAATTCGGAATATTAGATTGGATGTTTGATATGTAGATGAACTTACAGATACTATGATTTAGAACTATGGGAAATTAACACACCATTTTTTTATACATGTGGCCATCTTGTTAATTAACCGAGTACTGTTCAGCAAAAGAACCAGGGTTCGATCCCCCATTAACATTGTGAGATATGTGGCCTTAAATTCCGCGGGTATCTACTTCACCTTCAGCACCTGAATTACTTCATTTAAGCATCATTATTCTTTTAAAGACTAACAGCTTTAAATGTTAATCCAGAACGTCAAGACATTAAGAATTTTTAGTCTTATTTACTACATTTTATATTTCATTGTTATGCTATAAAAATCCTACTGTTGGTTTCAGGAAAATATGCGATTTATGCATCCCTCTTATCGAAAAAGTGGTTTTACATAAATTATGTTTACGTAGAACTTCAGTGACTTCTCTTAAATTATTGATCGGATTTTATTTAACCTATATTCACTATGAGATAAACGAGTCAATATATTAAGAAATTAAGCATATAAAAGTAAATAGGCCTATTGCTTTTGGTACAATTAAAGTGTCTTTCCTTGAAATAAATATAAATTGCAATTGCAAAATTATTCACTTTCTTAGAAATGTATTCATTTCGGACAAATATGGTATTATAACTTACTTGTTGTAGTATATCCAATGAATAGGCCGTTAAAATCTGTAGAGTTATATTACTTACACCCTGTACACGAGTCAGTTAGCCAGGAAAAACGCACATGAAATATAGTAACCCCTTTTTAAGAATTGGTTTTGTATAATAATAATAATAATAATAATAATAATAATAATAATAATAATAATAATAATAATAATAGTTTTACTTTCCCTGGCAGAGTTAAAGCCATCAGGCCTTCTCTTCCACTCAACCAGGATGAAAGCACAGACAGAAAAATGCATTAACTTAACTTAAGAAAAACGACTGAATACACATGAATACAAAAATTACAAAATTAAAGGAAGATTACAATTTGTACAATGAAACAATGATAATTACTTACAAATTTATGTTAATGGAAACAATAAAGTAATAACTCTGCATTTACAAAATTCTAACTGCAAAAAACTAATTTTGTGCGTTAAAAATATTCCTAAATAACCCAATTTTAAAGGACCGAGAATTAACACTACCCCGATATCGGTCCAGCGACAGCGAAAAAAAAAACAACCGAACAAAAAAAAAAAAACATTCTTCTCCAAATTTTATTACAATAGTTCTTTACATGATTTTTACAGTTTCACGAAAAATCAATGTTTTTGCATTCATTACACCGAAAATGAGGTTTCAAACATGACATCTATGCTCAGAAATTTCTCATAAGCAATTAATCAGATTCTGTCCAAAATCTGTTTACCTACATACGAGTCAAAGCTATTGTGTTACTTGACAGAAACAAAATTGCACACTTGATATCAACATAAAGAAAGGCAGCTACAAGTATGCAGACTAAGTCAATGTTTACTCCCATTTTGTCCAAGAAGCAACGAAGGTGGGCAGAATCTGTGAACTTCCACTGCGTTCTGAGTCTATCATCCCTCGAATACCACAAAAGTTACAACCTATGTAAATTACATGACACTGTATTTTTAATGATTAACTTTGCTAGAATGAATGAATGAATGAATGAATGAATGAATGAATGAATACCTAAATATAAAAACAAACAAATAAATAAGTAAATAAATGGAGAGATATAAATAAACAAGTAGGTACATAAATAAATAAGTAAATAAAAATAAATAAATAAAAAATTAATGAACTGGTAAATAAATAAATAAACATACCAACAAAACCAATCAAATAAATAAGTGAATAACTAAATAAATAGATAGATAGGTAAATAAATAAATAAAAATAAATAAACAAGTAACTAAACAAATACATACCTACATAAATACACAAACAAACGAAAAACAACCAAATAAATAAATAAATAAATAAATAAATAAATAAATAAATGGATAGATAAGTACTGTACATAAATAAATAAAAATAAATAAACAGTAACTAAACAAATAAATACCAAATAAAAGAAAACAAACAAATAAATAAATAAATAAATAAATAAATGGATAGATAGGTATATAACTAAATAAGTAAATAAATAATAAATAAATGAAATAGTAAAAAATAAATAAGCTAGTACATAAACAAATAAATAAATAAAGTAACACATAATAAGCAGATAAATAAACAAAAGTAAACAAATGAGAAATAAATTAATAAGTAAGAAAATATAAGTACTAAATATTAAATAAATAAATGAATGAATGAATGAATAAATAAATAAATAAATAAATAAATAAATAAATGACAAAGTAAATAAAAAGTAGATAAACTTTGCTATCATTTTTTAAAATGTATACACCACTTGCAATTCTTCAAACACTCAGCAATTTCTGTTTTCTAGAATTCAGGACCTTGTGGTCTGCCAATGTTATTGGTCTGATGTTATTGTAATAAAAATTATATACATACATATATATATAATTGATTGAGCGAAAGATTGAATAAATAAATGAAGTAATAAATAAATAAGTGAATAATAAATAAATAAGAAAACGTAATTATATATTAAATAAATAAATAAATACATACATAGATCGGTACATAAGTAAATAAATAAATCATAAATAAATGGATAGATAAGTACATAAAGAAATAAGTATATAAACTAATAAATAAAGAAATATATAAATTAATACATAAAAGTAAATAAATAAATAAATAAGGAAAAATCTGTAAATATTAAATAAAAAATAAGTAAATAAATGAAAAAGTAAATAAATATGTAAATAATTGATTGAATGAACGAATAAATAAATACATAAATAAATAAAGTAATGAATAATAAAGAGATAAATAAATAAATAAACAAATAAATAAATAAATAAATAAATGACAAAGTAAAATAAATAAACGAATGAACGAACGAATAATTAAATAAATACATCAATAAATAAATGAGAAACGGAATTATTAAATAAATAGAATTAAATAAATACATAAGTGAAAAACAAATAAAGTCATTCTAACAAATACAATCTCTTCTTGAACCAGGATGTGAAACATACGCTACGAGAATAAATTACAACGACGCATTTGTCACTTTCAATTCTGTATAAACAACCAGAAAGAAATCAAGGAATTGGAATCCATTCCGACTATTGTTTGTCCAGATGGCGACTGGCTTACTCTATGGCTCTCACAATAAATCTCCCTGTATTGGAATTTGATTAATAAAACAGAAGAAGGGAGGCCATAACGGAGCCTGCGGGCATGCGGAGGGAATGCCTGGCATTCGCTATCAATGAATTCCTCGTATTCTCTCATTACGGCCAAGGCTCGCTCGCTTCTTACACAGTTCGGGGATCGATAGATAGGATAGCATCGCGGTCCACACCTGCAGCAGTGATGAGCTTGTAGGCCTATCATCGTTTCAACTATATATATTAGAAGATAAAATCAAATCTAATAACATAATTTCGTACGTAATTGGAGATCTTTAATTCATTCATAGTGCTCTACCCAAGGACAGGTCTTTCACTGCAAGCCCAGCTTTCTCCAATCTTTCCTATTTTCTGCCTTCCTCTTAGTCTCTTCATATGATCCATATATCTTAATGTCGTCTATCATCTGATATCTTCTTCTGCACCGAACTCTTCTCCCGTTCACCATTCCTTCCAGTGCATCCTTCAGTAATAATAATAATAATAATAATGATTTATTTTAGCTGGCAGAGTTAAGGCCGTAAGGCCTTCTCTTCCACACAACCAGCAAAAAGTGTATATACATATGCATGAACTTACAAAGAATTCAACAATTTCATTTAGATGAGAGTTACATGTATACAAGAGTTATTTACGAATTAAACAACAAAATACTATGAACTATTAATTAAACACTGAAATAAACTGTGTAGCAGAATTAAACTAAAATACATAGAATGTTAATATATTTCAAATTATATTAGATAATAGAAAGAGATTATTATGAGACAATTTTGAAAATGCAGCACAATCAGGATGATGTCTAAAGAAAAAAAGGAACAGTGTAGTCTGTAATATTTTAAATCAGTATGATTGGAGTGAAATGCTAATAAGGTTATCTTTTAAGCTGTTCTTAAAGGTAGGCAGTTTCTTCTCAGCCAGTGACTCAACCAATTTCCTTTCCTCTTCCTGACCAGTTTCAGCATCATTCTTTCTTCACCCACTCTTCTAGTGCAGCTTCGTTTCTTATTCTGTCTTTCCATTTCACACGTTCAATTCTTCTCCATATCCACATTTCAAATGCTTCTAGTCGCTTCTCTTCACATAAAGCACTTCACTAGTCTCGTTCACAGTTATTTTGTCCAAATATCCGCAAGAGATGCTTCCTTTTTCTATTAAAAACTTCCTTTGCCATTGCTATCCTCCTTCTGACTTCCTGGCAGCAGCTCATGTTACTGCTTACAGTACACCCCAAGTAGGTATCTAAAGCTGTCCACTTGCTGTACGGGCTCATTTAGAATTCGCAAGTTTACCTTCTTTATTTTTCTTCCTATGACCATGGTCTTCGTCTTATTTGCATTTATCTTCATCCCATATTGTTCACAACTGTCATTTAGCTCCTGTAGCATATACCTTAGTATCAGCTCCTCTTCTCCTAATTAATGTTCCTAATTATGTCAGGTGAAGAATACAACGCGTGCAGTTCTGCGTTGTGTAACTTTCTTCATTCTCCTGTAACTTCATCCCTTTTAGCCCCAAATATTTTCCTAAGAACTTTATTCTCAGACACCCTTAATCTCTGTTCCTGTCTCAAAGTGAGAGTCCAAGTTTCACAACCATACAGAACAATCAGTAATATAAATGTTTTATAAATTCCAACTTTCAGATTTTTTGACAGCAGACTAGATGCCAAAAGCTTCTCAACCGAATAATAACACGCATTTCACATATTTATTCTGCGTTTAATTTCCTCCCGAGTGTCATTTATATTTGTTACTGTTGCTCCAAAACATTCGAATTATTTCACCTCTTCAAAGGATAAATTTTCAATTTTTATTTTTACATTTCGTATATTATTCTGGTCACAAGACTTAATTATATACTTTTGTCTTTTCGGAATTTACTTCCAAACCTATCGTTTTACTTGCTTCAAATAGAATTTCCGCGTTTTCCCTAATCGTTTGTGGATTTTCTCCTAACATATTCAAGTCATCCGCATAGACACGCAGCTGATGTAACCCGTTCAATTCCAAACCCTGCCTGTTATCCTGAACTTTCCTAATGGCATATTCTAGAGCAAAGTTAGAAAGTAAAGGTGATAGTGCATCTCCTTTTTTCAGCCCGCAGTGAACTGGAAAAGCATCCGACAGAAACTGACCTATACGGACTGTGCTGTATGTTTCACTGAGACACATTTTAATTAATCGAACTAGTTTCTTCGGAATAACAACTTCTATAAGAATATTATTTAAGACTTCCCTCTTAACAGAGTCATATATGCCTTTTTGAAATCTATGAAACAATATTAATAAAAATGTCGTTACAGTGAATTAGATTAATTTCGAAATTTACATATAGCACACTTCAGTACAGTGGACTCTCCTAAGTTCGACAAACCAGAATTGAAAGTTGAGTCCAATAAGAGTAGTGGGTGTGGCAGTTGAAATGAATACAAATTCTTATTGGTTATCCATCAACGAACACAGTACTGTACTTGCATTTCCTGCCCGCCCCGAGACTTGTGTATGCGCTTCTAGTACCACAGTGGGTTTCGACAATTCCGTCTCACAAACGGCACAATTCTCAAATAGAAAAAGAAGAGTTCATTAATTTAAAATCAGTGATTAAATATGGATGTCCTAATCAATAAAATATTCTGTTTTCCTTTAACAAAAGTATCATTACAAGACACAGAATCAATTCCCATTCAAATGGCAAACCCATTTCTTAGTGCCCGTATAGGGGCGTGTCTAATTCTCCTACGTAAGCAGCCGAACTATAGGATGTCGAACTTGATTTCTGCCGAACTTAAGAGCTTCCACTGTACTTTGAAATTGGACTATCTTAAATTAAGATTTTTTTGTTTTTAGACTCCTCGTATTTATTAATTACACCCTTTTGTGTCAAATTAGTACATTATGCAACGAGCCTATAATGGCAGTAATTAAGACGCGAGTATGTTTGTTTATGAAACGAGCGCAAGCGAGTTTCATATTTTTTATATGAGCGTCTTAATTATCATTATAGGCAAGTTTCATACGGCTTTTTATGCTCGACCACATTTCTAACTTGAAATTATTCATAAGTTTTCATGTTACGGTTATGTAAGTGAGGACCGGAACTGACCTGAATTGTGAGATGTGCGCAGACGCGAAAGCATTGGTTTTTTTCCGAGACACGAATATCATTGACCTTGATATAACCTAGAGAATATTAGTATTGATATAACCTGGAAATTGAGTTAGAATTGAAAAACGAGATGACAAATTGAATTTATTTGAATATTATTTACAATTAACGCTAATTATTACGGTAAGAGAACATAACCTTCTGCGACAGTATTGGATTTCCAGCCTCCGTGACTTTTCGCTAATTGTCTTTCGATTGCATATCCGAGAATAATCGATACTGGCGGGTTTATAACGATACAAAGGTGATTTGTCATTGGCTGAACAACTCAATTATAATGAATGTACTTTAATGAGGTGCATTAAAGGGCTACTACCAGGTGTATAATTACTACATTTCGGCATGGTCTAGCATAAAATAATTTTTGTATTAAATAAAAAATAATTTAATACATTTCCAGGCTTTTACACGTTAAACAATGTTTTACATGAATTTTATTTAAATTTATTTATTTAAATTCAAATATAGGGCCTACAGAATAAATAAATATAATTACAAAAACAAACAAAGAGAAATACAAATAAAATAATACAAGCAATATAAAAAGAAGATACAGTAGTATTAACAAAATTTGAGACCGAATGAGCAGCGCTCGTGTTCGGTCGCAGTTCAGATATAATATTAAAATAAAAAATAATAATAATAATAAAAATAAATAAGTAAAATAAAATAGGAACTAAAATATAATTACAGGTGCAATGGAATTATATAATATAATATTAACACTAGAGAAGAATAATATCGCACGTGAAAAGTAGGACTAATATATATTTCAAAATTATAGAATACAAATATAATATAGGTTGATTAATTCATACACATAGGCTATAAATTTATTTAATCAAATTGAAGATATTAACACGTTTCTAATTTTCTTGTTATATGTTAGTGGGTTACATGTTAGAAGTTCTGGGTGTAATTTAGTTAAAGCATTGTACAAAATTTATGCTATGCTTTAGACCAGCAGATGTGAGACATTTAGGTTCTACTAATGTTGAATTAATATTTCGTCTTGTGTCATAATTGTGTGTCTGTAATACAAACTTATTACGATTTTTATGATAAAATTTTAACAGCGTATACTTATAAATTTGTTCAATATTAAATACATTAAATTCAGAGTAAATTAATTTAGTTGGATAATCGAAACGTTTCTTCAAACAAATTGTAATTATTCGTTTTTGTAGTAAATTTAACGGACTAAGATTAATTTTTGTACTTCCACCCCAAACAATTATACCATATTGAATGATAGACTGAATAATGGCCAAATAAACATTTCGTACATGTATATTAAATAACTTAGTAATTAGCCCCATTACATAGCTAGAAATTTAGTAACGCAAGTTATTGTAATGATTGCTGCCTTTATTCGCTGCATGTGCATGTACATCCCTGTTGTCTACGTTACAGTGGATGCGCTATGCGCCCGTGATCAAGGTCGTGCTCTTCTACCGTGATTGGGAGCTAATATCGTCTCATCCCTGGTCTAGTACATATAGTAACGAAGCTCAATACGTAGGGAATATGCACTTTATTTGCTAACCACTAGGATCGCTGCTATCGCACAGTTTATTGTTCTTAGTACTCTCAGTAGCTAACCGCTTGGAGCATTGTATCGCGAGAAATGCAAGAAATCACCTCAAGCTTCGTGACTGTATATGAGTGAATATTTATTTCATGTGACTGTAATTTGTTAAAAAGTTGAAAGCAGCGTTTTCGTTTCTTACTGTTACTTTTGCTTTCTTATTTTTAATTGATATCTCGCCTTTTATTTGCATAATTCTTTAATATCTGGACGTTACTATAATAATTACAAATATATTTGTATTGATTATTATGAAACAAAATCTAAAAACAAAAGAAAACCAATTCAAATAATGTTTGGATGTAATCCAATCACATATGAACTTCAAGTCGAATAAATTCAAAAGCAGATTACATAGATATTAAAGATTGTACCATAACAAATACGATTTCCCGGAATATTCTCTTCTCTCTGTCGATTGTTTCAAAGCCACCTAATAATACAGAATTGTTTTGACTCGTAAAGGAATATTCACAGCCACGTTTTCCGTACAATGCAATTACCATTATCACAAAGCTTGAGTACGTCTGTGAAGCAGGCATTAATATTGATGTTGGTTCAGCAAAGTCCAAACTCTAAACCGTTTAAATCACAAATATAGGCTGGCAATGGTCTCGTATATGTGCGCAAACACATACATATATCCTGATTTCATTTCAACGAGCAGAAAATAAAATTAAACGTCAACACATTCAATACTTCAACAAAACATTTCAGAGAATGTAAATTTATACACAGACCCATACATGAATTGGAAGTAGAAAAGTGACGCTAGAAGAAGAGAGAAGCACAGCTGATACAAGGGGGTTTAACTCTAAGATGTATCCTCATATTAGTTCCTTAGTTTACCGCTTTATGGTCGGAGGTGCTAGCTGTGTTTCGATGGTAATGACTAGAAGAAAGTGGTTGTGTCTTGCCGATCTGTCAATTTTAAATAAATATTATTAACATCAATTATTTACAGAATTGGTCACTTTTATAACACTGATATTATTCATTCATTCGTAGTTTTCTATCCAACGACAGGTCTTTCATGCAAACCCAGCATACTATAATTCAATCTTTTTCGACTTCCTCTTAGTCTCCGCAAATGATCCATATAAATCTTAATGTTGCCTACCATCTCGTATCTTTTTCTGCTCCGACCTTTTCTCCCGTTCACCATTCCTTCCAGTGCATTCTTTAGCAGACAGTTTCTTGTTAGCCAGTGACCCAGTCAGTTTCTTTTTACATTCTTGATCAATTTCAAAATTATTCTTCCTTTATTGAACTATAAAATCGTCCTTTTGTAGAGCTGATTTACAATACGTAGCAGCCACAATAGCCATATTTGTGCAGCTGGTAAGTAAGTAAGTAAGTAAGTAAGTACGTAAGAAAGTAAGTACGTAAATAAATAAATAAATAAATTAATAGACTAGATAAATAAATAAACAAACAAACAAAAATCAGACAGCACAATCAAATAAATAAATAAATAGTAAAATAAAATAAATAAATAAATAAACCATATAAATAAATAAATAGGCATAGATAAATACATAAAATAAACAAATAAATAAATAATATAAATAAATAAGTAAATAAATAAACAAAGAGACTAGATAAATAAGTAAACACAATCAAAAACAGAAAATATAATTAAATAAATAAATAATTAATAAAATAAAATAAATAAATAAATAAATAAATAGGCATAGATAAATACATAAAATAAACAAATATATAATATAAATAAATAAGTAAATAAATAAACCATATAAATAAATAAATAGGCTTAGATAAATACATAAAATAAACAAATAAATAAATAATATAAATAAATAAATAAACCATATAAATAAATAAATAAATAAATAGGCATAGATAAATACATAAAATAAACAAATAAATAAATAATATAAATAAATAAGTAAATAAATAAACAAAGAGACTAGATAAATAAGTAAACAACCAAAAACAGAAAATATAATTAAATAAATAAATAATGAATAAAATAAAATAAATAAATTAATTAATTAATTCATAAACTAGAGAAATAAATAAATAAACAAACAAAAATCAGACAACATAATAAAATAAATAAATAATTAGTAAAATAAAATAAATAAATAAATAGGCCATATAAATAAACACATAAATAATTCAAATTACTAAGTAGATAAATAAATAAAATAAATAAATAATATAAATACATAAGTAAATAAATAAACAAAGAGACTAGATAAATAAGTAAACAATCAAAAGCAGAAAACATAATTAAATAAATAAATAATTAATAAAATAAAATAAATAAATAAAATAAATAAATAATATTGTTGGTATAATAGATACCTCTAATACCGATAGGGTGTGTAAAATAATGTTGTTTCGATTTTTTCAGTCATTGGCTGCAATATTCACTTAATAATCTTTTAATAGTCTCTCGAAAGTATACATTGAGTTGAAGGTTTTTCTATTGTCTATGAAGTTACTTAAGATCAAGTTTCGAGAGGTACCATTATTTCATAATTTGTCCTGAAAGCTATTCGCGATACTAGATGCCGTTCGCAATAAAAACTTACTCACTTACTTGCAAATGGCTTTTAAGGAACCCGCAGGTTCATTGCCGCCCTCACATAACCCCGCCAACGGTCCCTATCCTGAGCAAGATTAATCCAGTCTCTATCATCATATCCCACCTCCCTCAAATCCATTTTAATATTATCTTCCATCTACGTCTCGGCCTCCCCAAAGGTCTTTTTCCCTCCGGTCTCCCAACTAACACTCTATATGCATTTCTGGATTCACCCATACGTGTTATATTCTCTACCTATCTCAAACGTCTGGATTTAATGTTCCTAATTATGTCAGGTGAAGAATACAATGCGTGCAGTTCTGCGTTGTGTAACTTTCTTCATTCTCTTGTAACTTCATTTCTCTTAGCCCCAAATATTTTCCTAAGCACCTTATTCTCGAACAGCCTTAATCTCTGTGTTTGCATAAAAAACACCGAGGAAATTGATTACGTTGTTTCGTAATGCTTTACTCTTTCTACGGCAGAATAAAGTTTTCAAATAGGTTCTTTAACGATGTTGTATCAACTACTAGGTTATTTAGCGTCTATGGAATAGGTGATAGCGAGATGATATTTGACGAGATAAGACCGAGGACTTGTTGCCTGGAATCTGTAAATGTGAGAGCCTAAATGTCTAATAACTTTGTGGGTTTCGAGTCTGCAGTAGTGACAACTATACCTTTCATAAATACAGCAATTGCTTCATGATATTTCAAGGGATCAGACGGGTGAAATTTTGGTACTTTTCAATAAAAATCACATTTTAGTTCTTTCAATGAATCAGCAATATCTCATTTACATGTTGACCAAGTTTCAGTACTTGGAACAATAAATCCGTTTTCGAGAAAGACACAATTCATATGTAACTTATTCCTTAAAAATGTACAGTTTCGGAATATGTATTATATGTCTTTCTCATGTTAAATTCTATCGTACCTGGTTAACATGTTTCGGCCTGTTCTGGGCTTCTTCAGAACTGGTTGTTGCTGGTCTTGGCGCCTTTTGTTTTTTTTCCTGTGGGAGTGTGTTTGTGTAGTGTAATGTGGAGTCAAAGAGTGTGTGTGTTCTGAAATTGAGTTGTGTGTTGAGAATTTATTTTGGATGTGTTTTTGTGTGTCTGTATATTTCGTATTATTCTAGTGTGTTTAGTTTCTGGCATTTTGGTTGGATGTGTAGAATTTCCATGTCTGTGTTGATGTCTCTGTAGGTGTGGTTAGCATTTGTGACGTGTTCTGCATAATATGTGGATGTCTTCTGTAATTTTGTTATGGCTGTGATAGCCATTGCTATCCTCTTTTCACTTCCTGGCAGCAGCTCATGTTACTGCTTATAGTACACCACAAGTATTTGAAGCTGTTCACTTGCTCTACTGACTCATTTAGAAATCACACATTTACCTCCTTTATTTTTCTTACAATAACCATGATCTTCGTTTTATTTGCATTTATCTTCATTCCATAATGCTCACGGCTGTTATGGCGCCAAGACCAGCAACAAACATTTCTGAAGAAGGCCCTTAACATGCCGAAACATGTTAACCAGGTACGATAGAATTTAACACCAGAAAGACATAATACATATTCCGAAGTGATATACTGTAGTGTTAAAAGTTGTGTAATCAAGATGTATAAATGTAGAGTATTTTCAGGCACGTCATGTGAATTTTCTTTCGCTCTTACATGCGTGTTTTCAAAGTTCAAGCATTCGCTTACATTAAACTTTGCATCGTCTATACACCATGTCAGGATTTTCAGTCACGAAACGTTGAAGCCTTTAAAATATCTGTACACATTTTTTACGGTTCCCCGGAAGTAATTACTGAACAACGTCACACGATACAATCAAATTTATTTATTCTTTTGCAACCCTCTGATATGCAGAACATGGAAAGTTGTTTTCTTGTGAAAGTTATTTAATGAATTTTAATCCATCACTTACACCCTGCGTCATGTTGTCAGAAACCTTCCGTTCTCAAGTTTCCTTGATAACACTTTCTCTTTTATGTCTAGTAGTTTAGTTTCATTGTGGTTGAATGTTATGATTGTTGTGTTGAATATTCTTGGGTGGAATTTGTGTTTCGTGGTGTATGTTGTGTCTAGTTTATTGTTGTGTCTTTTTTTTCTGGCTTATTTCTGTTATTACTTTGTTTGTGTGTGTTAAATTAACAGTTGATAGAAATAAATTAGGATAATAATTTAAAATAGATTCACAATAAATGTGTTGTATAAAATTTATAAACTGCTTGTAACAACAATGTTTAACGGAAAACTGTGTAACGTCTTCAGAGATTTCAACCCACAGAAATTTAAACTACATTCTAGTGAATATTAGGATGTTATTTGCTTAGGTTATAATATAGTATACATTTCATGAAACTTGTTAATAGAAATATACGATTGTATTTTAGTATTTAATTTCATCTCATTGCATTTCATTCATTCATGTGTATAAATTATAAAACTTTGTAGAGATTTGCTGAATTTATACTTACTTACTTACAAATGGCTTTTAAGGAACCCGAAGGTTCATTGCCGCCCTCACATAAGCCCGCCATTGGTCCCTATCCTGTGCAAGATTAATCCAGTCTCTATCATCATATCCCACCTCCCTCAAATCCATTTTAATATTATCCTCCCATCTACGTCTCGGCTTCCCCAAAGGTCTTTTTCCCTCCGGTCTCCCAACTAACACTCTATATGCATTTCTGGGTTCGCCCATACGTGCTACATGCCCTGCCCATCTCAAACGTCTGGATTTAATGTTCCTAATTATGTCAGGTGAAGAATACAATGCGTGCAGTTCTGTGTTGTGTAACTTTCTTCATTCTCCTGTAACTTCATCCCTTAGCCCCAAATATTTTCCTAAGCACCTTATTCTCAAACACCCTTAACCTATATTCCTCTCTCAGAGTGAGAGTCCCAGTTTCACAACCATACAGAACAACCGGTAATATAACTGTTTTATAAATTCTAACTTTCAGACTTTTTGACAGCAGACTGGATGATAAAAGCTTATAGATTTGTAAAATTGTATTAATTTCATAATTGACACGTAAGACTAATTCAATAGGAGACTTCATTAATCAATATCATATTATTATTATTATTATTATTATTATTATTATTATTATTATTATTATTATGTATTTATAACCCTAACATACCTATCTCAGGTAAAATAGGGCTCTCTGTAAAATTGGAGTATAATAATACTGTTACTATTTTCTGAATACAAAATTTTAATACTGTATACACTTGTTTCACATGTAACTCTAGGAAATTCGTATTAAAAACAAACTGATTTACCAATATTTACGAAAAATAACACCTACTGTTTACTTACTTACTTACAAATGGCTTTTAAGGAACCCCCAGGTTCATTGCCGCCCTCACATAAGCCCGCCATCGGTCCCTATCCTGTGTAAGATTAATCCAGTCTCTATCATCATATCCCACCTCCTTCAAATTCATTTTAATATTATCCTCCCATCTACGTCTCGGCCTTCCCAAAGAACTTTTTCTCCGGCCTATCAACAGTAATTCGGGATGACTTCGAAGTTAAAGACAATGGTTATGTTTGGTTACAGGTCCAACGTATGAGAAATAAAGACTCAAAGAGATCCATATCGTATGTTTACTTTCAGACAGCCTGGGCTATTTTGGACCATATTTCTTATATCTCTGATTCATATTCTGGCTGATTTGTACATCTATTATCAGGCAGTACATCTCACTTCACGATATGTGTCAGAGGAAGAACAACTGTTTGTATGCATCTGAAGTTTGATTAGTGTAATGTATTACTATTCAACGATGTACGCAATGGAGAGGGGAAGGGAACTGGCCATCCTGCCTCTTTATCTCCTGGCTTAATTGCCTTATGAGTGATGTGTTATTGGTGTCGTTTACGAGATTGAAACTTGTCTTCGGACAGTTTACTAAAAAAACAATTTCTTGTTTTTATACAGTAATTCGTATTTGCAACTGTTTATTTTCATTCAACAATTTCTTTAAATAATAATATAATAATAAGCATAATAATAATAATAATAATAATAATAATAATAATAATAATAATTCTTTATTTATACTGGCAGAATTAAAGCCATAGGGCTTTCTTTTACACTCTACCAGGTCACGAAGTATACAAACAGTTAAAATTCAACAAAAAGTTAAAGAACAGAATACTAATATTTCACAAAAAAATAATAATAATAGCATAATAAAATCAACACTAAAGAACATGAAAATAATACCATAATAGAAAAAAAAGAAAGTAAAATACATTGGAATATAGCGAAAGCAACTCATTTAGTACGAATGGTTAATATGGAAAAACGTAAGAAAGAATATATCAAAATGGAATGTAATAAAATAATAATAAAAAAGAAAATAAATACGAAAATTAAATAAAATTCACGATAAAAGGGCTATGATAATAAATTCTTCGGCTGATAAAGAGAACAAAAAGGGGAAAGGAAGGAAAAAGAAATATATAGCCTATATTTTTACAAAAGTATAGCAGAGAAAAGGGCTTATAACTGAAAGGAATCTGAATTCAAAAAGTGCAATTTTAATTTATTTTGAGACTAGACAATGTCCGACAATCTCTGACATGTTGTGGTAGAGAGTTCAGAGATGAGCTGCAGAGACGGTGAAAGATGAAGAGTAGAAGGATGTTCTGTGTTTAGGAATGGAGAGTGTGATATGGTGTTGTGAGCGAGTATCTATTTCGTGATATGAGGACAAATGTTGAAAACGAGAAGCTAGGTAGCTAGGGTTAGAGGTTTGAAGAATATTGAAGAGTAAAGTGAGAGAGTGAATAGTTCTTCGCTCTTTGAGACGGGCCCAGGACAGCATATTTAGTGAAGGTGTGATACGGTCAGATCTACGGACGTTGCAAATAAATCGAACGCATGCATTATGAACACGCTGTAGTCTGTCTGTCAGTCTCATGTTAAGGTCAGTGTAGAGAGTGTCACAGTAATCAAAATGAGGCATCAAGAGCGACTGCACTAAATTCTTCTTGAGAAGCAACGGAAGGAAATTTCGAATTCTTTTTAGTGCGTGAATTTTCATAAAAATTGTGTGAATTTTCATCTACTTGTATACAACTTTTCGAAGCAGGTCTCTACCTGGTAATTTCCTAAACTTCCCTTGTAATAATTTAAAGTTTAACTAATTCTTTTAATGGGACAGAATTTTATGCTAAAATTTTTCTCTTACTCAGTTTCTATATTTATTTCATGTTATCAGTGACAGTTTTGAATGACTGCAAGAACAGATCTGCTTTCTTTAGTAAATATTATATACTCTCAAAGTAGGTCTTCATTTCGAACACACTGTATATTTTAATGCACGACACAAAATCTTTCTCTGTACATACCTTTTACTCCATAAGCCATAAGAGCTTTTCCCTTGGGTAGTTCCTAAAGCCAGAATAAATATTTGTGGGACTTCTCCGAGCTCGTTTCGCGTTTCCATGGTAACCTCGTTTTCTGAAGAAAATCTGTCCGTTAATAGTGCCGCGTTACATGTAACGGACTTGAGCTCCAAGTGTCACTCAAAGACTTGCAGTAGAACTCCGTCTCTTATTTTAAGAAGCTTACAGAAGGCATAGGAAAACAGTGTCTGTACCAAGAAACCATCTAGAGCTGAAAGACGTTCGTGAACTAATTTCATGGAAAAATCAAGAGAAGTAATATATTATTTGAGGTCCCTGGTTCAACTTTTATCATGCGGTTACAACGTAGGTTTTATGTGATGCAAATGTAATACGAAAATAAATCGATTAATCGATCATATATTGTAATCATTATCACAATCATAAAAGATAGTTAAACCACAGTCTACTATATACAGTCGCGAAGCCTGAGGTGTTTTTTTGCAAATCTCGTGATAAAGCGCTCCAAGCGGTTAGCAACTAGAAACAATAGACTGTCCATGGTCGACTTTGGACTGTGTCGTATTTCTATCGAGTGCTAGATCGTTGCGTATTTCACATTGATGCTTGTGAAATGTTCGTTATTGGTTGTAATGAAAATGTTAATGGCTAAAATATAATTGCAATAATAATATGGGACAAGGAGGAGACGTTTGTAGTGCTATAAATTGTAGCAACAGTAAGAGAAAGAGGCCAGAGTTATCCTTTGTCCGATTTCCGAAAGATTCAGAAAGGTTCCTGGGTTTCCACAAGAATGCTGTACAGAAACAAAACTCTTAATTTTGAAGTTCTTTGTGACTGTTAGAATATATTAAATTTCACAATGAAATGTTTCAGTCTAACCGAAAGGACATTAGATATCGGTTAAAGTTCTTCACTTAGGCTGCTAAATTTCCAGAGAAATAAAGTTTAGGTCTACTTTTTTTTCAGAGGATATATTTTTAATTGTAGCTATTATTTTTGTTATTATTTTTATGTGTTATTTTACTAAAGACGTAGAAAAATTAAGTTTGTTTTAATGACATTTATTGATCACGTTTTATTTTCAATTCTGGTGGGATTATTATTGCTTAGGCCTATTTTTTCAAATGATATGTTTTTAATTATAGCTGTTAATTTTGTTGTTATTTATATTTGTTGCTTTACTAGAGGCGTAGAAAAAGTCTGTTACAATAAAATTTATTGATCACGTTTTATTTCCAATTCTGGTGTGATTATTATTGCTTAACCTCATCCCACTTTGTTAACTACGTAAGCCTACACTACAAGTACCGGTACGCGTAAGTTACTCCATTAATTCATATTTCCATTATTATTGTTGTAAAGGGAAATGCAAATTAATATTTATTGGTTTCATAGTTAATTATCGCTATAATCTTGAATGAGTGAAGCTATTATAGTAAATTTCAGTTCGTTTTGCACAAACAAAAATTATATTACTTATTTCTTGCAGGTATCTTCGAGTTTATGGTGGAATTTAATATACTTCATTAAAATAATAAATTAACTTTATGCATTTAATATTTCAATAATGGAAGGAAGGTGTTAATTTTTCCAAAAGAACACGACAACGAAAGTGTAACATATTTTGTCGTCTGCTAGGAGAGAGATCTGCGATGATGAGGCGATAGTAGCGATCCTAGTGGTGGGCGACTACCCATGTTTGCATTTGTACTACATATTGAGCTTCGCGACTGTATATAGTAGACTGTGGTTAAACCCATTATCTGTTCTCACTTCTCTTCATTTTTCCCGGTAAATCAGGGCTTCTTTAACAACCAATTTTCCAATTTCTATTGCAGTGAACTTCGATTACTCGTATTACAAATCGAGGTAATGTAAGTTGATATTTAATATTCTTATTCTTTACTGAGAAAACAAAATGGATTCATAGAAGATCGACCATGCACGGATTATTTCTAAAAGATAAAAAAAGCTAATACAAAATGGAGATACACATAATATTGATCGATTATGAAAAGGTTTACTGAGAGAAATATTAAAAAGAAATAGACCAAGCATGCATCTGAGAAATGTTCTTACAAACCTTTTCCGAGAACCACTCATCTTTATTGAGAATGGAAAACAAATTTAAGGACATTTGGTAGAGTTTTCCAGCTGTTGCATATGCTTTACCTTACCTCAAAATAAGTCTAATATTCTCCAGAACTATAGCAGATAGATAAAATTTTCACCAGTCAAAAAACAGACTCTGTCACGTTCATGTATACCAGTGATGTCAAAACAAGTGCATTTTTCTGACCTTGACGTCGTGCGCGGGCAGCAAGCGCTATGTATGGAAAGAGGAAGGGTTGTGTATATGAATAAGCAACCTGTTAGATTAAGAAAACAGTGGTGCACAAACTTCAAACGGAACGTGAAATTTTATGTCGTTATTTTTATATGGCTTCTTTTTGTTTGATATTATCTATATTGTCTGTAAAACAAAAGTACTAACACTGATTTCTTAATATTGCACTTGTGTTTTAAATCTTAATAACATAATAGAGAGTTAAGAAGGAATATTCACTTAAATTCCACAGTAGTATAATATTATATTGTATTACGTGGATGAAACACATCATTCATAAAGAAAGTGATATTCCAAAGAAAGAGATTGAGTATGACATGATAATTGGAACTGATATTGATGGTATCTTTAGCCTTACAGAAGTAATCAATAAACTAATCAAAACAATATTACAGTACAAAGCAAAGTTACCTAGGTACTGTATCTGTTTTAAGTGTAACTAATATTACATAACAAAACTCTTATCGCATTATGCTTTTAAGGTGATATTTGTGAGCAACTTCCTATCATCGGAATATGAAATTATTTTCTCGAAATCTGCTGAAGCTATAGAGCTGACATTTGTACAACACATGGGCACGTATCTTTTGCTTATGATGTAACAGTAGTTGCTTTGTTAATTCATTTCCTTACAAACTATTTTCATGCGAATATTTTCAAAATTTTCAATACACTATCTTCAGTAATACGTGTATACGGTATATTAGATTTACGAAAACATTCTGTAAGGCTACTAAATAAAGAGGCCTATATCTGAAAATTTCACTTTTCTATACAACAAGTTGAGAAAATATTTCTTTTGAATAAAAAAATCAAACTTGTGAAAAATGAGCATTAAAATTAAAACTTACATTCTTATAATGCACTTATACTTCTCAGGCAAATCTAAAAATTACCATGGATACAGTTTTAATAAGTTCTCTTCCCTTTATCTATTGAATCAGTGCTGGCAATCCCTGAATATAGCTCGACCAAGCGGCATATACTACCTCTTTCGTCTGTCTCTTTCCTTTCCGCTGTAAAGCGCTCAGGCTCTCCTGGGCTCTAAAGCGCGCGCTTGCTCCTGTGGGCATCAATTGACATGCCTGATGTAAAAAGGAACTAATATAATTTTATTTCGTTCGTTCATAGTTTTTTGCCTAAGGGGAGGTCTTTCATTGCAATATTTTCTACTTTCTACCTTCATTTTAATCTCCGCATATGATCCATATATCTTAATGTCGTCTATCATCTGAAATCTTCTTCTGCCTCGAACTATTGTCCCGTTCACCATTCATTCCAGCGCATCCTTCGGTAGGTAGTTACTTCTCAGCCGTGATCCAGACAATTCCTTTTTCTCTTCCTGATCAGTTTCAATCAGCATCATTCTTTCTTCACTCACTCTTTCCAACACAGCTTCGTTTCTTAATCTGTCTGTCTATTTCAAACGCTCCATTCTTCTCCATATCCACATTTCAAATGCTTCTAGTCGCTTCTCTTCACTTCGTCGTAATGTCCATGTTTCTGCCCCCCCCTACAATACCACACTCCACACAAAGCACTTCACTAGTCTCTTCCTTAGTTATTTTTCCAGAGGTCCGAAGAAGATGCTCCTTTTCCTATTAAAAACTTCCTTTGCCATTGCTATCCTCTTTTTGACTTCCTGGCAGCAGCTCATGTTACTGCTTGTAGTACACCCCAAGTATTTGAAGCTGTCCACTTGCTCTACTGCCTCATTAAGAATTCGCACATTTACCTTCTTTATTTTTCTTCCAATAACCATGGCCTTGGTTTTATTTGCATTTATCTTCATCCCATACTGCTCACAGCTGTCATGTAGCTTCAATAGCATCTCCCTTAGTATCATCTGTTGTAATAACAGCGCCGTAACATCAGCAAATCTTATGCACTTTATTCTTCATCTTCTTCTTACTATCCCCCTTCCATGTTCTGAAAACAGTTCTTCACTGAATCCTGTAAGTAGATGTTGAACAAGGAAGTTTGTAAAGGGCATCCTTGACGTATTCTCTCCGTATTTTGCTTCCTTCTTATATTTCTTCTCCTATCTCTCTCAAGCGTTGTCGTAATATTTCACCATTAAAATGGGACACACTCACGGACCGGAGAACGCGAATTCGATTATGCGCAATGTTGAAAACATACAGAGGTGAGCCTGCCTGGAGAGAGATAAAAATAGTTTGCAGCCGCCAAATTACTCTTCAAGGAACGACCACTCATATAAATTGAGGGAAAGAAGACAGAGGACGGACACTGGAAAGTTTTCTTTTCTCAATCGTACTATCAGGGACTGGAATGCTTTACCTGCAGACTTACTAAAGGCTTTACCAATAACCAAAAATGTATTTAAAAATAGGCTTAAGGACTTTACTAATAGACGGTAGTATATTATACATTCTATTACTATTATTATTATTATTATTATTATTATTATTATTATTATTATTATTATTTTTTTATTACTATATAATTATTTTATTGGTGTTGTGAAGATGAAAAGAATTGTCATTGTAATTATATTAATTATGTATTATATTGTATTGTATTGTTTTGTATTGTATTGTATTAATTATGTTATATTCATAGCATTGTAGTAATTTTCTATCACACTGGTTGAGTGGAAGAGAAGGCCGAATGGCCTTAACTCTGCCAGTTAAAATAAACCATTATTATTATTATTATTATTATTATTATTATTATTATTATTATATTTAAAGGGTGTAATTGATATCTTGTTATATGAAGTGTTCTATCAGTGAGGAAGTGTGTTGTGTCAGTGAAGTGTGTAGTGTCAGTGAAGTCTATTGTGTAAGTGAAGTGTGTTGGTGTCAGTGAAGTGGCCGTGCAAAGTATTTTTATTTTATTGGGTTATTTTACGACGCTGTATCAACATCTAGGTTATTTAGCGTCTGAATGAAATGAAGGTGATAATGCCAGTGAAATGAGTCCGGGGTCCAGCACCGAAAGTTACCCAGCATTTGCTCGTATTGGGTTGAGGGAAAACCCCGGAAAAAACCTCAACCAGATAACTTGTCCCGACCGGGATTCGACCCCGGGCCACCTGGTTTCGCAGCCAGACGCGCTGACCGTTACTCCACAGGTGTGGACTGCAAAGTATTTGAACAGTGAAATGGTTTAGAAGTGTTAGTGAAATCAGGATAGAATCAGTGCAGTGAGTGAGTTGACAGCGAAATAAGTGTAGTGCTGAAAGGTACTTGTGCAGGTATGATCCTTCACACTCGAACTAAGGGTTAAGATACAAATTAGATTTACTTTAAATGTTATTTTAAGTGATCATGCTTCATTTAATTTAGGATGCTCCCTGTTATTATTATTATTATTAATTATTGTTTTTATTAGTTGTGTTTATTATTAATTGCCATTATTGAGTGCAATTAGTTACCACTGCCACCGGGTATATACCCATTTGCAGTGTGAATAAATACATACACATACACATCCTGACTGTGACTCGTTCTTTGATATAAATAATATAGAACAGCATCCTTTGTTTCCAATTCACACCAATTTTCTTCAGGAGCCTCGTAAGTTTCTTGGAATCTAATTTATCAAATGCATTTTTCAAGTCTACAGATATTTTGTACACTTTTTATTCTTCTGTATTTTTCTTTCAGTTGACAATAATTAGAAACTAGAGCCATTATATATATATATATATATATATATATATATATATATATATATATATATATATATTCGTCTGGTACCATTTTCTCAGAAACTATTATTTATCAGAACATAATGAAAACTGTTATACAGCCCTTCCTGTTCATTAGTAGTTCGACATTATAGGCGAAATCTTCCTTTACGTAAAGTCTTAATTATTGTTCTTAAACTACTGATTAAGTTTATAAAAATTGTGACTATTATTATATGTATGAACAAATGATTGCATCAAAGACCTCGATATTGTGATGTGCAGAATATTTTCACTAATCTCTTCCTTAGTTATTTTTCCAGAGGTCCGCAGAAGATGCTCCTTTTTCTATTAAAAGCTTCCTTTGCCATTGCTATCCTCTTTTTGACTTCCTGGCTGCAGCTCATGTTACTGCTTATAGTACACCCCAAGTATTTGAAGCTGTCCACTTGCTCTACTGCCTCATTTTGAATTCGCACATTTACCTTCTTTATTTTTCTTCCAATAACCATGGTCTTCGTTTTATTTGCATTTATCTTCATTCCATACTGCTCACAGTTTTCATTCAGCTCCAGTAGCATATCCCTTAGTATCATCTCTTCTGCTAATATCATATCTTCAGGAAATTTTATGCACTTCATTCTTCTTCCGCCTACTATAATCCCTCCCGTGTTCTGAAAACAGTTGAAATAGATGTTGAACAGGGTAGTTTGTAAAAGGCATTCTTGACGTATTCCTTTCCGTTGCTCGCTTCTTTCTTACATTTCTTCTCATGTCCTGACTTTAACTCGTTACTTCATATAAAGATTACTGGACAGCCTCCTCTCTTCCAATCCACACCTATTTTCTTCACGATCCCCATAAGTTTCTAACAATCTACTCTGTCAAATGCTTTTTCCAAGTCCACATATGATTATATACTTTTTTATTCTTCTCTAATTTTCTTTCAGTTGACAATAATTAGAAACTGGCACATAAAGTCTTTATTACTTACTTACTGGCTTTTAAGGAACCCGAAGGTTCATTGCCGCCCTCACATAACCCCGCCATTGGTCCCTATCCTGAGCAAGATTAATCCATTCTCTATCATCATATCCCACCTCCCTCAAATCCATTTTAACATTATCTTCCCATCTACGTCTCGGCCTCCCTAAAGGTCTTTTTCCCTCCGGCCTCCCAACTAACACTCTATATGCATTTCTGGATTCGCCCATACGTGCTACATGCCCTGCCCATCTCAAACATCTGGATTTAATGTTCCTAATTATGTCAGTCTTTAGTATTTTTTTAAACAACGGATTAAGTTAATAAAATTTATGATTATGATTTTACATTAATCAACAACTGATTGAGTCAAAGATCTCGGTATTTTGATGTCCGGAATATTTTTAATTCCATAAAACTGTTCGCTTCATAATAATTCATGTTTTTTTTTTATTTAAACTTAAATATACAGAATAAAGAATATAATTACAAAACAAACAAGAGAAATGGAAATAAAATAATATAAGCAATATAAAAGAAGATACAGTAGTATTAAAAAATTTGAGACCGAATGAGCAGCGCTCGTGCTCGGTCGCAGTTCAGATATAATATTAAAATAAAAAAATAATAGTAATAATAAAAATAAATAAGTAAAATAAAATAGGAACTAAAATATAATTACAGCGGCAATGGAATTATATAATATAATATTAACACTAGAGAAGAATAATATCGCACGTGAAAAGTAGGACTAATATATATTTCGAAATTATAGAATACAAATATAATATAGGTTGATTAATTCAAACACATAGGCTATAAATTTATTTAATCAAATTGAAGATATTAACACGTTTCTAATTTTCTTGTTATATGTTAGTGGGTTACATGTTAGAAGTTCTGGGTGTAATTTAGTTAAAGCATTGTACAACCGAGGGCCAAAATTTATGCTATGCTTTAGACCAGCAGATGTGAGACATTTAGGTTCTACTAATGTTGAATTAATATTTCGTCTTGTGTCATAATTGTGTGTCTGTAATACAAACTTATTACGATTTTTATGATAAAATTTTAACAGCGTATACTTATAAATTTGTTCAATATTAAATACATTAATTGAAAGTGGTTCTAATACAAACCACAACTTATTCTTTCCCGGCATCAAACAAAGTAGATGAATTAAATTACGGTTGATAATGCATCGTGCTATGGAGAAATGACGGTACGTCCATTATTTAAAAACATAATTGATACGTAGAGCAGCGGAACAGCAGTGTCCTATGTAAAGAGAGGAGGACATTTAGGTTTAAACTGTTTCTGGATATTAAAAAATTAAATATTGGATGAAGTTATTTTGGATGCTTACTTTGTATCCTCGATCCATGAAATGTTCCCTTATCTTTCGCTGACTCGGTTATAAACTGACATAGACAGACTACCTCTATCACCATCATTGAGATCTCTCTACCCGCCCGTAACCCTGGAAATGGGTCCTTACCCATCGGACCCGAGAGACTTGCATCGTGTCCCAATTCCCTAAAGCGAGATCAACTCATGGGAGTCCTCACCCATTACGAAGAGAATTATACTATCTACAGTATATATTACCATTAAACTAAGATTATTATTATTATTATTATTATTATTATTATTATTATTATTATTATTATTATTATTATTATTATTATTATTATTATGTTCATTCAGATTTCTGCCCATTAATTCCGGGTACAGTTATGAGAGAAAATGTGAATATTTTAATTGTCAAAATCTATATGCTAGACGCCATGAGCTAGATTATCTGTTCTTTTGTAAAGTCCTCAAAGGCGATATATCCTGTGACTCTTTCTTAAACAATATTACCTTACGTATTCCAACAAAAGATATGAGAGCCCACAAACTTTTCTATATTAGAAATTCGAAATTTCTTTCACCAGTCTCCAGATGCATTAAAAATGCCAACATGCATGACTGCGAATTCGATCCCTTCAATGTATAGACTTTGTTTGCTCTTGGCAACGATTTATCATTTATGTATTCTTTTAGGCATTATACTCAATTATCATTGTCTCATAGTATTCTTAGTTATGTATTTTAAAGTCATCCATTATTTATCCATTCATCGTCATTATTGTAATTAATTGTAATTGTATTTATATGTAATAATTATTTTTGTATTATGTTTTTGTTATATTCTTTGTGCTGAACTGTAATTGGCCACTGGCTGTTGTACAGCATATTAAATATAAATAAATAAATAAATAAAATTAATAAATAAATTACTATTATTATTATTTTATCGACCCAAAAGGTGCAAATACCCAAACGTTTCTCATGGCTAGGGACCGGATTTTTATGTAATATCAAGATGTGAAATATGTACATATTTATGTAAGAAAAATAAGCTGAATATGTACCAAAATATGTAAAATCATGAAAATATTTAATATCAATATCTGGCAGGTATAGGATAGGTAAGACTCTCCAGTTGAGATTTCATAGAGCACCCGACTTTTTTACCGCACACTTGACACATTACTATTTTTCCATCTGTAGTGAAAGCTTCGTCCATCGCAATCCATGATTTTATTTTTGTCGTTAGGATTGAAGATACAGGGGCCATTTTAGTTAGTTAAAAGCAGCAGATAAACTCACTTGCACTTTATACTGTAAGTACTAAAACTAGAAAACTGAGTGAAATGAATGACACAACAGTACTGCAAGCACTGTTTCGCTTTACTGGATTAGGAGAAAATAAGATGTGGTACACATGCATTTTAGTTGCTCCCTGTAAGAAACAAAGTACCTACTAAAACCTCAAACTATAGGCATTTACAAACTGTTGTTTGAAAAGTGACATTCCTGTCTCATTCAGACGATTAGGATTATTCCAGCCGAGAACCATACTTTCTAATTGCTCGGAAAATCCCATTTCCGTATAGGTCTACTAAATTTAAAGTAAACAGGTCAAACAATAATCTGAAAAGCTATTTATTTTAATCTTGCAACATCTTTCCAGTTTGTTCCTTTACTTCAGCTTCTTTTCAAAAGTCGGCTACTTTATTGCGGCTCATGCCAGACTTGACACGGGTTTTCCCTGGAAGGATTAGGAAGAGGGTGGGTAAGGTCGCAAATTGCATGGGAACGGCTTATTAAGACGTGTGCAGAACAATTATATCCTTCTACGGTAAATAAAAAGTTTTTTTTTAATCCGTGTATTTCAAATTGTAAACTTCCCCAGCAGAAGTTTTTTTTTTCCGTTTAGAGGAGTAAAAATGAATAAAACCCCTAAATATGTAGATTTATGTAATACCAAGCCATAATATGTAATGTGGGGTAAATATGTAAAAATATGTAGTATCAAATTTTAATATATTAATGGTAATTACAAGATTCGCAAAGATTTGTTATTTATATACGGTTAGGTTGAAAGGAATATAATATATAATTACATAAAAATCCGGTCCCTAGTCATGACCTTTCTTTTCTACTTTCAATTTATAAAAATTAGATAAAATTGTCATAGATATTTGAGTACAAAATCGTCTTACCTTGAATATTCTGAAAAGAAATAATTGGATTCCTCAAGCAGACATTCTTCACAAAAATTTTGGTCTTCAATTTCCACGACTTCGGACATTGAAAGCAAGAGATTCCTTAACGAGCACTGAACAAAACGGATTCCAGAGGAAGAAGAGCAGTCTTTCCGAAGTAAATTTTTCCTTTCGTTGGCAAGGTATATAATTATCAGTTCATCACGTGCAGAAGGAAAACAAACACTAATTCAATTCGGCGCTTTGAGCTAATTCTGTTCATTCACGCTTCACTCATTCTGACCACAAACTTGTTGTTGCTGATCTAATTTCGTTCCACAATTAGCTGATATGCGCTTAAAGATAAGTGTGACTGCTATGAACTTAAAGCTATAATTACAGGATCTCAATGAATAAATACAGTAACTACTACATTTTTGTTCTACAATATCTACAGTAGCACAATCTAATTTCTCGTCCATATAAATTACGTATTACGCAATGTATGACAGAGAAACAGCTCCCCTACACTTAGCCGAAATAAGAATATGAGCATTCAAAATAAGTAAATAAAACATACAAATGGCTTTTAAGGAACCCGGAGGTTCATTGCCGCCCTCACATAAGCCTGTCATCGTCTCTAATTTTTAATTATGTTTTACTTAACGACGCTCACAAGTGCCGAGGTTATATCAGCATCGCCGGTGTGCCGGAATTTTGTCCGGAAGAACTTCTTTTACATGTCAGAAAATCTACTGAGCTCATGGTTTCCTTTACAAAATATGCTTCCACGAATGTTATCTATCTGCCGTCTAATTTTGTCGGACTAATTTAGAGACATCCTGTATACGAGGAAGTATAAATTATCAGGTGGCTGAAATACATCAGGCTTTGTAGTTTCACATAATATAAAATTCAATCAAACGATTTGTCTTCAGTTCGGGTGATTTCATGGAAACGATGGAAATTATGATGTAATTTCCACGTGGGTTATTTCGTACTACCAATGTGTGAACGTGAATTTTTGGGAGTCAAGGGGTCGTAGCCCCCTAGAATTTTGTAAATTTGTATACACTGCTGTGGTTTTCATAAAATTAAGAAAAAAAACCGGGACTATATCACATTAATCCAATAGGTATATCCGCTATATAGCTCATAAAAACGTTGCGATGTCAATAACTTCATGCCCTTCCATCAATTCTAGTAAATTACGGGGTTAGTAATCAACAGCTACAAAAAGTGACGAAGGTTCAGAAACTTGTTTAAGAAATAGTAGTCTACTTAGATAACAATACTATATACAGGAGGAAGTATAAAATATCAGGTGGCTGAAATATATCAGGCTTTTTAGTTTCACTTCACAGAAAATTCAATCAAACGATTTGTCTATTCAGTTCCGGTGATTTCACAGAAACGATCGAAATTATGACGTAATTTCCACCTGGGTTATTTCGTACTATCAATGTGTGAACGTGAATTTTTGGGAGTCAAGGGGTCGTAGCCCCCTAAATATTTGTAAATTTGTATACAATGCTGTGGTTTTAATAAAATTAAGAAAAACCGCGACTAAATTACATTAATAACCAATATATCCACTATATACCTTATAAAAACGTTCGCGACGTCATCAATAACTTCAAGCCCTTCCATCGATTCTAGGAAATTACGCATTTGGTATTCAATTGCTACACATATTGAGATAATTCAAGTACCTCATGTCACAATAGTATAAAAATCAAAACATTTCACTTCAGTATGAAATTGTAATCTTTAGTATTCTTGTTGGAGTTTGAAACGTACAACAGATATCATCAATGGGGAAAACATTTATTGTACTGTTTGAACAAGTTCAGTTTGAAACTGTAATGAGGCTACTCACCCATGCGGGAAGCTGAGCGGGACGGAGTGCACCACACGCAGGGGCTCTTTCATCATGTGGCTGAGGTTGAACCCCGGCACCAGCTCTTTCTTGCGCGTGGAGCGTCTCCGCGCATGCGTGGTGAACACACGGCGAAGCTTGCCCTCGCGGGGCGTTTGGCGGGCGACCTCCTCCTTGTCCAGGGCTGTCAGGTCCAGGGACGACCCTGACTTGCACATGGACGTCTTCTTGGGTACCAGCAGCGTGTTGCGAGACATGAAGCAAGGGTAACACTCACGCGACATGTGACGTCATAAGCATGGCCGACAGGCTGCAGCTATTCTAAATGTGGCGGTTTTACGGCCATTTACCATTTATATACGCTTAGAAGTCATATTGGCAGCAAGTTCGCAAATAACGAAGCACAGATTTCTTCGAAATAAACACAGAATTTGTCTGCAGAATCAATGTTTGAAATTCAATATAAAAAAACACGTCGTAAAGCACACTTTTATAATTTGAAATCAAAAGGTTGAATTTGATAAAGCCACATTTTTGGTGACCACACTTAATACACAGAAATCACAATCATTATTTCTAGTTAATATTCAGAAAGAAAGTTCAAGAAATTGTAATTGCCTTTTCCAGAATTTTGTATTCTTAATATATTATCGTATGTCATAAATGTAGGATTGTCACAGCTCAATTAATTCCCAAATATGTATTAATTTGCACTGCAAGTAGATGAGGGAAGTTTCTTAGAATTTTTGTAAAAAATCACGTCACATATGAATTAATCATTTGGCCATTTGAATGTGAGTCAATTCCGTAAAAATATCAACACACAAGTGAAAGTTTACAACATGAATTTTGTAGATTTATCAAAGGTGACACTGAACTATTAAACACATTATTCTTCCTCACTAAACATGTATTGATTTGCTGTTCACTTACATAAAATTGAGCTTAAGGTTTCAATTGAAATGTAAAATAACTTCATCACCTGTCAGAACATAGAAAATTACAAAATTTCCTACGGTATCTCAGTACACAAAAATTTGGTCCCATTTTATCCTATTATCACAGACTTTTTTTGAAAACCACTGAGTTAAAGAGCATAATCATTGACAATTTTAATTTAAAACTTTCAATTTTCAGTTATGAGTAGATGATTAATGTTATATTCACTCGAAAAGTTCATTTAATCTTGTTGAATTCAAATATGTCACGCAGAATATGAAATAGTTTCTCTTATAAACATAACGCTGTTAAGTTGATTTCAGAGTCTCGGTTCGTTACTTGCTTTTCTCTCGTATAACGCGATTAAATTCAGCGTTTCTTCAAGCACTTAAAACTTTTGTTTTTCACTGTCACAATGTCTATTTAAGATCAATGTTTTACATTCAAATTTATCTCTTCTGACAACGAAAACATTGAGAACTACACAAAACAAAGCACAACTCGGAGAATATTACGCAGTATTGGCTAAAAGTAGCACTGACCTTGCTTTTCCATTAAGTATCTTGATATGTGCTCATAAAACCTTTAGTTACGGGAAATTAACACCGAACAATGTTAATAAAGTTGACGTAAGAATAAAGATCTGATGATCACAACTGTTACGGTTATGTTATTAAAACACTGCATCTTATGTCTTCATAAAGTCAATGCTTAAGGGCACACTTAGAATTTCGAGAGGTAGACATAACATAAAACATCAAACTTCAAAAGTTATCTCTAGTATCTGCATAAATTGCGAATCTCGTGTAGAATATCATAAAATGAGTTAAAGTAAATTATTTTAAAAATAAACTTTGTAGTCATGTAGTCTATTTATTATATACTACAATTACGGAAAGAATTTCCGATATCTTGGAAAGTCAAGTTATTATTCAATTTATGACCTTCTTTTCGTATTAGATAAGATTTCACAAATATTGACATTAGTTCGTAGAAATATCACATATTTTCAATATTTGATTTAATACATTCACAGCAATTTTAAGAATGATAAGGTCAGTTACCTGACAATAATTTAAAAAGATTCTTAACAGATACGAAAGTAGAAGTGATGAAGAATACATATAGGAATTATAATTCACTGCATCTTTGAGCGTTTGAAACTGTAGCTGTCTTCTTCTGTTGTCACCAGATGTAGCTGAGGGAGGCGCTTAAGTTTACACTTCTGGTGTAGGTGGCAGCAGCTGTTGATTGTTGTGCTACGTCACATTTTCTGTCTTGCTCCTTCGGTATTCATAACTTTCTTATCTCCTGCTTCCTTTTTGTGAAACCTGCAACAAGTGTTTCTACAGAGTGGGGATTTCCGGCAACATTCAACAAAGAGCTTACGTCAAAACCACGAAATACTTGGACAAGGTTTCGGGCGAAACGCCTGATAAAGAGAGAGATAAGCCAAAAGATAATGTCACTCATATTCTTGTAAGATGGTACCAGAGTGTATCAAAAGTAGCGAATGGTATTGTAAAAATGTACAGGGACATTCTATTTTTACTAACATTTCTAATATTAACCTGGCTATACCTTTGGATTAACGGTTGAGAACCGGAAACACCGTTTGCTACCTACTTCCACAACTGGAGTTCGATGATACTGGCGTAATATACAAACAAATCACTTTACTAGGTATAAGAGGGAAGAAAAGTAGTTCATCCATTTACGTAAACTAGGAAATATCGAAATTTTGAGTTTGATAATTTTCATTAGGTTTTTGTTTAATCAAAATACAGTACACTATTAACAGTGTTTTTACTCACGAACTGAGTTATCCATTCGGACGTATTCATTATGCAGTGTATCGATATAATATAGAGAATGAAGTTAAATTGAAAAATAATCATAACATGGATATTTAAACACATTTTTGAAAATGGTGGCCGTTCATTTCAATACAGGCTTCAGTTCTTTTGTGCATATTATCGCACTATAGACTATTGCATCTAATTCCTATTACCAGTTTCGTCCTTCGTACTAGTAACTCATGTTGAAGTAATTCTGTACATACTCTATAAAAGAGTACCTTACGTACTGTAAATTCAATCTTCACTTCTGCCCGACCCACACAGATAAAATAACTCAGACATGCTATCTACTGTCCGTCCAAGTGGTTATGCCGCAGGATCGTAGAAAGGAAGAAAATCACGTGACAGTCAATTACTTAACGAGGTCCTTTTATTTAACTTATTTTAAACAGTTGTATAATATTACGTAGACGTCCAATTCCTAACAGAAACTAATGTTTTCAGAAAAGAACAGGCCAAGAAGAAGATGGGCAGATACATTCAAGCAGCAGCTGGGAGGCAACTGGACAACCATCGCCCGCAACAGGAACGAGTGGAGACGGATAGTGAACAAACTCATATAGAACTAAAGTTTGACAAACTCTAGTGTATCTCACATAGTGAATGTGAATGTAAATATTATTCACGTGAAATAGCTCATCATGTGAACCACACCAACCGAGCTTCCCCTCCTGTAGGAGGCCCTAGCCCTTCAAGGGACACAGTGGCTTACAGTACAGTACAGTTTCTGGTATTGCCATTCAATAATTAATTTTCGAAGTTTGTTTCATCCCTAGAAGTTTGATTGTTGAATTTAGATACACCCTGTATAAATCATTATAAGTAGGACAGTAAAACACATATCATATAAATTGTGCAGAAAATAGTTTATGTATATGAATTTGTTTATTATAACTGTAATATTATTACAGTTTCAATTCACTGGTGTGTAAAATTTGCTCATAGCAAACATGTCTAGACGTCTGTCACACCCACAAACTACTGGAGACGTAATGGACAAATGTTGTAAGTTATATGGCGTACGTAGAGAATGACGAGATTTCAGAATGTTCTATAGGATTGTAGGTAATTGAAATGGTTTTGGAGCTACAACGCATAGGCTAAATCCTAATAAGCTGTGCGAGTGCTGTCAGTTATCAATTAAATGTTACGTCATAGTGTGTTGCGTAACACTAAGTTAAAATATCTGACAAAAATAATGAACAGATGAAACGAGCATCGCCATATTATAAGCGTGAATCTAAAGTGTATAATTTGAACAGGTAATGGAAATTACGGGAAAACGGCTGGACGAATTTAAATAATGACCCCTCATTTTGAAGCTTGGAACCCAAAGATTTTTGCAAAAGTAGTAGTTTTCAGTGAAATGTCAATTTTTAAACATAATTTTCCTATTTTCCAAAATCCATCTGTCGTCAGTTTTGAGAACTAACTAACAGCATTCACGGCCGACTTGATATAACCTTCGCTTTTTTGTAAAAGGAGAAGCGAAGCGAGCATCAAGTCGGCCGTGTTGCATTACAGAATAAAACAAAACACATACTACAGTAAACAATATTACACGAAGGCCATGATCTGCAAGAATGCTGACATATTTAGAGCTCAAATTAAATTGGTTACTTACTAAATTGGTTAACTTACTAAAAATAATTTACAGGTTCGATTCTGTGGTATGTAATTTTCTGGGTACACCTGTGTATTGGATATTAAAAACTACAAACCTTGAGGTGGTTTGATGACATTATTACCATTAGAAATGAAATATTATTGTATTTAATGCCATGATGTGACTATTTTTCATTAATTATACATATTAATGCTATATTGATGATATGAAAGTGAAACGTTTTGTGGTTATATAAGTAGATGTAGAGAACAACCTAAATTAGATTTTGATTTCTATATTTTACTGAGTGGCGGCTATATAGTATATATAGAATATGTTACTGAAAGCTATAGAACTACGTAAGATAATAATATTATTAAAATATCAAATATTTTTATAATATTAATCAAGCGGGGTTGGGTCTTTTCATATATTTAATGGCGGTGTGGTGTAGCTATTTATATGCGTGGTTCTCTTTAGTATTGGCTCGAGAGAGAGTATCTTTCATTGTTATGGAAGCAAATGACTTTCAGAAATGTCTGGTATTCTTAATTGAAAATAAATCTGAAATATGTTTATTTGAACGTCTAATGAACTTAGTTTGCAGCATTTGCTACACAAGCCACTAGTATACAGTAGAATATGAAACAGCCAAAACGCATCTCCTACAATAAAAATACATATCTTAATTTTAATTTTACAAATATTATTCAAAGAAGCCGGTATCCTGGTTGTACAGCCAATTTTTTTTTAGATATTTTTTAACTTTCGAGGAATATCACTTTTGTTGACGTCGTGCAAAATTTTGTCCAATATTCTTTTAAGAAGATTAACTCCATATGTAGATGAAATTACTGAGGATCATCAGTGTGGTTTTAGGCGTAATAGATCAACTATTGACCAGATATTTTATATTGGACAGATAATGGAGAAAAATGGGAGTATAAGGGTACAGTGCATTAGTTATTCATAGATTTCAAAAAGGCATATGACTCGGTTAAGAGAGAAGTTTTATATAATATTCTTATTGAATTTGGTATTCCCAAGAAACTAGTTCGATTAATTAAAATGTGTCTCAGTGAAACGTACAGCAGAGTCCGTATAGGTCAGTTTCTGTCAGATGAGTTTCCAATTCAATGTGGGCTAAAGCAAGGAGATGCACTATCACCTTTACTTTTTAACTTTGCTCTAGAGTATGCAATTAGGAAAGTCCAGGATAACAGAGAGGGTTTGGAATTGAACGGGTTACATCAGCTGCTTGTCTATGCGGATGACGTGAATATGTTAGGAGAAAATACACAAACTATTAGGGAAAACACGGAAATTTTACTTGAAGCAAGTAGAGCGATCGGTTTGGAAGTAAATCCCGAAAAGACAAATTATATGATTATGTCTCTTGACGAGAATTTGTACGAAATGGAAATATAAAAATTGGAAATTTATCCTTTGAAGAGGTGGAAAAATTCAAATACCCGGGAGCAACAGTAACAAATATAAATGATACTCGGGAGGAAATTAAGCACAGACTAAATATGGGAAATGCCTATTATTATTCGGTTGAGAAGCTTTTATCATCCAGTCTGCTGTCAAAAAATCTGAAAGTTAGAATTTATAAAACAGTTATGTTACCGGTTGTTGTTTGGGTTGTGGAAGTTGGACTCTCACTTTGAGAGAGGATCATAGGTTAAGGGTGTTTGAGAATAAGGCGCTTAGGAAAATATTTGGGGCCAAGAGAGATGAAGTTACAGGAGAATGGAGAAAGTTACACAACATAGAACTGCACGCATTGTATTCTTCACCTGACATAATTAGGAACATTAAATCCAGACGTTTGAGATGGGCAGGGCATGTAGCACGTATGGGCGAATCCAGAAATGCATATAGAGTGTTAGTTGGGAGGCCGGAGGAAAAGACCTTTGAGGAGGCCGAGACGTAGATGGGAAGATAATATTAAAATTGATTTGTGGGAGGTAGGATATGATGGTAGAGACTGGATTAATCTTGCTTAAGATAGGGAACAATGGCGGGCTTATCTGAGGACGGCAATGAACCTCCGGGTTCCTTAAAAGCCAGTAAGTACGTACGTAAGTAGTAAGTAAGTAAACAGTTCGGAAATATACTGACTGCACCTTGTAGGATATATTATGTTTATGCCACTTTGATACAAGTTGTTGTTTAGTCAACTGTTCGAAGACAGGTCTGAACCTCACAAGTGATACCAAAAAAACGCCACTGATGAGGCAACTAGGCCAGAAGTTAATGGAATAGTGTGGCCAGTTCCTTTCCCACTCCTTCGCATACATCGCCGATTAGCTAAATGTGACACTAATGAGACTTCAGATGCATAAAAACAATTGTTCTTCCTCTGAAATGTAGAGTCTGATAATAGAAGTAGGCTACGTATCAGCAAGAACTTCAAACAGAGAATTTTTATACAAGGTGAAACAATAATTCAGAAGCTGTGTCCAGTTAAAAAAGTGACAGTGCACTTTGGAATCCACGTCTTCAATTTAGTTTCTAATTTAAGATGAAGCTGAAACCCGTCATTTAGACATCAATAAAATTTATAACGCACCACGTGACTTGAATATGTACGACTTCAGCATTGTATGGAATTGTGATCCTTTGTGCTTACCTAGTAACTTTCTGGACTCTGAATAATGCAAAGAGCTTGCTGCGCAGTCGGGCACGGTTTCATATCCGCATTGTGCTAACTTTTTACGACGTCTTTCCCTCACGATATTTTTCTACTTTTCATTTTAATCCCCTCGTCACGACGTTGCTTAATGCGATATGACGCCACAAGGCAAGGGTAGACCTGCGTACACGCACAGGGAGGTACGCACTTCAGACTTGTCGTAACGATCGCTTTGTATAAACTTGTGATAGTGATCAGCAGTTCGTAGGCCTGCTGCTGTTGTGAAAACTTCTGTATGCGTGCCATGCAAAGGTTACGTTCTTCAATAAGCAATTGTGATTAAGGGTCGTATTCATAGACGAGACTTTGGACCAAAGTTGACTTTGGAAAGTACAAAGTCGCCATTTTCCTATTCACAGTCGACACTTTGACGAAAGTAAACTTCGATCGTGACTTTACTTCGAAGTCGCCAAAAATCTAGACTTTGACTTTGACTTTCGTTCGAGGACATAAGAAAAATAGCTGATATTTGGGAAATTTTTATATTTGCCGAGAAGATTGATAACATCCAGGAAATTATTGAAGCTCCTCATGTTTCTCGGAGTATTATTAGACATGTGCAAAACTCTATTAAATTTTATAGAGATAATGAATTCAAATCAAGATACAGATTTGAAAAATGGACCGTATTAACTATATCCACGATTCAACATGCACTGATGAATAACAGAATAATAAAAAAAGGATTACCTGTTCTGTTAATAATACTTTTATTTCACTTCGATATTGCTCTATGTGTATAAGGATTAATGGTTTACTATTGATTTTGTATATTTAATTGTATTCTTTATACGTCTTCACCAGTTCTAGTAGCATGTCTCTTTCATAGTCTGTCATTGGTGGCATCTTCTTATCTTTCACGTCTTCACAATTATTTTACATTGAAATAATATTACATAATGCCGCGACAATCGCTTAACGTCTGCCGATGTTCAAATGTTTCACTGATTTGAGACTCAAAAGATGGCTTTGATTGTGGCAATGCCTACTCTATTTCAGATATTCATTAATTTCATTAGTTTAGAAGGCAGTGATTGTGATTGCCAACATTAGAACAAGATCGTCAAATCTCGAATTACCGAAGTGAAAGTCATATTCTCAGAAGTATTGTCTATGAATAGGACTTTTAACAAAGTTAAACTTCACTATGAAAGTCGACTTTGGGAAGTCTTCAGCCAAAGTCTCGTTTATGAATACGACCCTCAGTTTTCTTCGTAATTCTACAGAAGTACTAGACTATTAATATTATGAATATTAAGCTTTGTGTCCTCTTTTTTTTAACGATGTGAATCTGGGCACTCCAGCATAAGAATACACTTATTATCTATCCACCCATTCACCAGATCCGTCCTTTCGTCAATCCAAACATGAGTATATTCGTCTGTCTGTCCATCCAGCTATCCGCATACCCGAACAAAGGTTCATCCATTCATTCCTCACTCAACCACCCATCCATCCGCTCAACCATCCATCCATCCACTCAACCTCCCATCCATCCATCCGCTCAACCATCCATCCATCCATCCACTCAACCACCCATCCATCCATCCGCTCAACCATCCATCCATCCATCCACTCAACCACCCATCCATCCATCCGCTCAACCATCCATCCATCCACACACCCATCCACTCAACTATCCATCCATCCTCTCAACCATTCATCCATCCATCCAGCCATCCATCCATCCACTCAACTATCCATCCATCCACTCAACCATCAAATAACAATAAAATTGCGTACTATGAGTAGAATAAATTACTAAGGACTTTGTTTTAATTTCCGGCACCCAATACTTTCCACATAATGACCTAGAATTGTTCACCTGTTGTGCGTAGCAATGAATATATTACCACCACCATATTGGTACGTGATATGTAAAGACCTAGAAACAACATTTGGGCCACTAAACAGGTGCAGTATATTATAAGTGGAACTTGGAAAATTCAGGTGGCCCAAAGTTTGTTTCTGGGTCTGTAAAAGGGGCAATCAATAAGTTTCCGGACTGCCTTGAATGTAGGCAACACACAGGACATAGGAACCGATTAAGTTATTTATTTATTTAAGATGGTAGAGATAAGGCCATGAGGCCTTCTCTTCCCATCTACCAAGGGATTACAACTACAATATTAAGAATACAATTACAATTATAATTACAATTAATATTAAATTTACAGATACAATAAAAATCAAAGTACTAAAAGATTAACTGATTAATAATAGTTAGACAGTTTATTGTAAAAGTTAAGAAGAGAGAAATTTTTGCTATTAATTAAATAAAAAGTAAACCTACTCTACGCAGTAAGAAAATGCTTAAAAAGTTTTCTTTTGAACGCTACTAAATTCCGACAGTCTCTGATGTCACTGGGTAGGATATTCCACGAGCGCGAGAGCGAGATTGTGTATGATGATGAATACGATGATGTCTTATGTGTTGGTATGGCTAGTATGCGGCTATTTTGCGTGCGTGTGAAGAGATTATGATATGATGACAGGTAACTGAAACGGGAGGCAAGGTAGGTAGGTGTAGAGGTGTGAAGGACTTGGAAAAGGAGAACAAGAGAATGAAAATTTCTACGTTCGTTAAGCCGTAGCGGTTTAGAGTTCGGAAGGATGGGGTAATGTGGTCAGCGCGACGGACATCGCAGACGAAGCGAACACAAGAATTATGAACACGTTGTAATCTTTGCGACTGGTTGACATTGAGGTCAGTCAGTAGAAAATCACAATAATCGAAGGGGGGCATTACTAGTGTTTCCACTAGTATTTTCTTGAGTGATAGCGGAAGGAATTTTCGAATGCTGTTTAAGGAATGTAGTATGGAAAGCACTTTTTTGGTAATATGGGTTACTTGGTTATTCTAGTTTAAATGCGTATCAAAGGAAGCAAACGTGATTATTGTGTCGTTTAACTTGACTGGAAGAGCAGGAGTAATGTTGCATAATAGACGTTGATGTCCCACTAGGATTGCTTGTGATTTTATTTCATTGAGAGTCAAACCAAACTTTCTGGCCCATGCAGATATAGATCCAAGGTCTCGTTATGTAGAACCAGGTAACCGCCTGGATCTAAACTAAATACATCATTTCAAACAGAGCAGAAGACTAGCCATAAACCCGTGTCAAGTCTGGCATGAGCCGCAATAAAGTAGCCGACTTTTGAAAAGAAGCTGGAGTAAAGGAACAAACTGGAGAGATGTTGAAAGATTACAATAAATAGCTTTTCAGGTTATTGCTTGGCCTCTTACTTTGAATTTACTAGACCTATACGGAAATTGGATTTTCCGAGCAATTTTAAAGTATGGTTCTCGGCTGGAATAATCCTACCCTTCTGAATGAGACAGGAATGTCACTTTCGAAACAAGTTTGTAAATGCCTATAGTTTGAGGTTTTATTAGGTACTTTGTTTCTTACAGGGAGCGACTAAAATGCATGTGTCCCACATCTCCTCTTATTTTATCCTAATCCAGTAAAGCGAAACAGTGCTTGCAGTACTGTTGTGTCATTCATTTCACTCAGTTCTCTGGTTTTAGTACTCACAGAATAAAGTGCAAGTGAGTTTATCTACTGATTTTAACTAACTAAAATGGCCCCTGTATCTTCAACCCTAACGACAAAAATAAAATCATAGATTGCGATCACTACAGATGGAAAAATAGTAATGTGTCAAGTGTGCGGTAAAAAAGTCGGGTGATCTATGAAATCACAACTGGAGAGTCTTACCTATCCTATATCTGCCAGATATTGATATTGAATATTTTCATGATTTTACATATTTTGGTACATATTCAGCTTCTTTTTCTTACATAAATATGTACATATTTCAACCTTGATCATCATCATCATCTGTGGTCATACAGCCCTTCTAGTTTAGCCTTGACCTCCTTAAGAATTGCCGCCCAATCTTCCCTCTCTAGGGCTCTCCGTCTCTATCTCTTAATTCCTGCTTTAACTAGATCATCCTGAACATCATCCAACCATCGTAGTTTAGGTCTTCCTGCCCTTCTTTTACCACTTAGCGTGGCATCTAGTAATCTTTTAGGAATATTATTGTCCATTCTGATAATGTGGCCCAGCCACTCCAGCCGTCTAATTTTTATATCAGTGACAATACTTGGACCTTTATATAATTTTTGTAGTTCAGAATTGGTCCTAATTCTCCACTCTCCCTTATCATAAATAGGGCCATAAATTTTTCTTAAAATGTTCCTTTCCCACCTATTTAAGATGGTTATTGCTCGTTCAGGTAGAGTCCAGGTTTCGCTTCCAAAAGTCACCGTAGGTTTAATAATTGTTTTATAAATCCTCACCTTCATTTTTTTAAGATATATCTGGTTCTTATAATTTTATCTAATGCTCTGAGGCATCGATTGCCAATGGCTATTTTATCCTTGATCTCAGTTAATATGTTGTTATCCTCGGTGACTATCGAGCCGAGATATCGGAACCTTGACACTTTCTCAAAAGTAACCTCATTTAAGACAACAGTTTTTACAGTATTGTCTCTCGTGGTTATGTTATTCTTTCAACCTTGATATTACATAAAAATCCGGTCCCTAATTATTACAGGTCGTTGTGCTGGGAGTGCAACTTAAATCCATCGACGGATCTTTGTAGCTGGAGTGCGGAGGGGTAAGCGAGAGGAAATTCAACGATAACTGACTTAAATCCGCGCTATACATTACAGGAAAGAACCGACGGCGAATTCATTTTCCGTGACAAAATCTTCAGTGTAAGGTACCCCAGTACATGCGGGTCAACGATCGACCTCTGACCTCGCAGCAGATGTGCAGTTACCGGAGATATTCGACCCCGCTCAGGTGCCGCACTGCTTAATAAATTACCACTCCATTACACGCAGCCCGTCTCACGTGAGAGTTTGGCTTTCACGGTTGCAGCAACTTGTGCTCCACTTCAAAACCAAGACTCGGGGGAAGGCGTGGCACGATGGGCTTTCTCTACTCCTGCTTACATTATCGCATAAGGACGGGAAGTATACTCTTGAGTAGGGGAAACAGTGTAGCCCGATACTACAGTGGTATAGCGCTATACAGGGTGTTTAAAAATACGGGGCATAATTTCAGGTATGTATTTCCCACATGTAGACAATTAAAATAGCTCATTACAACATGTGTCCGGAAATGCTTTATTTCCGAGTTATGGCCTTCACAACATTGAAATTCACCGGAACCATACCTCATGTTGTAGAAGACACTCCACTGATCAATCGTCAACACATTCACTTCTTGCATGATGGCGCTCCTGCACACTTCAGTCGTACTGCTCGCCGGTACTTGGATCGAAGGTTTCCTGATCGATGGATAGGTAGAGGTGGCCCAATTGCTTGGCCTCCACGCTCACCTCATCTGAACCTTCTCGATTTCTACTTGTGGGGCAATTTAAAATCATTGGTTTATTCATCTCCGGTGCCTGATTTGGAATCCCTTCGGAATCGAATTGTGGCATGTTCTGAGGACATACGCAATAATACTGGAGTTTGGGATCGTGTTCGCAGGTCAATGAGACATCGATGTGAGGTCTGTATTCAAGCAGGAGGTGGACATTTTGAACATCTTCTGTAATGACAATGCTCTGCGGAAAGAAAAACGTTCCGGTGAATTTCAATGTTGTGAAGGCCATAACTCGGAAATGAAGCATTTCCGGACACATGTTGTAATGAACTATTTTGATTGTCTACATGTGGGAAATACATACCTGAAATTATGCCCCGTATTTTTTAAACACCCTGTAGTTTTCGTTTCGTTTACTATATTTTTATATTCTACAAGGACAATCGTCCACACCTGTGGAGTAACGGTCAGCGCGTCTGGCCGCGAAACCAGGTGGCCTGGGTTCGAATCCCGATCGAAGCAAGTTACCTGGTTGAGGTTTTTCCGGGGTTTTCCCTCAACCCAAATACGAGCAAATGCTGGGTAACTTTCGGTGCTGGACCCCGGACTCATTTCACCGGCATTATCACCTTCATATAATTCAGACGCTAAATAACCTAGATGTTGAAACAGCGTCGTAAAATAACCCAATTAAAAAAAAACAAAGACAATCAATAAGTTTCCGGATTGCCTTGAATGTTGACAACACACAGGACATAGGAAACAAAGAAGTTATCTAGAACCAGGTAAACGCCTAGAATCTATACTAAATGCATCACTTGAAAAGCAGAGAAGAAGAGTAGGCATGATGTGTTTATGGAGAGATTCCTGCATAAATCGCAATATGTCCTTGACATGTTTCTACAAAATCACGTGTAGAAGCTCAGTTCTCAAAGACAATCTGACGATGTTTGATAGACTGACTCAACGGGCAATGATCTTCAGTGATACGTGCATGTATGTATACAAGTTCAGTTCGGAAATATATTGATTGCACTTTGTATTATTCATGTATTAAAAAGAATAAATGTCCATCTTCCCTCTTGTTTATAAAAAGTCCCTTGTGCAGACGCTTGTTATTTAGATTTAAATTTATTTAATAATAACATATATATAAAAACGTTACATTAAAATACCCCGAAAGAGCAAAGCTCGTGTTCTGGGACATTTCCGTTACATAGATATACATACTTTGTAGACAAAATACTTAAGAAAAAGGTCACATAAAGATGATAATAAAATTAGTAAATAATACTACTAGTAATAACTGAGTGAAAAAACAGACGATGTTGAGATTGATGGATTAATATTAAATTATTATTAATAGTATAATTAGTGCAGGTCATGTGGATATAGTAACCAAGATAAAATAGAAAATAGTAATATGCGTTACAAGAGCGGTATGTTGACGTTTTCATGGTCGAGGAAAAGATTGAAAAAGCGAAACGTAGTTGAGCTATTTTAATTTCCGAGAACATAAAAACAAACATACCGCTCTGTATCGTACATTATTTTGTGCGAAGATCGTTTATTACATACCTGAAATACGAATTTCTAATTAGTTGCAATGATCTCCATCTTGGTTTCTGTTTAATGACGGCAACTTCGGAAAACCAAAATATTTTTCTTCAACATCGCTGCTATAAAATGTTTTCTGTGTTTACTATACTCCAGCAGGCCGTGATATACGTCTGTATTTTTTTTCCCCCAGTCTACAAATGCGAACTTAAAACAAACGGTAAGGTTATGTAATGATTTATTTTTCATTTTAATATTTTAACAATATTATTTATATAACATATTGCAATAATAACATCGGCATCTGGAATCTTGTTGATTTTTTCACGGCTTCATTAATGTTACTTGTATCAGGAATGCAATAAGTTTCGTGGAGTAGTAGACTTTACTTAATTTTTACAAATATTTAAAAACAATAATGAACATTGCAATTCTAGGTGAAATTGCAGTGGTAATTTTCCAATTTATAATTATTACTATGTTAAACGTCTCTAAAAATAATATGTTAAAAGCCTAAAGCAGTAAAATGAATGTCGCGCTTAAGCGGTAAGAAGAGGGAAATTGTTGTGTGTGTTACGTTGGGAATACCGAACGTGGTATTTCACACTTACCGCGTATTGGTTCTGTGCGGAAAACAAGCAAATACGCACGATCTCGCACAAAATAAACTTACGATAGAAATAAACTTGTTTTACAATACATGGTACATAATATAAATACAGGGAAGTCTGTCATATAAATTTTTCGATTCTGGATCTGAAAATTTCATTGCTTAAAGTAGTCAATTCTGGATAATTTTATTATCGAATTATATAGACGTGGACCATAATTTGTACTGTGTAGTAAATCAGCAGATGTGAAACATTTAGGTTCAACTAATTTAAGAATTTCATTTCGTCTTGTATTATGATCATGTGGCAGAGCTACAAATTTCATTCTATTTTTATGATAGAATTTCATTAAAGAGTATTTATAAATTTGGTCAATTCTAAAAACATTCAATTCGGAATGGATCAAATTTGTTGGATAATCCAGTCGCCTTTTAAAACAAATTTTGTATTTCCCTACTTTGACTATGCTGACATTTTACTGACTGACCTGTCCAGCGACAACAAAACGAAACTTCAACGTGCTCATAATTTGTGTGTACGTTTTGTAAGCAATGTTCGTAAATATGGTCATATTACCCCATTCCTGGAAGCAATAGGTTGGCTTAAACTAGATAAGAAAAGAAATTTACATTCACTTCTTCTTCTCTTTGAGATCTTGAACTCTTCTATTCCTTCGTACCTGTCGTCTCGCTTCACTTACTTCTCTTCCCATCATAATCTGAACACACGTTCTCGCCATGAAACAACACTAACAATATCATCCCTTTTGTTTAGTTTCCTGTGGGAGTGTGTTTGTGTAGTGTATGTGGAGTCAAAGAGTGTGTGTGTTCTGACACATAACTCAATTTCAAAACACACACACTCTTTGACTCCACATTACTCTACACAAACACACCCCCACAGGAAACTAAAGAAAAGGCGCCAAGACCAGCAACGACCAGTTCTGATGATGGCCAATAGCAGGCTGAAACATGTTAACAAGGTAACAAAATTTAACACAAGAAAGACGTTTTCCGAGGATAATTATTTGAAAAATTATTCCTTAGTCTATTCTTAAATTGATTTGAAGTATGACAGTCCCTGACATTACTCGGTATGAAATTCCAAAGTCGAGGAACAGCCACAGTGAAAGAAGATGAATATGAGGATGTTCGGTGGGAGGGAATGGATAATATTGAGGAGTGTTGTGGTCGTATGTCTAGATTATGGTGGGTGGATAAATTTTGAAAACGAATCGCGAAATATATGAAAGAGGAGGGAAAGACGGTAGATTTTCCTACGATCTTGTCGACGAAGCCAGGACATCATTTCGAGGGTGGTGTTACGTGATCAGCCCGGCGAATATTGCAGACGAAACGGACGCACATATTATGAACACGTTGTAGTCTCTGCGCCGAAGTAACGCTTAGAATATGAGCTATTACATACATAAAACACAATTAGTAATGTAGGTAAATAACTGTTTTTTGCATTAAGGGAAGAGGATGGTACTTTGGTGAAAAATGAGTAAATTTTCAAGAAACAATTTTTTTTCCTTAAAGTATTCTGTGATATGTGTAGAATACATTGTATAATATTTTGTGGGTATTTGTGCCCTTATCGGTTGTTGAGACGCCATTTTTAAACTTCCTGCCCTCTGATTTTTAAATCACACCACCCTTTGTTTGTTGTTTCCGAAACTTCATTTTTTTTTTCAAAATCAAATTTTTCTTTAAAATACTCTGTGATGTGTGTGGAATATATTGTATAACATTTTGTGGGTATCTGTGCCCTTATTGGATGTTGAGACGCCATTTTTAAAGTTCCTGCGCTCTGGATTATTAAATCACACCCCCTTTGATTGCAGTTTCTGGAACTTTATTTTTTTGCTACATTGCCAGACAAAAATCGATATAATTTTTGAACTATTAAAGATGTATGAATGAAATTTAGAATACACATTCTCTAGACTACTAGGAAACTTTTCTCTGTAACGGAATTTCCCTAATTGATTTCATTTTAAAAATAAGTCTCTCTGTTTGCAAGAAAGAAAATAAAAAAAAATGTTATTAAATTTTAATTGTTTATTTTACAAATGTAGCAACTAATATCAAAATTCTGTTATAGACAGTTTGTAGAGCGTGCTTTTACAAATAAATTGTAACATAGTGTTTGAATTTATCTTTAAAAATGGCTTAGATATATCGAGTTCAGTGAAATCCTGCATTGGGTGCATTTTTTTTTCAAATCTGGCTCCCAAATAATTTTTTCAAAATATTTATATTTGGTTGAGTTGCTATAGCTATGAGCTCTCTACATACAAAAAATTAATACTTTACACCAAATAGGAAAAAAGTTTTAAAAATTACCATCCTCTCCCCTTAAAAAGGATTAGATTAAATGTTTACATTGAAGTAAATTTAAGTGCTTTACATATAAATTGAGTTTTTTTATTCCTTATGAACACAGATTTCAGTTGAAAGCAAACTCACATGGTTGGGCTGAGATTATGGTTACATTCGAAGCAATGCAAGCAAGTCTAGCATCAACCATAAACGCATTTGACCATAAAGTACGATCCGATTAGAGATGGAACCTGGAATGATAGCAACTTTCCGATGCGTAAAGTATGAATAATACATTAGCTAAATACATTGTGTGTCTCCCTACAGAGCTTCATATCCGGGCTTATTTTACGACGCGATAAAATATAGCAGATATTCCTAACCATCTAGAGTAATTATTCATTGTTTGAACAAAACGTTCATTATTAAGTAAAACTGTGGATTAAAATGCTATGAATTTTATTATAGGATGATGTTCGGCAGACATATCACTTCCTGTACAGTTGGAGAGAATACAAGGGTTGCACTTTATCTACACTATCTATACTAATAATAAATCTGTAGCCGAAATTTTTCTAGTAATTTTCGATTTTCCAAAAATAATTGGTCCTAACGTATGTATATAATTAACCACCCTGAAACCGAAAATCGCTTTTTTGAAATTTTTGTTCGTATGTCTGTCTGTCTGAATGTTTGTTACCTTTTCACGCGATAATGGCTGAACGGATTTCGATGAAAACTGGAATATAAATTAAGGTCGTTGTAACTTAGATTTTAAGCTATATGGCATTCAAAATACATTATTTAAAAGGGGGGTTATAAGGGGGCATGAATTAAATAAATCGAAATATCTCGCTATTATTGATTTTTGTGAAAAATGTTACATAACGAAAATTTCTTTAAAAATGATTTCCGATAAGTTGTATTCTTTGGAAAATCTTGATAGGACTGATATTTAATGAGATAAATGAGTTTTAAAATTAAAATAACTGCCATCTAAGGCCGTGTAATGAAATAAAAAACAAATGACTTCGTCTATAAGGGGCCTTGGACAACAACAATCGAAAGCTATGAAAGATAGCCTACAGAGAATGTTTCTGTGTTTGTATGAAGTAATATCGGAAGCTAAATTAACCGATTTGTATAATTAATTATTATTTCACCATTGGAAAAATGTAGTTTCTCTAAATGGACATAATGCTATAATGTTATTACAGTAACTTCTGATATAATAATGTAATGTAATGTAATGTAATGTAATATATAATATAATATAATATAATATAATGTAATGTAATGTAATGTACTGTAATATAATATAATTTAAGTTATTTGAAGGGTACAGAACCATAGTGGGCCAAGCGCCATTTACTGAATACGTAGAAAACAAGGGCTAAAATTAAGTTATTACCATAATTCATAGAAAGATATAGCAAGTAAAATAAAGTATGCACATTAATTCTAAATGATGTCAATGTTCATTAAACTATGGATGCATGTAATAAAAATTAAGAAACATGTTAAAGGAATTGTCATTGCACCAAATGAGTGGTCTTTAGATCAAAATGATCGCATTTTAATTATTTGGATACAATTTAAATTAAGTAGCATATTAAACGATTTATCCTTCTATCAAACACGAATGTTCCCTGGATCAAATGTCCTATTTTAATTATGTAATTACTTTATATTTATTTCTAACAGGTGCAGCGGAGCGCACGGGTACGGCTAGTCACATAATAATATTATCCTTCACAATAAGATGCAAGGATACTTTTAAATTACTGGTTTTCTGATATGTATACTTATTTGACCTATTATTCCTTCAACTATGGCGGGAAGAATTTCGGATTCCAGTTCCAGTGTTTGCCAGAGACGGAGCTACCCATCATCCGGAAACTACTGTACTACTGAGCAATGCAGCAGGAGAGGCCCAGCAGATAGGCTCCAGGTTTTTATAAACAGTTCTCCCCAATGTTATAATGATTACAATTCATTTTAAGCTTCTCTTCCTTCAGAATTATCCAAGTCTCTTGTGTAGAGCGACGTACTCATGATTGAAAAAAGTGACCAACTGCATTGCAGCTCTGATAAATATTCCATGAGCCCCAGGTTCTTGTGAGGACGTGACGTCAGTACTGCCTTTTAGAGTTATTTCCCTTCCGGCTACTCTTTTGGTCATGGCTTGCATGCAGCATTACAGATGTGTTTTAGCCATTGCGAAGTCCAATATTCGCTGATACTTCTGAACTTTAGAAAATATGAATGACACGGTAATAGGTAAGGCAGCTATTTGTTATTTTGGAATATGTATGATAAGACTTTCTTCTGTTAAATTCTAACGTACCTTGTTTACATGTTTCGACCTATTTATGGGTCATCCTCAGAACTGGTCGTTGTTGGTCTTGGCGCCTCTTGTTGTTTCCTGTGAGGGTGCGTTCGTAGTGTAGAATCAAAGAGTGTATGTGTTTTGAAATTGAGTTGTGTATTGAGAATATCGTTGGGGTGTGTTTTCGTGTGACAACAAACACACATTCAAAGTATACAGAAAACCCGCAACAACAACAATACACAACACATCCAACCACCCCACACAACACAAACAAGCTGCATTCCGAACAATGGTACACAGACTACTCAACATACCAATGAACCAACAGGATTACAACGAAGAACTAAACACAATCAAATACATAGCACAAGAAAACGGATACAACCCAAACATAATAGACAACACAATACGTAAGACAGAACATAATCACAAAAAACAGAAGAATACAACACAAACACAAGAACACAAAAAATACATCACACTAACATACGAAAACAAAAACACACACAAAATTGCAACCTCATTCAAGAAATTAAATTACAACATCGCATACAGAACAAATAACACTCTACAAAAACATCTCAACACACAAACAACACAAACAAAATAAATACAACCACACAGGCGTATACAAACTCAAATGTAACACCTGCAACAACTTCTACATAGGACAGACAGGCAGATCATTTCAAACACGTTACAAAGAACACATCACAGCCATAACAAAATTACAAAACACCTCCACATATGCAGAACACATCACAAATGCCAACCACACCTACAGAGACATCAACACAGACATGGAAATACTGTACATCCAACCAAAAAGCCAGAAATTCAACACACTAGAACAATATGACATATACAGACACACGAAAACACACCCCAACGATATTCTCAACACACAACGCAATTTCAAAACACACTCTTTGACTCTACCCTACGAACGCACCCTCACAGGAAACAAGAGGCGCCAAGACAAACAACGACCAGTTCTGAAGATGACCCATAAATAAGTCGAAACATGTATACAGGGTACGTTAAAATGTAACACAAGAAAGTCTTATCATACATATTCCGAAGTGATACAGTGTTAAAAGTTGTACAATCAAGATGTATATTTGTTATTGTTATAAATCACACTCTAATTGAAACACTAGTATCTATACAGTTTTGTATAGGTAAGGCAGCTATTTGTCATTGTTATAAATTACACTAGAATTGAAACAGTAGTAGCTACACAGTTTTCTATAGCTAAGGTAGCTATTTGTTACAGCTATAAATCACAGTGGAATTGAAACAGTAGTCACTACACCGTTCTGCAAAGGGATAATTGTTACAAATTATAGTGAAACTGAAAAACGACAGTTTTGAAAAGAAACGTTAGCTGCTTGTTATTTCTATAAATTACAGTGAAACTGAGGCAATTGTTGCTTGTACAGGTAAACTACCTGCTTGTTATGACTATAAATTATGGTGGAATTGAAACCCTAGTCGAAACACTGTTTCATAGACACGCTAGCTGTTACCTTAATACAATTCATGGTGGAATTTAAACCACAGTTGATCTGGTTGTTCGCTAATTCAATGAGCAAAATTGGAAATGTAACTCTACTCGATAAATAGTTTCGTAAACAAAAGCTAACTGCTGGTTACAGCTAAATTTTGTACATTGAATACTAATATGCAATTGAAATATGTTCATTATGAAAGGATTATGAGAAATTGAGAGATCATATCTTGTAGAGAGTGATTCACAAGGAAAGGGTCATACGTTAAAGGGTGATAGTATGGGCGATTCTAAATGAAGAAAAACCTTATATTAACAATTGTTTTATTCTCCACGGTTTCGGAGAGAAACGGAAGCAGTGCAGGTGATTGTAAATTAAGAGATTATTATCTGTAAGTTGTGTTTAATTGTCCATTTCTCTTCACATAACATGTTAAAAAATGCCATCGTCAACCTCGAAGCACTTTTCAGCTCGTGTAGATAGATGCTGTATTGCTAATTTGATTGGTTCGATCATTCGTTAATGTGATCACAAGCATTTAATATGCGGGCAAGCAATTGTTCCCTTGTTTCCACTTCGCGCTCGTAGACTTCGCTCTTTAGCCGAACCCACACATAATAATCTAATGTTGTAAAGTCGGGTGACCTTGATGGCCAAGTAATGACCACCGCGACCAATCCAACGCCCAGGATGGGATTAATTGAGGTACTGGACCACTGGCCGGCTGCAATGCACAGGATTCCCATCTTGTTGAAAGTACATACGAGCTCGTGTTTCCAAAAAAAAAAAAAAAAAAAGTCCACCGAGTTTTGTGGTAACACGTAGATACATGCAAGTGGCTAACATGCAACAGCACAGCCTAATGTCTTTTTGGTTGCGTCTGCATCAATAAGAGCAATTATGTAAGGAAGAAAAGGAGCCTCATGTCTGTTATTTTCAAATAGGTCGTACCTTCGTTCTTCCTCTTCCAAAAGTCAAAACCATTAACCAATCATATCCTGTCAAAAGCACTGGAAAGAATCGTTTACTAACTGATGTTTTTCGACAAATCAGTCAGGTTTCAGAGCTGGACACAACACAAGCACTGCTCTCAAAGTGACCGAAGACATTCGTGAAGCAATCGACTCTAATAAAGTAACAATACTAACACTTCTTGACCTTAAAAGCTTTCAACTCTGTAAATTTCGACCTGCTCACCCATAAATTGAGAAATCTGCATTTGTCAGAGACTGCTGTGAGTTGGTTCGAATCCTCCTTACGGAAAGACAACAATGTGTTGTATCCGGGAATCGAAGCTCTTCCTGGCTTAACATAACATCAGGTATACCACAGGGTTCGGTACTCTTGTTGTTCACTTATGTCAGTGATATTACATCTCATGTAAGGCATTGTAACTATCTTTATGCTGACGACCTTCAATGCTACATCTCTTCCCGCTTAGATCGAATAAATGACGCTATAGATAAATTGAACCGACTCGATTGTGACATGGACAAAGAAATTCCATCTTAATATCAATCCTGGAAAGACACAAGCAATTCACAAACGAAACCGACGCTTAAAGCACCTCGACATTTCCCCCGTTAAAGTAAGTACAGTGCATATCCCTTTCAGTTCTTCGGTAAAAAATCTTGGCATTCACATGGATAATAATCTCAACTGGGACATGCAAATCACAGAAACCTGCAGAAAAGTATATTCTATTATTCATGTGCTAAAAAGGATAAATGTTCATCTTCCTTCTTGCTTAAAAAGTCCCTTGTGCAGACCCTTGTATTTCCCTATTTTGACTATGCTGACATTTTACTGACTGACCTTTCCAGCGACAACAAAATGAAACTTCAACGTGCTCATAATTTGTGTGTACGTTTTGTAAGCAATGTTCGTAAATATGATCATATTACCCCATCCCTGGAAGCAATAGGTTGGCTTAAACTAGATTTTACATTCACTTCTCTTTCTCTTCGAAATCTTGAACTCTTCTATTCCTTCGTACCTGTCGTCTCGCTTCACTTACCTTTCTTTAATCTGAACACACGCTCTCGCCATGAAACAATACTAACAATACCATCCCATCGCACCTCTTCATACTCATCCTCTTTCACAATAGCCCTACTCTGGAACCTGATAACATCAGGGACTGTCGAAATAAAATTCAATTCAAACGCAAACTTACTAGGCATTGGTCAGTAATTGAGACTCGTTCAGACATGGTTTCTTGTAAATAGTTCTTTTAATCTACCACAAAATATCTCAATATCCGGTAATTTCATCACTATAGAATTTTGTTATTGTAGGTTTAATTTGTAATTTAGTAAATACAAAAATATTCTTTGTTCTTAACTTCTATGATAAAATGTCTAGCTTTCATTAATCAGGTATTCTTGTCGTACTTTAATTTTTATTGTAATTGTAATTGTAAATTTAATATTAATTGTAATCTTATTGTTCATGTTATAGTTGTAATCCCCTGGTAGAGGGGCAGAGAAGACGGCCTTATCTCTACCAGGTTAAATAAATAAATCTAATCTAATCTAATCTATGACCCTTTTCTCTTAAATGATCGTGACTACATTTAACTTGTTTACGTCTCCTGGAATATAATGCATTATACAGTATGTACTCTTACTTTGTTTACTACATAACATCTCTTTCAGCCGCCGGCGCTTGCCTGCCGATCCGGAGTTGCGCCGTATGTGGGTTCGATTCCCGCTTAGGCTGATTACTTGGTTGGGTTTTTCCGAGGTTTTCCCCAACCTTAAGGCCTCTGTCTGATTGTCAATTTACATTAAATGTGTTTTCTCTCTTTTTCTCTTTTTTTTGCTCTTGTGTGTTATTTATTGGTTTCAATTAAGTTACTGTATTTAGTAAACTGTCCTTGTAAATTTTATGTTATATTATTGGCTAAGACCACGCCGTACATGAGCCTGGCTCTTACGGTAGTGGCTAGGAACATTTTTGTTTTATAAATTTAATTTGTACTCACTAGCTAGTTAAATAAATAAATAAATAAATAAATAGACAGACAGACAGACAGACAGACAGACAGACAGACAGACAGACAGACAGACAGACAGACAGACAGACAGACAGACAGACAGACAGACAGACAGACAGACAGATAGATAGATAGATAGATAGATAGATAGATAGATAGATAGATAGATAGATAGATAGATAGATAGATAGATAGATAGATAGATAGATAGATAGATAGATAGATAGATAGATAGATAGATAGATAGATAGTCAGGTAATTTATGGGGAATCCTGGGCCTCATCTCGCAAAATAACATCTCGCTATCACCAATTCCATCGACGTTAAATAACCTAGTAGTTGATACAGCGTCGTTAACTAATCAACTATAAAAAACATCGATTTTATTGTTTTATTTCGGTTTTGATACTGTATTCAGTTGTGTGATACCGCAATGTTGTTAGCGAATGTGAGACATCATTCAGTGTTTTGCTTGTATGAGGAGTTCGTGCTGATATAAATTCTTGATGTTGGGTGAAGCCACGAAGAAATAAAAGCATAGCTGCATAATTTCTCGCCCAGATGTGTTCTGTTATACGTGTGGCGAATCCACTACAAAGTCTCGAAAGCACACTGATTTCAAAGTTACTCAGAGTTGCATATAGGCTAGCTAGACGACCTAGATAAGATTAAACTCAGTACATCGTATGCAAAAGATGAAGCGCTGTATTTTCCAAACATTAGTTAGAACGTGAGCCAGATCACAGACTTCTGCAATGCCGTGTGGTCAGCGCAGATAAAAATCACCTTGACGACAGCTAATTTTGCTTTACTTTGTTAGACAAAAAAGTGAAAATCAAGAATATCATGAATACTTCCTCACTACAGATTTTGTGTGTCTCGCAACGACCATTTCTTGTATCAATTTATTTAAGAACTAGCCCTACCCGTGCGCTCCGCTGCACCTGTTAGACGTAAATATAATTAAAATAGGACGTTTGATCCAGGGAACATTCGTGTTTGATAGAAGGATAAATCGTTTAATATGTTACTTAATTTAAATTGTGTTTAAATAATTAAAATGCGATCATTTTGGTCCAGAGAGCACTCATTTGGTGCAATGACAATTCCTTTAACATGTTTCTTATTTGTTATTACATGCAACCATAGTTTAATGAACATTGACATATCTTTTAGTTTTAATGTATTTATACTTTATATTACTTGCTATACGTTTCAGAAGTTACTGTAATAACATTGTAGAATGTCCATCTAGAGAAACTACACTTTCCAATGGTGAAATAATAATTAAAACAATTAATTAGCTTCCGATATTACTTCATACAAACACAGAAACATTCTCTTAGGCTATGTTTAATAGCTTTCGATTGTTGTTGTCCAAGACCCCTTATAGACGAAGTCATTTGTTTTTATTTCAGTACAGCGCCTTAGATGGCGTTGTTATTGTAATTATGAAACTCATTTATCTCATTAAATATCATTCCTATCAAAATTTTGTATAGAATAAAACTTATCGGAAATTGTTTTTAAAGAAACTTTGTTATGTAACATTTGTCAAGAAAATCAGTAATAAGCGAGATATTTCGATTTATTTAATTCAGGCCCCCTTATAACCACCCTTTAAAAAAAAGTATTTTGAATGCCGTATAGCCTAAAATCAAAGTTACAACGAACTTAATTTATATTCCAATTTTCATATAAATCGGTTCAGCCATTATCGCGTGAAAAGGTAACAAACATCCAGACAGACAGACATACAGACAGACAGACAGACATACAAACAAAAATGTCAAAAAAGCGATTTTCGGTGTCAGGATGGTTAATTATACATGTTAATACTAATTACTAATTACTTTTGGAAAATCGAAAATTACCAGAAAAAGTTTGGCTACAGATTTATTATTAGTATAGATGCTATCAGTATTTATAAAATTTTCTTAAACTATTACTTAAAAGATATAAATACAAATTCTCTCTTTGCTATGGTTGCGTAGCAGGACGGGAAAAGGGCACGAAAAAATAATTCTACTATTGGCCTATTTCGTTTATTGTTCACAGTAACAAATCTCAGCAGCTTTACGTTTGTGGATTCTCTTCTAACATATTCACGTCATCCGCATAGACAAGAAACTGATGTAACCCGTTCAATTCCAAACCCTCTCTGTTATCCTGAACTTTCCTAATGGCATATTACAGAGCAAAGTTAAAAAGTAAAGGTGATAGTTCATCTCCTCGCTTTAGCCAGCGGTGAAAAAGAAAAGCGTCCGACAAAAACTGGCCTATACGGACTCTGATGTACGTTTCACTGAGTGAGACACATTTTAATTAAAATAATTAATTCATTCATTGTTTCTTACAATGTTACCTTTGTTTGGATCAAATTTCTGCACATTTAAAGAATAAAACTAAAATTCTTTCAATCATTTATTATCATAATACACTACTCTCTTAAATTGATTGAGCATATTGGAAATTAAATCAATGGTTTTCCCAAAACACGACATAAAATATTTCATACAAAACATTTTGTTCGAGATCGTGCGTATTTGCTTGGTTTCCGCACAAAACCAATCCGCGGAAAGTCTAAAATTCCACATTCAGTATTCCCAACCTAACACACACAACAATTTCCCTCTTCTTACCGCTTAAGTGACATATTGATTTTACTGCTTCAGGCTTTTAACATATTATTTTTAGAGACGTTCAATATAGTAATAATTATAAATTAGAAACTTACCACTGCAATTTCACCTAAATTGCCCTGTTAATTATTGTTTTTAAATATTTGCAAAAATTAAGTAAACTCTACAACTCCACTAAAGTTACTGCATTCGTGATGCAAGTAACATTAAGGAAGCCGTGAAAAAATCAACAAGATTCCAGACTTATCATGGCGGCTACTTTGAACGAAGGAGATGTGGATCTAATATAATATAATATTGTTAAAATATTAAAATGAAAAATAAATCATTACATAACCTTTCCGTTTGTTTTAAGTTCGAATTTATAGACTGGGGGAAAGAAAGACAGACGTATATCACGGCCCGCTGGAATACAGTAAACACAGAAAACATTTTAAAGCAACAATGTTGAAGATAGATATTTTTGTTTTGCAAATTTGCCGTCATTGAACAGAAACCAAGATGGAGATTTCATTGCAACTAATTAGAAATTCCTCTTTCAGGTATGTAATAAACGATCTTCGCACAAAATAATGTACGACACAGGAGCGGTATGTTTTCTTTCAATTCTCGGAAATTAAAAAAGCTCAACTACGCCTCGCTTTTTCAAACTTTTCCTCGAACATGAAAACTTCAACATACCGCTCTTGTAACGTATATTACTATTTTAATCTCGAAAAGGAAGTAAATAGAGGAAAAATTATATTACACTTTTTATTTGAAATATCTCAAAGAATAACCTTCTGAAATTAATTAGATTAATGTATTTTTATTGTATTTAATATGTATTTTTGCAATAAATTATATTGATTGATTCGGTGTATCCTTAAAATTCAACTGGTAACCATTGACTACAGGGGAGGAAACAATAACACGTTTTCCGTTGTTATGTCTCCAAAATATAACCTTTAGCATCATAATGCAGGGAAAAAGTATAAGAGGCAAGGAAGTGTCACACGTGTGTGTGTGTGTGTGATGTAATCGTTGACACGCGTTTAATCTGACTTCATTATTTTCCACCATTTCGCAATCAGTAACTTTATCCCGCCAGCGCGAATTTTAAACTATCAGGCACGCAATTATAAACCAAAACGCTGCCTGCAGTCCTGGAGTTCATTTTGTGGAGCTTTTGTGAAAATAACAGAGAGCAGGTTTAATTGATCATTAGTGAATCTCTGGGTGTAGCTATTCTTCCATGATGAAATGATGGAGAGAAATAGAAAAGGGTGGGATGAGTGGAATTTAAAGGGTATGGGATATGAGCGTGGTGTACCAAGAAAATCACCATAGCAACAAACATCAGCATGGTGTATTCAGCTCTGGGATGAAGCTTCATAACAAAAGCGACTCTTGTTACACTTCTAGCAGAAAAGGACGATTGATTTCCATCTCCATATCAGGTGGGCTAGCAACTATCTATTCCTGGTAATGCTATGTCTTTTTGTGTATAACGATGGAACCAAATGTTCTCGATAATTATATTAAAATACTAGCCGTACCCGTGCGCTCCGCCGCACCTGTTAGAAATAAGTATAAAGTAATTACATAATTAAAATAGGACGTTTGATCCAGGGAACATTCGTGTTTGATAGAAGGATAAATCGTTTAATATATTACTTAATTTAAATTGTATTTAAATAATTAAAATGCGGTCATTTTGGTCCAAAGACCACTCATTTGGTGCAATGACAATTCCTTTAGCATGTTTCTTAATTGTTATTACATAGTTTAATGAAGATTGACATATCATTTAGTTTTAATGTATTTATACTTTATATTACTTGTTATATGTTTCAGAAGTTACTGGAATAACATTGTAGAATTATGTCCATCTAGAGAAACTACACTTTCCAATGGTGAAATAATAATTAAACAATTAATTAGCTTCCGATACTACTTCAAACAAACACAGAAACATTCTCTGTAGGCTATGTTTTAGCTTTCGATTGTTGTTGTCCAATGCTCCTTATAGACGAAGTCATTTGTTTTTATTTCAGTACAGCGCCTTAGATGGCGTTGTTATTGTAATTGTAAAACTCATTTCCTCATTAATTATCAGTCCTATCAAACTTTTGTGTAGAATAAAACTTATCGGAAAATTAATTTTAAAGTAACTTTTGTTATGTAACATTTGTCAAGAAAATCAATAATAAGCGAGATATTTCGATTTATTTAATTCAGGCCCCCTTATAATCCCCCTTTTAAAAAAAAAGTATTTTGAATGCCATATAGCCTAAAATCTAAGTTACAACGAACTTAATTTATATTCCAATTTTCATATAAATCGGTTCAGCCATTATCGTGTGAAAAGGTAACAAACATCCAGACACACAGACAGACAGACATACAAACAAAAATGTCAAAAAAGCGATTTTCGGTTTCAGGATGGTTAATTATACATGTTAACACCAACTATTTTTGGAAAATCGAAAATTACCACAAAAATTTTGGCTACAGATTTATTATTAGTATAGATTACTAATCACAACTATAGATATGTTTCTAAGTAAAAAAAAAAATAACGCTCTAAAATTTTATAAAATAATGACAGTTCCTGAAAATAGCCCGTTTCGATACATCTCAGGATCATTTACAAGTAAATCAATAATATATTGGAAAAGTGAAACCTTTAATTATCTTGAAACATTAATAACAACACATAATATAACCGACTAAATTAACAGCAGATTTCAGTTTGAAAATCGTTCTTATCATTCTTAATCGAACATACTGAAGAGCTGCATACCTTCAAGGAAATCCCAAATATATATAGTTATACAAGAGCTACAAGTCCTTCTTAATCTTACCTACGCATCTGAGACTTGGACTTCAACAGAACGTGAAGAATTTAAGTCAAAAACATTTTTGAAGAATCAAAATTGAAAATATCAAACTAAAAACTTTTTTAAGATTCTAAACTGAAAATATTTTTTTTAAGAATCTAAATTGAAAATATTAAATTGAAAACATTTTGAAGAATCTAATTGGAAATATTTTGAAGAATCTAAATTGAAAACGTTTTGAAGAATTTAAAACTTTATTGAAAAATCTAAATTGAAAATATTTTAAATCCAAATCGAAAACATTTCTCAAGAATCTAAACTGAAATTTTTCAAGAATCTAAATTAAAAATATTTTTCAAGGATCTAAATGCAAAATTGTTTGAAAAAGTTTAGATTAAAAACATTCTTGAAGAATCTAAATTGAAAACATTTCGAAGAATTTAATCGAAAACACTTTTGAAGAATCTAAATTGAAAACAGTATTCAATAATCTGAATACAAAACATTTTTGTGCAATATAAATTTAAAACTTTTGAAGAATCTAAATTGAAAACAGTATTCAATAATCTGAATACAAAACATTTTTGTAATATAAATTTAAAACTTTTTGAAGATTCTGAATTGAAAACATTATTCAATAATCTGAATACAAAACATTTTTGTGCAATAAAAATTTAAAACATTTTGAAGATTCTAAATTGAAAACAGTATTCAATAATCTGAATACAAAACATTTTTGTGTAATATAAATTTAAAACTTTTTGAAGAATCTAAATTGAAAACATTATTCAATAATCTGAATACAAAACATTTTTGTGCAATATAAATTTAAAACTTTTTGAAGATTCTAAATTGAAAACAGTATTCAATAATCTGAATACAAAACATTTTTGTGCAATATAAATTTAAAACTTTTTGAAGATTCTGAATTGAAAACAGTATTCAATAATCTGAATACAAAACATTTTTGTGCAATATAAATTTAAAACTTTTTGAAGATTCTAAATTGAAAACAGTATTCAATAATCTGAATAAAAACATTTTTGTGTAATATAAATTTAAAACTTTTTGAAGAATCTAAATTGAAAACAGTATTCAATAATCTGAATACAAAACATTTTTGTGCAATATAAATTTAAAACTTTTTGAAGATTCTAAATTGAAAACAGTATTCAATAATCTGAATAAAAACATTTTTGTGCAATATAAATTTAAAACTTTTTGAAGATTCTAAATTGAAAACAGTATTCAATAATCTGAATACAAAACATTTTTGTGCAATATAAATTTAAAACTTTTTGAAGATTCTAAATTGAAAACAGTATTCAATAATCTGAATACAAAACATTTTTGTGCAATATAAATTTAAAACTTTTTGAAGAATCTAAATTGAAAACAGTATTCAATAATCTGAATACAAAACATTTTTGTGCAATATAAATTTAAAACTTTTTGAAGAATCTAAATTGAAAACATTTGCGAAGAATCTAAATTGAAAACATTTTTTTATTCAAATCGAAAAAAATTTTGGAGAATCTAAATTGGAAACATTTTTGAAGAATCTAAATTGAAAACATTTTTGAAGAATCTGAATTGAAAAAATTATTGAAGAGTCTGAATTTAAAACATTATTGAAGAATCTAAATTGAAAACGTTTTGTAGAATCTAAATTGAAAACATTTTTCAAGAATCTAAATTAAAAACATTTTTGAAGACTCTAAATTGAAAACATTATTCAAGAATCTGAATTAAAAACATTTTCGTATAATATAAATTGAATACATTTTTAAGAATATAAATTCAATACATTTTGAAGAATATAAATTGGAAACATTTCTATATAATCTAAATTGAAAAACACTGTTTAATTTAAATCGAAGACATTTTTGAAGAATCTACATTAAAACATTATTGAAGAATCTGAATTGAAACATTATTGAAGAAGCTTTTGAAAACATTTGAAGAATGTAAATTGAAAACACGCTGAAGAATCTAAATTGAAAACATTTTTAAGAATCTAAATTGAAAACATTTTGAAGAATCTGAATTGAATACATTATTGAAGAACCTAAATTGAAAACATTTTTTCCCGGGTAGCTCAATTGGTAAGAGCTGGTACGTTCAACAGAGGTCCCGGGATCGATACCCGGCCCTGTGAACAATTTTTTCCTTGAAATTATTCAAATCTGATTTAATAATATAAACATTAGATTTATAATATATACGTTACACTTACGTTAACAGAAAACTTTTCACACATAATTGTGCATTTATGGCTCTGGCGTTTCGTCAGCCCACGCGAGTTGATTCTAATATAGGCTAAAGGGAAATTGAGATTGTCGGGTGGAGTTCCCGTTAGCTCAGTTGGTAAGAGCGCTGGTACGTTCAATTGTGGATTTGTCCCGGATCGATACCCGGCACCAGAACAATTTTAATCCTTGAAATTATTCAAATCTGTTTTACAGGGAGCTTTACCTGAAAGACTTTTGCATTTATTTTAATTTTTAAATTGGAAACATTTTGAAGAATCTGAATTGAATACATTATTGAAGAATCTAAACTATGAAAACATTTTTGAAGAATCTAAATTGAAAACATTTTGAAGAATCTGAATTGAAAATTATTGAAGAATCTATGGAAAACATTTTTTAGAAGAATCTAAATTGAAAAATTTTGAAGAATCTTAATTGAATACATTATTGAAGAATCTAAATTGAAAACATTTTTGAAGTATCTAAATTGGAAACATTCTGCAGAATCTGAATATAAATTATTAAGATTTTAAACGGAAAACATGTTTTAAGAATCAAAATTGAAAATATTAAATTAAAACTTTTTAAGAATCTAAATTGAAAATATTAAATTTAAAACTTTTTAAGAATCTAAATTCAAAACATTTTTCAAGAATCTTTATTGAAAACAGAGAGACTGAACTGGACTGCCGACTGTGTGGGAGACGGTGTGCCGCGTGTTCCTTGGTTGGCCTTCGTGCCGGTCGTGCGCCGCCCAGTCGATCTACATTATATAGGCTAGGCCTACACGAATGCTCTGTAGTTTTAGCTATTACTACAGTTGTGATGGGAATGATTGTTAGTTATAGAGAAATTTTGACTGGGGGAAAATTTGAACTCCTCAAGGAAACTTTTCTCCACCACAAATTTAACTCATACGCCAGGATTTGCACTCTAGTATTTGAAAGCGGAAGCTTCGGAGAAGTGATAAACTTGACGGCCATGTAAAGCAATGCGTCTAGGGAGGAGCGCACAAGTTGACCCGACGCAAGTTCAACAAGTGTGGAGCGTGGTCACTGCTTCATTAGTGCCGGCAATCGATACCGCGCGGCATCAGACCTGATTCCTTCTCTTGTTAATGGCAGTTTGTGTGCTTAGAAATCATCTATCTCAACGTAAACAAATTGTTCAGCGAGTACCAATTTCGAAAACGCAAGAAAGTGTTCCCATCCATTCATTTCTTCATTGAACTGTTCATATTATGACAGAGAAAACACGAGTAGCTTTACCAAGTAAATTCCTCTGCCATCATTTGTATAAAATTGCAAAGTTGCAAAGTACCTGCGAAACGATGAAACAAATACTGATAACTAGGGGACAGATTTTAGCATATTTTCATATTTTGTTCCTTTGTTCAAAATCATATGCTGCCATTATTTAAATGCTTTTAAAGAAATTTAAAACCAAACGACATGATTTTATACATTATACAGAATGTTTCCGAGGTGATGTTACAAACTTTCAGGGATGATGGCGAAGGCACATGTATCAATTTGAGATAAGTAACCATGGTCCGGAAATGACTGAGTTGAAAGTTACAAGCAAAAATAGTTTTGTGGAATTGTAATTTGGCAACACGTGCCCTCCTTCCCTTAACTTTTGGAACAGTCGTGGAAAATGGTATGGGCCGGATGTCTCCTACGTGGGTACTTGCACCAATACAATCTGTGAACTTGTCTACTGTTCCCATTGGCTTATCCGTATTCGAAAATCAGTTCTGCTTATTCCGCTCTCGTGTACTCCTCCATTTCACTAGGACTGATCGACTGGACACTGCAACTTGTACACATACACTGCTGTCTACAGACGTGCATATCAGGACCGACCATGTCCGTTACACATTACGCTATCTGCATTGCTTTAGTGTAGTTTCCTGTCCCCATCCCTCAGATAGCGCACTGAATGGAATACTGTAAGTAGACAACGTAAACAACGTCAGATGAATACAGTATGTGTAAGATGTACAGATAAATAGACATAAATAAGGTGTATAGAGGAATAAAATTATTTCATTTCCACACAACTATTTAGTGCGACAATATTGAAAATTCAAATCATCACTTGTCCTAGCACCATAGTCATGAATGTTGGCTCTACTACAATATTTAACCACGTTTTCTTTATAAAAAAAAATCAGGTAAGCAATGATTAAAATTGCAGGAAACGTTAGTATTTTATAATTAATGAATAAACTTTTAAAATGTAAAAAAAACGAGTTTTTGTTGCTATGATACGTAAAATTTCTTCTGCAATACTGTATAAAAGTCTCGCTTACACTAGACGAAAAGTCCCAGATTTGTACACCATACAGTAAATGATAATGAAAAAGACAATGTAATCATGTATTCTTCTTAGACCTGACGATAACTACCAGGTGTTCCAAAACAATTATCACTATATTATTTAACTAAATGATTGTTATTCAGCCCATTAATAAATGGATAAGTTTACAGACTGACTATATTATTCCATTCACTTATTTGTTGTAGAAACTTTGTTTATGACGCAACAGGAAGAAATTACAACAAAATTTGCTTGAAACCCTCTCATTTATGGACAGTAATCTTTTATAAGCTTTAAACATACAGCTCAAAATCTCGTCCATTACTTCCTCTTTAAGAAAGTAATTTCAGTATTTTTTTTTGGTGAAAATTCCACGAAATTCGGGCACTTTTCACTCCACAAATCACGATTCTAATGAGGTGTGTGACCTTTCATTACATAAAAATGGAGTGAGACTTTTCCTAAGGCCATTGGAAGCGAAATGATGTGTTCCAAACAATAACAGATCTGCCTTGAATGGACTTTGGTTGCCATGGCGCTGATCTGCTCTCCCACCCTGAGCCAGTCAGGTGTACAGTGTTGCTGCTCAGCGCGTTTCCCGATATGAAATGAAAATTGGAAACGAACATTCTATCTGGCAGTGTGGGCGCGCCTGCCTGCCTGCCTGCCTGCAGGTGGTCGACCTGGAATTCCGCGAACAGGGAGCGAAGCCATTAGTGACTGTGAAAGCCATAAATAATGAGTAACACGGTGATAACGAAATGAGAGGGAAAAATTACGAACAACCAGCGAGACAGACAGATACCTACGGAGATCAGATAAACATAAACACAGACAGGTTACACAGAGAAACTGGTCAGTCGGATACAGACAGAGGCAGGTAGGTATATATAGCTGTGGATAGACGAATGAACGGACAGATAGATAAATAGATACGTAGATAGGTAGAGAGACAGTAAGATAGATGGACAGACAGACAGGTAGATAGGAAGGTAGAGAGACAGAGAGTCGAATAGATGGACAGATAGACAGGTAAGTAGGTAGGTAGATAGACAAACAGATAAATAGGTAGATAGGTAGGTAGGGAGAGACAGACAGTGAAACACACATGGACAGACAGACAGGTAGGTAGTGTGAAACAGACAGGTAGATAGGTAGAGAGACAGAGACAGACAGATATGTAGGCAGACAGATAGGTAGGAGAGAGATGAGACAGACAGATGATAGACAGACAGGTAGGTAGGCAGAGAGACAGTGAGACAGACAGATGGACAGAGATAGATAAACAGGCAGATAAACAGATGGAGGTAGAGAGACAGTGAAACAGACAGATGGACAGAGAGACATGTAGGTAGGTAGAGAGACAATGAAACAGACAGATGGACAGAGAGACATGGAGGTAGGCAGAGAGACAGTGAGACAGACAGATAGACAGGTAGGTAGGTAGAGAGACAGTGAAACAGACAGATGGACAGAGAGACATGGAGGTAGACAGTGAGACAGACAGATAGACAGGTAGGTAGGCAGAGAGACAGTGAGACAGACAGATAGACAGGTAGGTAGGTAGAGAGACAGTGAAACAGACAGATGGACAGAGAGACATGGAGGTAGGCAGAGAGACAGTGAGACAGACAGATGGACAGATAGACAGGTAGGTAGGTAGAGAGACAGTGAAACAGACAGATGGACAGAGAGACATGGAGGTAGGCAGAGAGACAGTGAGACAGACAGATAGACAGGTAGGTAGGCAGAGAGACAGTGAAACAGACAGATGGACAGAGAGACAGTGAAACAGGTAGATGGACAGAGAGACATGTAGGTAGGCAGAGATATAGTGAGGCAGACACATAGGTAGGTAGGTAGGTAGGTAGAGAGACAGTGAACCAGACAGATGGACAGATAGACAGGTAGGTAGGCAGAGAGACAATGAAACAGACAGATGGACAGAGAGGTAGGTAGGTAGAGAGACAGTGAAACAGACAGATGGACAGATAGACAGGTAGGTAGGCAGAGAGACAATGAAACAGACAGATGGACAGAGAGGTAGGTAGGTAGAGAGACAGTGAAACAGACAGATGGACAGATAGACAGGTAGGTAGGCAGAGAGACAGTGAGACAGACAGAAGGACAGAGAGACAGGTAGGTAGGGTAGGTAGAGAGACAGTGAGGTAGAGAGGTAAGTAGATAGGTAGAGAGACAGTGAGACAGACAGATAGGTAGGCAGACAGGTAGGTAGCCAGAGAGACAATTATTGTAGAGTAATTTAATGCCCGATAAATTTCACACAGAAAGCACGGGTATGTCCAGTGAAACTGGGTGTCAAAGTTAAATTAAATTAAACTATTGTATCAATATTATCACTTGCAGATCTTACACAACTGATAGAAGACCAAGGAAGCTAGGTACAGTAAGATCCTAAGTACTCACTTACCTCATCTGCTATATAACTAAAATGACTTCTAAACAAGAGCAATTGCGTATTGAGATACCTTAACGACACGATCCCTAGCAACCGATCACCACACTGATATAGAGAGGATGTCCTATCTTTATGAACAGAATCTACTACAAGTAAACAACTCATCTTCGTGACGGATTGAATCAAACGGCATACATTTCTGTATTCAATAAGACTTGTTAGTGTTACATAGCTTTTGTCTTCCAGGTGACAAGGTTATGATATTGTCTCTTATTGACTGTAATCTCCCAATGCTGTGACCTCCAAAGGTTTAGAGATGTATTGCATGTTACGCTGTTATATACAGGGACATAATTTTATTTTTACTAACATTTTTAATATTAACCTGTCTATACCTTTAGAGAACCGGAAACACCGCTTGCCCCCTCCAAGACTGGAGTTCGATGATACTAGCATAAAACACAAATCACTCTACTAGGTATAGGATGGAAGAAAAGTAGTTCATCCATTTACGTAAACTAGGAAATATCGTGATTTTGAGTTTGATAATTTTCATTAGGTTTTTCTTTAATCAAAGTACAGTACTGTATTAAGAATATGTGTTTTTACTCACGAAGTGAGTTATCCATGCGAACGTATTCATTATGCAATGTATATTATACAGTCTACAGCACATTAGCGTACAATATAGAGAAAGAAGTTAAATTGAAAAATAATCATAATATCAATATTTAAACACAATTTTGAAAATGGTGGCCGTTCATTTCGATACAGGCTTCAGTTCTTTTGAGAATATTATCGCACTATAGACTATTGCATCTAATTCCAATTGCCAGTTTCGTCCTTCGTACTAGTAACTCATGTTGAAATAATTCTGTACCTACTCTACGTACTGTGAATTCAATCTTCACTTCTGCCCGACCCGAAAATATAAAATTACTCAGACATGCTATCTACTGTCCGTCCAAGTGGTTATGCCGCAGGATTGTAGTAAGGCAGGAAATCACGTGACAGTTAATTACTTAACGAGGCCCTTTTATTTAAGTTAAATTAAACAGCTGTATATTATTACGTGAACGTCCAATTCCTAAGAGAAATTAATGTTTTCAGAAAAGAGCTAAGACAGCCCAGCTTTTACAGAGGGGCGAGCAGAAGCAGGTGGGGGAAATCGGGATGCGACGTAGGCAAACGGACAGTACCTGTGCGAAAATATGATTCAATATTGAAAGCTCTTTCGTCACTGGAAAACGCGAACATATTTCTGGAACGTACTATACTCAGTAACTCAGTACTGCTTACTATCTGCGGTCTTGGTTCTGTGTGGAGTTGGAACTTCATTAGTAGACGGGTTGGGAGTGAAGTACATTCAAAAACTCAGGTACAATAAAAATTGAAGTAAAAATAAAATGGTGTCCCTGTACAAGAATTTGTTTTCTCTCACTCAATCTATTCCTCTTCACGTAAGAAGCCTCTGTTATTCGCTGGCGACATCGTCAAGCACGCAAGTACATACAGGGTGTAATAAATAAACTGTTACAAAAGATAGGACAGTTATACGGCACTATTAACCCTAGAACACAAACGCTCGTAAATTTTACGAGTGCCACTTATAAATCAAAGTGAGGAAAGAATAAAAAATCAATCAACATTGTTATATCTCTTCCATGCCTTTCCAATTCTTGATGATGATGACTGTGCTAGAGTTTCACGCTTCATACAGCTGTCAGGATATCAACAAACCAGAAAATTTACTTCCGGCGTCGTAATTTTTACGAGCGTTTGTGAATGTGTAACTTTTAATGAGAATGAGGGAAATCAATTTAATTTTATAAAATAATTGGCATTAGATAATGTCTTATTTTTCTTCCAAAATTGTTGTCAAAATAACATTGACAAGTAAAAAAGTAACCTTAATAATTGTTTTATTAATTGAATATGTACAATAAGACTACAAACACTTCATCACTTTTCAACATAGTCCCCACTACGTTCATGTTCAATGCAAGTGTTCCTGTTATACTATGTTGAAAAGTGATGAAGTGTTTGTAGTCTTACTGTACATATTCAATTAATAAAACAATTATTAAGGTTAATTTTTGACTCTCCCTCGTAGATACACTTTTGAAATTAGGTACAAGTTCATTGTATAGAGGTGTCCTAAATCCGGTATCATAGGTTAATTCTTAAAATATGTTCAACATGACCCCCTCCAAACTTAAGGGGATTCCTAAAGAAAATTAGTATGGATTGGAAAGAGACAAGGCTGTTCAATAGGTCTAATCTTTATATGAAACAACGATCAAAGTCAGAATAGGAGAAGAAATGTCTGAAGGAAGTGAAATAGGGAGAGGAGTACGTTAATGATGCCCTTTATCACCTACCCTATTCAACATTTACTTGGAGGATTTAATGAAGAACTGTTTTCAGAACATGGGAGGGGTGAAAGTAGGATGCAAAATAATAAAGTGCATAAAGATTTGCTGATGATTTGGCGTTGTTAGCAGAAGAGGAGATGATACTAAGGGATATGCTACTGGAGCTAAATGACAGCTGTGAGCAGTATGGGATGAAGATAAATGCAAACAAGACGAAGACCATGGTCATAGGAAGAAAATAAAGAAGATAAACTTACGAATTCTAAAATAAGGCAGTAGAGCAAGTGGACAGCTTCAAATACTTGGGGTGTACTATAAGCAGTAACATGAGCTGCTGCCAGGAAGTCAAAAGGAGGGAGCAATGACCAAGAAGCTTTTAATAGAAAAAGGATCATATTGTACGGGCCTCTGAAAAAAGAACTAAGGAAGAGACTAGTGAAGTGCTTTGTGTGGAGTGTTGCATTGCATGGTGCAGAAACATGGACATTACGACGAAATGAAGAGAAACGAATACAAGCATTTGAAATGTGGATTTTTTTTATTTTAGTAGGTTATTTTACAACGCTTTACCAACATCTTAGATTATTTAGAATCTGAATGAGATGAAGGTGATAATGCCAGTAAATGAGTCCGGGGTCCAGCACCTAAAGTTACCCAGCATTTGCTCATATTCGGTTGAGGGAAAACCCCGGAAAAAATCTCAACCAGGTAACTTGCCCCGAACCCGGGCCACCTGGTTTCGCGGCCAGACGCGCTAACCGTTACTCCACAGGTGTGGAAGAAATGTGGATATGGAGGAGAATGGAGCGTGTGAAGTGGAGAGACAGAATAAGAAATGAAGCTGTGTTGGAAAGAGTGGGTGAAGAAAGGATGATGCTGAAACTGATCAGGAAGAGGAAAAGGAATTGGTTGGGCCACTGGTTGAGAAGAAACTGTCTACTGAAGATGCACTGGAAGGAATGGTGAACGGGAGAAGAGTTCGGGGCAGAAGAAGATGTCAAATAATAGACGACATTAAGATATTTGGATCATATGCGGAGACTAAGAGAAGGCAGAAAGTAGGAAAGATTGGAGAACGCCGGGTTTGCAGTGAAAGACCTGCCCATGGGCAGAACACTTATGTATGTATGTATGTATGTATGTATGTATGTATGTATGTATGTATGTATGTATGCATGCATGTATGTTCTATTCCATATGCAATCGCTCAGTAAAAAACCTCGCATTTTTTTATATTCTAATTTTTTCCCTATTTATACAAGGTGCTGAGGAGAGTGCATTTTCAAAAATATACTATCGAAAGTCAAACGGTTTTCGTATTGTTGAGCGACAAATTTAGCGTATTTTATAAAAACAAGCATCTTTCAGCGCTCAGAACTCTGGAACCATTTACTGCAGAACATTGAACGGGAGCTTATTTTGAAGCTGACATTTGGTAGGTTATGTTAAGAAGTAATCCTTATTTTTATTGTACACAGAGAGACAGATAATCTGATTTTACTTACTTTTAGGCTTTTTACTAATTTGTAAAAATGTAAAAATATATTGAGAGAAAACCTTGCATTATTAAGAGGGATTCGGCATTGTTTGGTTAGTGGTGCGGCAATAAGTTTCGAGGGTATTAAATAGATTATTTTCACATTCCTAGACTTGAACGGCGCAGTACCGCACGCACTGGCCGAGAGCTGAAGATAAGCGAGCGTTGGGCGTCATTTTACTCCTGTGTTTATGAAAACCTGTGATAAAGCTAGCCCAGCTCATGACAGCTAGACGACACATTACGTGTTTGTGGCTCCTGGCCTTGCTTGTCTCGGCTAGCTCCCGTCTCACAGTCAGCTGGTTAGTTCACGCGCGTACTATTTTTTTCTTTATTTGATATTTTCAATATTTTCTTATCAACGTGCTATCAGTAAAAAAATATGTGTTTATTTGTACTTTCAATGCGGAATCTAACTATATATTTTTTTTATTTTTTTCCTTGGCGTCTTAATGAGGAAAAATCTAAATTTCTCCATTTCCATAAAAAGTAAGAAAATCTATTTATACTAAGGTTGGATAAAAGTAATGGCAACAGTTCGATATTTCTAACATGGCTTTTAGTAGGTTATTTTACGACGCTTTATCAACAGCTTTGGTTATTTAGCGTCTGAATGAGATGAAGGTGATAATGCCGGTGAAATGAGTCCGGAGTCCAACACCGTAAGTTACCCAGCATTTGCTCATATTGGATTGAGGGAAAACCCCGGAAAAAACCTCAACCAGGTAACTTGTCCCGACCAGGAATCGAACCCGGGCCACCTGGTTTCGCAGCTAGACGTGCTAACCGTTACTCCACAGGCGTGGACTCTGACATGGCTTTATTCACGGGGTACAACATTTACGTACCTTCTATATAGTCGCCCCCTTATTTATTACCTTTTGCCAAATGTTTGGAAGGCGTCGTACACCATCAGCGCGTCCATCTTTGTTGATATTCCGTATTGACCGCCCTAAAGCACGGATAAGTTCATCTCTGGTATTGTACCGGGTCCCTCGCAGTGGTTCTTTCACTTTGGTGAAAAGATCGCAATCGCATGGATCACATCGGGCGAGTACGGTGGATGTTCCAGTAGTCCGCGTTTTCCGTCTACCTTGGAGGTACAGCGTGGTGCAGTATTACCCCATCAATGTCATATGCCACAATGAACATCATTTTCACATACCTGCCTTCCCGGAACGCTTTAACCCATCGTGCCACTGTGCGATATGGCAACGCTGCATCGGCATATGCTTCATGCAGTCCCTGAAAACATTCCTGTGCACTACGACCTCGTGTCACTTCAATTTTGATCCAGGAACGTTGCTCTAGTTTTTTAAACGTGGTCTCAGGGCGCTCGGACTATCCCTATGAAAGTCAACGTTCTACACACTGCAGTAGATTGACAGAGTACTGTCGCCGCTGGCTGCACTAACTCATCTAACAGTCCTTGTTCATGTCCATACAGCTGGCAACTCTCGAATGCACCATCGTCACGTGGCAGCAGTGTTGCCATTACTTTTTATCCAACCTATCTGTTTCGAGTTCTCCACACTTCTACTCCAAATTATCTTCGTTCCCGGTTTAACTACTTATCCTCCAGTCACAATCTAAACACCAGGTCACAGGAGAGCCAAATCCTAGCAATTCCTGCCCATAGAACATCCCACTATTCATCCTCTTTTACTGTCTCAGTCCCCCGTGAATGGAATTATCTACCTCAGAAGATTAGGGGCTGCCAGACAATAACCACTTTCAAGAAAAGGCTAAACGATTTCTTACGGGCGCAGCCAAATTGAAGTTATAATTGTGATCGAGCTTAATAATTTAATTTAATTTAGGTATAACTATCATTACTATTACTATTATTATTATTATTATTATTATTATTATTATTATTATTATTACATAATTATTTTATTGGTGTTGTGAAGATGAAAACAATTGTCATTGTCTTATATTAATTATGTATTATATTGTCTTGTATTTGTAGTATTGTATTGCTTTGAATTGTATTGTATTGTATTGTATTAATTATGTTATACTGGGTGTTCAGTTCAAAATGTGTCATGGCTCGCTGTATGTCGTCATGTGGCTAGCCGATGAGCCTAGAGAATTCAATCTTCTTACACTTAAGCAGAGGCGTATAAACTAAATGCGAGAGAAGTTGCCTAGCAAGTTAAGACGATTACTTACGTATTTGTTGACATTAACTTGGACGATCAACATGGACACGGAGCATTTTGATTTGTGTTGTGGAATGTTGCGGTACGCAATCGATGATAACAAATACCCTGCGTACGACTTGCCGGCGCAAAACACAGTTCGAAAGAGGTTATGGTAGCACACAGACTTTACAGACCGCCATCTGTTGCTACGACATTCAAGTTATACCGTACACGTTCTCAAGTTCAGATTGAACGCCTTGATTAATAGGCAACTTATATGACATAAAAGCTGAAACTCGCTTCAAATCGCTGACTCACAACAGTGACGTCATGACACACTTTGAAATGAACATCCAGTATTGATAGCATTGTAGTATTTTTTTATCATACTGGTTGAGTGGAAGAGAAGGCCGAATGGCCTTAACTCTGCCAGTTAAAATAAACCATTATTATTATATTATTATTATTATTATTATTATTATTATTATTATTATTATTATGTCAATATAAACTTTAATTTCTCAGCATCAAAATAAACCACGATTATGATCATTGGTGAAAGGGTTTCGGAGCTGCAACAGTTTAAATTTGCAAATTTTATATAAAAATGATAAATTTAAATATTTTTAATTTAAACACTATGAAGTTCTGATGCCTCAAACTTTGCACAAAGCATTGTATCACAGTTCTCTACATACAGTAGAACCCCTATTATCCGCGGTAATGAAGGGGGTTGACTGAACGGTTAATCGAAAAATCGGATAATCCGTACCATAAAATATTTTCGTAAATTAAGTGAATAACACTGGATATTTTCTCCGTGGTCTTGTGTTCAATACGCTAGGTAGTGAATCAGAAGTTCATTAATTTAAGTTCGGTTGTCAAAGACGTGTTTTTAAGAGGTAAAAGAAACTCCTTTTAATGGCTGTCAGCGGAAAGATAGGAATAGTAAAGGTCTCATGTTGTAGATTTATATACTGTATACCCTTTATCCTTGATTTTTATTAAATCGCTCATAGCTGTAACATCAGTCTCGTATCGTGATGCGAGATGACTCACAATTTCTCTTTCCCGAACCACTTAATTATTTGGATTTTATTCGACACTTAGCACAACACGTTTTTTTTTTAAACTCATAGAAAACATTTTATATAGAAGTAATAGAGTACAGCAACTCGAACAGTAGACCAAAACTGTGTAGGCCTAAGTGTAAATGTTTGTAATAACACTCTAGAAACAAAATACGTATACTAATATAGCGTACAACAGTATCAACTTCATACGTTTCTGTAGCGAAAAAAAAAAAAAACGAGCGAGAGAAAGATAATCGGATAATCCGCCAATCGGTTAATATGGTGGCGGATAAACGGGGTTCTACTGTACAAAAAAAAATATATTGTATTTAGAAATTGTAAGGTCAATTTTCTCTATATTTCGGTCGATTTGAGATGGAATAGCTCGTATGTATGTTGAAGAGTAGCAGGGGAAACGGAATTTCTCCAGAATACTGCACTGAAGCCTTCTTTGTGTACAACAAATTCCACCCGTGCTCTTTGATATTTGAAATCAGGTCTCTAGTACAGGACAGAGGCTCTCCAGCAGTTCTGATAAAGATATCTCACCCAATTAAGCGTGCTTTATTAAGAAGTTCCTTCTTATTACGTCTCCGGATGACTTCCCAGACACAAGAACGCACTTAGATCTTCTGTTGTTCTCTAGTCGGGTGTTAAAATGGCGTCTCTCGTTCTGTGAATACGCGTGAAAGCTAGGGCCGTTGGGAAATATGACGCTCATATGTTGGCGACACTGAGATGAAGTATTGTCACCTCTCGAGCATTACGATGAATGAAGTAGTTAGTCAGGCGGGACAATGTGAACTACAAAGGGCGCGACAAAGAGATGTCTTACAGCATCTTTCTCACTCCTGGGAAATATCACGAGAAACTCAACAAGCACTTTTATGCTGCTACTTCAAAGTCTGGAAATAACAAGGAAATATGAATTCTGGATTCATCGAACTGCGTCACTACAGATAACTGAGGAGAACAGAGGCGAGTGTGGATTCAGTTCGTAGTATGTAACACGACTCCATAGGCTGTCTTGAGTCAGCACAGCAGGGCATTAAGATTACTGCAGATCCGGCTTCGAAACCCGTTAATGCAGGGTCTTATGTGTGGTGGACAAAGTCAGGTTATAGTGACATCAGGGATTGTCGTACATTGCCGCCCTCACATAAGCCCGCCGTTGGTCCCTATCCTGAGCAAGATTGATCCATTCTCTATCAACATAACCCACCTCCCTCAAATCCATTTTAATATTATCTTCCCATCTACGTCTCGGCCTCTCCGAAGATCTTTTTCCCTCCGGCCTCCCAACTAACACTCTATATGCATTTCTGGATTCGCCCATACGTGCTACATGCCTGCCCATCTCAAACGTCTGGAATTAATGTTCCTAATTATGTCAGGTGAAGAATACAATGCGTGCAGTTCTGTGTTGTGTAACTTTCTCCATTCTCCTGTAACTTCATCCCTCTTAGCCCCAAATATTTTCCTAAGCACATTATTCTCAAACACCCTTAACCTATGTTCCTCTCTCACAACCATAATTTTTTTATTTTAGTAGGTTATTTTACGAAGCTTTATCAACAGCTTAGGTTATTTAGCGTCTGAATGAATGAAGGTGATAATGCCAGTGATATGAGTCCGGGATCCAACCGAAAGTTACCAGCATTTGCTCACATTGATTGAGGGAAAACCACAACCATAAAGAACAACCGGTAATATAACTGTTTTATAAATTCTAACTTTCAGATTTTTTTTTTTGACAACAGACTGGATGATAAAGGTTCTCAACCGAATAATAACACGCATTTCCCATATTTATTCTGTGTTTAATTTTCTCCCGAGTATCATTTATATTTGTTACTGTAGCTCCAAGATATTTGAACTTCTCCACCTCTTCAAAAGATAAATTTCCAATTTTTATATTTCCATTTCGTACAATAGCTGTGAAAATTCTTGTACAGTGGAAGCTCTTAAGTTCGACAGAAATCAAGTTCGACATCTTATAGTTCGACTGCTTACTTACGTAGGAGAATTAGACACGCTTCTATAAGGACACTAAGAAATGGGTTTGCCAATTGAATGGGAAATGGTTCCGTGGCTTGTAATGATGCTTTTGTTAAAGGAAACAGAATATTTGATTGATTAGGATATCCATATTGATAGCTGATTTTAAATTAATGAACTTTTCTTTTTTTATTTGAGAATTGTGCCGTTTGTGAGACGGAACTGTCGAAACCCACTGTGGTACTAGAAGCGCATGCACAAGTCTCGGGGCGGGCAGGAAATGCAAGTACAGTACTGTGTTCGTTGATGGATAACCAATAAGAATTTGTATTCATTTCACCTGCCACACTCACTACTCACTCTGTTTGCTGTATCAGATTTTAAATAATTCCACACCTATTTACCTAGTTCCTCGCTTCACACTTTTAGCATCCCACCACAACCGTGATACACGTTCACAGCATAACCTTGTTCTATCAAAGCCATATCAAACATCTCTCTACTCTGCTTCCTTCACAATACACACGGCTCGTTCCTGGAATTCCTTGTCACAGGAAATCAGGAGCAGTCGGAGTCTAAAATCTTTTAAGTACACTCTACTTATAAATGTTTTTATTGAACAGAACTAGACTCGTGCGAAAGTTTCTAAGTAGTCTTCAATGACCAAGTTGTTATTTTTTTCTCCTCTCTCATCTTCTTTTTTTTTTTTTTTCTTTTTTTGTCATCTTGATATATTACTTAATCATTTGTATTTGTATGCCATTTAGTACGACTTTGCTAATCAACATTTTATGTCTTGTAACCCACATGTATTCTCCTATTAGTATTTGTATAATATATCTCAAGTGAATTAATCGTCGAATTTATCTCGAGCATTTTAGGTCTTATAAATTGTGTGTTTGTGTTTGTGTGTGTGTGTGTTTATGTTATGTAACTGATTTTGATTATGTGTAATTTTCTACTTTATTTTATATATTATGTAACTGATCTTGACTATTGTAATTTTCTACTATATTTTATGTAATTTCTAAGGTATTTTCTTTGGTGTTGTTTTGTAATCTAATTTTGTATTTCATATATATTATTGAAACCTGTTGAGTGGAAGAGAAGGCCTCATAGCCTTAACTCTGCCAGGCAAAATAAAGCTACTAATACTACTACTACTACTACTACTACTACTACTACTACTACTACTACTACTACTACTACTACTACTACTACTACTACTACCCTTATTGGAGTGAACTTTCAATTCTGTTTTGTCGAACTTAGAAGAGTTCACTGTACTTCAAATAACTCATATAATCCCAGACCTCCGCGGGACTCGAACATCAAACCACCCGGCTGATAAATATGTTTGCGATTACTGTTTTGATAATGTAATATTTATTATAATTTCGATGATATGTTAGTTTTTGTTGTCATGTGACCACATTGAGGACAGTGCGACACTGATGACCAGAAGATGAGCAGTTTCCCTTATCACAGGAGATTGCAGGGCAGGTGAACCAAGCCAATAACCCTTGCTCTGGCCTACAGTATTAAGTACCCCATCGCGTGTGTAAAGCCAGTCTGTGTATTCTAACTTTGTCAACGATGACTGCCGGGTTTATGAAGCCTTTGAGCATTCCCAACTGCCAACAAATGAAAGTGTCTGTGCGCAACGTGTTCGATAGACAGACTGCACTTGGAGCGATCTGGCTACATTCACCGTGCCTAACAACGCATGGTCTTAATTAAGCAGGGAAATAATGAAGGATTAGATAATTTTTCTTCTGTACTAGAATGTGTTCCCAGTTCAAGCTTTATCTGATGTACGTACATCTCCACCCTCTTCCTCTTTTCTTTTTAAAAGCTCCATCTTCTTCAGATCTCTCAATAGACAGTTTTCCTTCATTCCAGTAACGTGTTGTTTGCAAAAATTCTTCTGTCTTTAATAACTTCAGTTACTAACTTGAATTTTATTACTTCCCCTGATTTCTGTATTGTGTATTCTGTCGAACAACGTTCTGCTTGAATGGACTTTAAAATGTTAATTTTACTTGTAATATTATAAAAAATGGTTTGATTCAAACTTCCTTTCTTTAAATATATCTAAATCAACCTTAGTTCCTTTTTCGTTAACAAACGCCACTGTTCAAAACATAAAAATTAGCGATGAATATAGACCAGCGGTGGCGAAAATGTAATCGTGTGCCGAGCCACTGTGTAACCTGCAACGTGCATAGCACCTATGGAGGGAGGCGGACATCCGAAGGGGAAGTGAAGCAACTGTCTGACTTATTAACGGATTTTCATTTTTTTTTTGTTTTATTGGGTTATTTTACGACGCTGTATCAACATCTAGGTTATTTAGCGTCTGAATGATATGAAGGTGATAATGCCGGTGAAATGAGTCCGGGGTCCAACACCGAAAGTTACCCAGCATTTGCTCGTATTGGGTTGAGGGAAAACCCCGGAAAAAACCTCAACCAGGTAACTTGCCCCGACCAGGATTCGAACCCGGGCCACCTGGTTTCGCAGCCAGACGCGCTGACCGTTACTCCACAGGTGTGGACCTTTTCATTTTCCTTACGTCAAGCACTTAAATATAATTTTATACAATACAAGTCTACAAACTAATGTTTAGTACGTGTAACGAAGAAAGAAATGAAGAATATCACAACCTAAAATTAACTGTCTTCAGAATGTCTCTGCGACAAAGTTTCAAAATCAGGAATTATGTCACTTACTGCCAGTCGTAGTTGACCACGAAGGTATTTGTCTGTCAGTCAAATCTAAATTTGGTTTTTACTATTTTAATTGTTGAAAATAATTTTTCACAAACGTAAGTTGTAGCGAACATGGCTTCAACAAAGCAAGCGAAAGAACGAAGCTTCGGATATTTAGCCTATTTTTTTTGGCAAAGATTTGAAAGTTCAACATTTGTCAAGTCCTTACATCTAGCTTTCATTTGACATCACATAGTAAATCAGTGAGTTCAAATTGAAGAGCTAACCGCATTATTCGTACATCTGCTGAAAAAGGGTCGACGCACAGAGATGATGATGATGATGATGATGATGATGATGATAACAATAACACTTAACCTTTTAATGTTTCATGAGTAACATGTAGTATAATGCCGTTTTATGTTATACAACCGTTTTCCTCGTAATACTTGTGAACAAATCATACATTTAATATTCTCATCATATTGACAGCAAAAAATGCGTCCTCCCATCCTACTTGGAACTTTCGTACATGGTTTCGAGAGAGACATATGCCACTCGCAGGTCAGAGACAAATACAAATGGGACGGAGTTTGACTCCAGTGAGTGAGAGGGTGGGGGTTGGCGGAGGTTAGAAGCAAGCGAAATGCACAGCTATCACTGCGAGCCACAATGTCTCGCGAGTCACGTTCTCGCCACGGCTGCACTACATCATTCTAGTGTTGAGGTTAAGAAAGCATGAAACTCTACTTCCATGCCGCCTCCCCCCAAATGTCTTCATGGCATATATAGGGGCTATATTTACCTTTCATATATATTCACGACACTGATATTGACCTTTTCGTCACCACCAGTTCTAACGGAGAGGGAGTGGGCATCGATACTTATCACGAAGTCTTGTACAACAAAAGAGACGTGTGAACCTAAGCTAGACGATCAGTCACGATTCTGGTAAAAATATCAACAGACCAACCTTAAATTATCAATGATCTGGGAGGTCTCTACTGCGGTTTATACCTTTGAATAGCACTTTGGTGAAGTAAAACATGAAACGAATACAATATGGGACAACAGTTCAATAATAAAGAATGGTTAGTTATGGAACTCGCTATGACGTCTAATCTCGTATAGAATGGAAGAGAGAAGAGGCAATCGTAAGGAAGAAAAGAGAAATAGGAGAAGTACGTGCAGTAAAAGACGGAAGAAAGGAAGTAGAGAGAGAAAATAAAAGAAATGGGACAGAAAAAAGAATGAGAAATAATTCTATTCTTGATATTGTAACTGTAATCCCCTGGTAGAGGGGAAGAGATAGCCTGATGGCCTTATCTCTACCAGGTTAATTAAATATATACTAAGAAAGGAAACTTGGAAAATATGAAATACTGTAAAATATTGAAGATGAAAAGAAGAGGAAAGTGTAACAAGGAGAATAATAGCAGAGATCGGAGGAAAAGCGGAAAACGAAAAAGCGATATTAGCAGGAGAAGACGGAAGGAAAATATAGCGAAGGCAAAAATAATGAGAAGATGGAATAAGGCAAGTACACGAAAAACGTAAAGCAAGATTGTTGATATTGGTGACGACAGAAGGAAGAGTAGTGGATGATAAAATAGGGAGTGACGAGGAAATTGAAAATAACCAGACAACGAAACAAAATAAAAAGGAAGAATAAGAGAAAAATAAGATACTGTGAAGAGGATAAAAGAGAAAGGAAGAGAAGCTGTGAGTAAAATGAGAAAGCGAGAATAAGAAGCAGAATGTGACGATTCAGAGGACGAAGAGGAAGGATCAAGAAGAACACGAAATGAGGAGAATTAGGGAAATATTTATAAAAGTGATAATGAGAAGAAGAAAAACATTATTTAGTCTAGCTATAAATAATAATAATAATAATAATAATAATAATAATAATAATAATAATAATAATAATAATAATCGCGGACCTGACATCTAGCGCAGAGGGATGGAATTACGTCCACACATACTTACTTACTTACTGGCTTTTAAGGAACCCGGAGGTTCATTGCCGCCCTCACATAAGCCCGCCATTGGTCCCTATCCCGAGCGAGATTAATCCAGTCTCTATCATCATATCCCACCTCCCTCAAATCCATTTTAATATTATCTTCCCATCTACGTCTCGGCCTCCCTAAAGATATTTTTTTCCCACCGGCCTCCCAACTAACACTCTATATGCATTTCTGGATTCGCCCATGCGTGCTACATGCCCTGCCCATCTCAAACGTCTGGATTTAATGTTCCTAATTATATCAGGTGAAGAATACAATGCGTGCAGTTCTGCGTTGTGTAACTTTCTCCATTCTCCTGTAACTTCATCCCTCTTAGCCCCAAATATTTTCCTAAGCACCTTATTCTCAAACACCCTTAACCTACGTATGTTCCTCTCTCAAAGTGAGAGTCCAAGTTTCACAACCATAAAGAACAACCGGTAATATAACTGTTTTATAAATTCTAACTTTCAGATTTTTTGACAGCAAACTGGATGATAAAAGCTTCTCAACCGAATAATAACAGGCATTTCCCATATTTATTCTGTGTTTAATTTCTTCCCGAGTATCATTTATATTTGTTACTGTTGCTCCCAGATATTTGAATTTCTCCACTTCTTCAAAACATAAATTTGCAATTTTTATATTTCCATTTCGTACAATATTCTCGTCACGAGACATAATCATATACTTTGTCTTTTCGGGATTTACTTCCAAACCTATCGCTTTACTTGCTTCAAGTAAAATTTCCATGTTTTCCCTAATCGTTTGTGGATTTTCTCCTAACATATTCACGTCATCCGCATAGACAAGCAGCTGATGTAACCCGTTCAATTCCAAACCTAATCTTGGACTTTCCTAATGGCATATTCTAGAGCAAAGTTAAAAAGTAAAGGTGATAGTGCATCTCCTTGCTTCAGCCCGCAGTGAATTGGAAACGCATCTGACAGAAACTGACCTATACGAACTCTGCTGTACGTTTCACTGAGACACATTTCAATTAATCGAACACGCATACAAATATACAAATATTAACATAGCGAGATTCGGACTATTGTTTAAAACGTGAGTTACTAATGTGGAATTATATATGAAACACTTAAGAAATGTTGAATAGTATTTAATGTAAAATTACTATCTTAAATCAAAGCTGCATATTGAGAGAAATATTGCATACTTCACATTACTTTCCGTAATTAATTGTGACATATTTTTTCTTTGGTTTACCGAGACAATTTTTTTTTATTTTAGTAGGTTATTTTACGACGCTTTAACAACAGCTTTGGTTATTTAGCGTCTGAATGAGATGAAGGTGATAATGCCGGTGAAATGAGTCCGGGGTCCAACACCGTAAGTTACCCAGCATTTGCTCATATTGGGTTGAGGGAAAACCCCGGAAAAAACCTCAACCAGGTAACTTGTCCCAACCGAGAATCGAACCCGGGCCACCTGGTTTCGCCGCTAGACGTGCTAACCGTTACTCCACAGGAGTGGACTTTACCGAGACAAAATCAATCTGATATTAGGAATGAATTTACAGTAATGATTTATATGCGCATTTCTGACAACTGCAAAGATAAAATTGATAGTAATCTGGTGCTTGTAATAATTAGTAAAGGCATGTGGACAACAATAAAACTTAATTTGATAAAACCTAAAAATCCAATACATTTTAACTTCTATTTATTTATTAGGTCTAAGTAAAAAAAAAAAAAACTAATTTATATTTTTCTATCAACACAAAGACGAAGGAATTAGGCCTACTAAAGAATGTTGTTGACTCACGTTTTATGAACTGTCGGAAATCGAAAGTACGATTTGGAGCAATTTGTAATGCTGCAATTGTCACAATTATAAACAGCACATATACACCCTGACATTTTAACACTAGTACTAATTCATAAACTATTAACATATTAACTAGCCCAGCAACAATATACATTGCAGTTGATTACAGCTTGTTTCGCGAGTATCTCCATCCCGGCAGGTAGGTAGCAGCACCATCGTCGTTCGCACGTAAAACTGCTAACTATCTGGTATTATTATAGTAAGGCATACATGGGCACAATTTTCGGTTACGTGAGGCACTCGATTTGAAATAGTTTGTTTACCAGGAGAGGAGACTGCAGAGTAGGATGGGTAATATAAACTGCTGTGACCTGCATCACCTTATCGTAATCGCTAAGGCGGTCAGTGGCGAATTATTAGGAAAGCGCTTGGTTAACGTGAGAGACTCGAAAACTTTTATTCAATTTGGCAAATTAATTCGGGAGCTTTAATCATAAACCTCTTTACTGTTTCTCCGTCGCTGAACTGATTTAAATCACAGGCGAGAAATTGCGTAACTAGCCAATAATATTCCATCACGTTGTCTACGTTTATTTTCTTGAATATTCTGGCGTTTCTCAAGATTACTTAATAGATTTGCACGTTCTCGACCTAAAATAATTTCAGAAAATCATATTTCGTTTTCTACGCATATTTGATATATTTTTTTTTATAAATTTCTTTAGGAAATAATACGTACAAACAACATTTAATTCCTCGTAGGCTACCTTTTAATGCAGCGTGTTTAAGGTATAATGTCGTATTTAGTATACTATGCAAATGATAAGATCATAAATTTTCTTCGGAATAGTACGAAAAATAACATTTAATTTGTCTTACCTTCTAATTCAGCATGTTCTTTATGACATAAGGAGTAATGTCGTTGTATATTAAATTTATTAATGCCTAATAGGATTTTCGAGCATAACATACATCGTATGTTCTCCCCTTCTAAACAGCAAAAAAGCTCTTCCTTCCATTTCTCATGAAATAATCGTTTTCTAACGCGTACACACTGCTTTGAAAATGTCATTATGCCACCACTGATATTGCTTATGAAACTGATATGAACCTGCCCACGCCTAAGAGCTACGTGAGGGAGGAACGGGAACTGTGAAGATGTCACTCAGAGGGATAAGCTCTGTGAAGGTCAGTGAGGCACAAATTCTCAAGTGAGGCACGATGCCCATGTATGTAGTAAGGTATTTGATTTTAGTTTATTTTTGAAACTAGGTAATGTCCGACAGTCTGTGACATATAATTATTAGAGCTTTAAGAAAGAAGATCGAAAAAGGAAAGAGTGGGGATGAAGTGAAGCGTAAAGAGAATAAGAAAAACAATAAGTGAAAGTAGAATCAGGAGTTAAGGGGCAGGATGAGGAAAACACAACGAAAATTAATTAGAATTGTACCTGGAAAGTGAATTGAGGTAGTAGGAGAGGAGGAAAAAGATGTGAAAGTAAAGAAATGGGAGAGAGAAAGTAGAGATTATGGAAAGGAAAGCAAAACTGTAAAAATATGTGCATTCCATGCAAGAAGGGATCGATGAAGTAACCAGGGCAGAGGGGGAGGTGCAGGTGGTGTACGTTATTTATTCACAAGCATGTAACTGCAGAACACTGTCGAGGAGTTGACACCTTTCACCTTTAAACCATGGGGTCGATGAGAACTTTATGTAATATGGGGCGATGTTCGAACACAGAACACGTTGTTGTTCATTCATTACTCCAATGAAGACCATCTGAACTGAACCGATGGCATTTCATGATGTCGCAAATTATGCTGTAAGGGAACGATTACTCATTCAAAGGACAGGAAGTCGATCAGGAACTTAACCGTAGCTCAATTAATAGCTTTTCATGAAAAAAGATTTGGGTTATATACCAGGCTCGTTTTTCGACATTTATGGTACTCACAATGCGAGATGAGAAGAAAAAATAATATACTCTTATAGTTTATACAAGGTGTCCGACAAGTCCCGCATCATAGGCTGACCTCCTCCGATTTCCAAATATGTCTGGAGGTGAAATTTCACGATAATTATAACACTTTACCTCGATCCGTGTTCGTGGATGGTGCAAGTCATGAAACTTCACTTCGTGTAGCATTTCCTAAGAAAACTCCAGAAAGCTGAGTCAAGTGGATTAAAGTCGGGTGACCTGGGAGTCCACTTGGGTCCTCTGCGGCCTATGTACATACGATGATACCAGAATGAACCTGAAATGCATCATTTAGGATTGTACTCCACCACATTGGTGTCAGATCTATGTTGCCTGACATAAATCCACCTGACTTTACTTTCGGAATTTCTCGCAAGGAAAAGTATAGGAAACATAGAACTATAAACTAAAGCAGAAATAAACTTCCGGCGTTTCAACAAATATGCAGCATAATAAATAGAACATTAAAAGAGAAAATAACGGAGGATACTCAAATTAAGTTTTATACAGCAGTACCAATCCTGCAGGGTGGTTCATATAAAACTAACACTTTTTTACTTATTTCAACAAGAATTATGCTAACCACAATTTGTTACACGTAAAAATGTAGAGTACTTTTGGAAGATTACTAACCGCTATAGAAAATGCTGAAAATGTCTTCCCTCCTGCTCTCAGAGCACAACTCAACACGTGGATGGCATTGACAACAGAGTCCTTCAACGAGGGCCAGTAACATGGAGCGACGTGTTGAGTTGTACCTCGAGCAGGCGGGAAGACATTTTCAGCATTTTATACAGAGGTTAGTAATCTCCCAAATTGCGGTTAGCATAATTATAAATAGATAGATAGATAGATAGATAGATAGATAGATAGATAGATAGATAGATAGATAGATAGATAGATAGATAGATAGATAGATAGATAGATAGATAGATAGATAGATAGATAGATAGATAGATAGATAGATAGATAGATAGATAGATAGATAGATAGATCGATCGATAGATAGATAGATAGATAGATAGATAGATAGATAGATAGATAGATAGATAGATAGATAGATAGATAGATAGATAGATAGATAGATAGATAGATAGATAGATAGATAGATAGATAGATAGATAGATAGATAGATAGATAGATAGATAGATAGATAGATAGATAGATAGATAGATAGATAGATAGATAGATAGATAGATAGATAGATAGATAGATAGATAGATAGATAGATAGATAGATAGATAGATAGATAGATAGATAGATAGATAGATAGATAGATAGATAGATAGATAGATAAATGCGTTAGTTTTATATGAACCACTTGTATTGTATTGAATTGTATTGTATTTATTAACATTCCATGGTATTCATACATGCTTACAGCTAGAATATGGAACAAGTCAAAAACTTAATACTATTATAAAAATCTTAATTTATAGTCACAGTCTAGATGAAATATATACAGACGAGATTTACAATATAGTCTACTAGTACAACACATAGTTTTAGTATCAATTTCATGAAGTGTTATTGAATGTCATGAATTCACCTACAGAATAGAAGGCGTGAGAAATTAGGCACTTCTTTAATTTGGTCCTAAATAATTTTATGTTTTGAGTTTCATTTTTATATCGATAGGGAGGCTATTAAAACTTTTTACTGCCATATAACGCACTCCTTTTGATAGCACGATAGACTTGCCGATGGAGTATGAAAGTCATTTTTTGACGTGTATTTATGCTATGAACTGTTGAATTAGTTACAAAGTTTTCACGATTACATACGAGGAAGACTATTAATGAAAAGATATACTGACAAGCCATGGGCATTATTTGTAGTTTTTTGAAAATAGTCCTACGCGACTCCTAGATTTCGCACTTACTATTATTCTAATTACTCTTTTTGTAATAGAAATATATTGTTACTATCTGTGGAATTTCCCAGAATATTATTCCAAAATTCATTAGCGAGTGGAAGTATGCAAAGTATATTATTTTTAAGGTATTGATATTTACTATCTTTTGCATAGATCTAATAGCAAAAGAAGCTGAATTCAGTTTGGGAGTAATTTCTTTAATATGATTTTTCCAATTTAACACATTATCGATTTTTAAGCCAAGAAATTTGGTTGTTGTTTCTAATAGGGATCTATTATTAATTATTGCGCCAGAAATTTGCGACATTGAATTTGGACAGGATTTAAATTGAATTATATTAGTTTTGTTACAATTTAATACTAATTTATTGACTGAGAACCAGTCACATATTTTAAAGAGAATTTCCTCTGTTGAAGATTGGAATGTGTTGGAGTTATTGGCTGTAATTACTATACTTGTGTCATCTACAAATAATATGGGATGACCTACATCTTTTATTAGGGGGCAAGATCATTTATAAACACTAGAAAAGTAGGGGACCTAATATTGATCCTTGAGGAATTCCATTATTAATAGATCCCCATGTCGATGCAGATTTCATAGTTGTATTGATTTCAACTTTCTGTTTCCTATCTATGAGATATGAGTGAAACCATTGGTGTGCAACACCTTTAATTCCATAAGAATCTAATTTATCTAGCAGCATTTTATGATTTATACAGTCAAATGCTTTGGATAAATCACAGAAAATCCCTCCAACTTGTAATTTTTTATTTACTGCCTCCAGAATTTTGTCAGTTAAACTAAATGTTGCATTTTCTGTGCCTTTATTTTTCCTAAATCCAAATTGTTCTGGGACTAAAATGTATCTTTCTAGATGATGATATAATCTTTTACACATTACTTTTTCAAACATTTTGGAGAAGACTGGTAGAAGTGATATGGGTCTGTAATTTTCTGGAGACGTTGTTCCTCCCTTTTTGAAGATAGGAATAACCACTGAATATTTTAATCTCTCGGGAAATATACCATTGAACATTGAATAGTTACATAAATAACTTAATGGCCCAGCTATAATATGTGAACTCACTTTTAATATTTTGCTTGTTATTTCATCATACCCTGAGGAGTTTTTTGACTTTAGATTTTTAATAATTGCAATTATTTCTGTACTATATGGATCAGAAACCCAGAACATGATAAACAGTGACAAAAATCAATTTTGTGCGAGATCGTTCGTATTTGCTTGTTTTCCGCACAGACCCAATACGCGGTAAGTGTGAAATACCTCATTCAGTATTCCCAACGTAACACACATAACAATTTCCCTCTTCTTACCGCTTAAGCGCGATATTCATTTTACTGCTTTAGGCTTTTAACATATTATTTTTAGAGACGCTTAACATAGTAATAATTATAAATTAGAAACTTATCACTGCAATTTCACCTAAATTGCAATGTTAATTATTGTTTTTAAATATTTGCAAAAATTAAGTAAAGTCTACTACTCCACGAAACTTATTGCATTCCTGATACAAGTAACATTAAGGAAGCCGTGAAAAAATCAACGAGATTCCAGATGCCGATGTTATTACTGCAATATGTTATATAAATAATACTGTTAAAATATTAAAATGAAAAATAAATCATTACATAACCTTACCGTTTGTTTTAAGTTCGCATTTATAGACTGGAGGAAAAAAGACAGACGTATATCACGGCCTGCTGGAGTATAGTAAACACAGAAAACATTTTATAGCAACAATGTTGAAGAAAGATATTTTGGTTTTCCGAAGTTGCCGTCATTAAACACAAACCAACATATGATTTCATTGCAACTAATTATAAATTCGTCTTTCAGGTATGTAATAAACGATCTTCGCACAAAATAATGTACGATACACGAGCGGTATGTTTGTTTTCATGTTCTCGGAAATTAAAAAGCTCAACTACGTTTCGCTTTTTCAATCTTCTCCTCGACCATGAAAACGTCAACATACCGCTCTTGTAACGTATATTACTATTATTGCAAGCAACTGAAATGAAGTTGCTAAGATCAGCAAAAGGTTGCACTAAATTAGACAGAATTAAAAATTAAAACATAAAGAATCCACCGCTGCGAATTAACATTAGCATGTCTGACCGTGCAACGATCGGGTTCAGGTTCAAATCCCGAGTTGGGAAAAGTTACCCGGTTGAAGTTTTTCCGGGCTTTCCCTCAATCCAATAAGATCAAAATGCTGGGTAACTTTCAGTGCTGGACCTTGGACTCTAGGGCTGGGGACGGAGCGGTTCGGTTCGGAGCAGTTACTGTGACGTCATTACTCGGTTGAACCGAGTACAAATTTGTGGCGGCAGATTTAAAATTTAGATAGATTGAGTCGATTTTAGAACGTACTTTGAAAGTTAAACCAAGCTGGTTTTAAAAGCGTTGTAGTAAAGAGCTTTCGCTTTGCTAATTGACGAGAAAAAAGTGCTTCCCTTCATTGCAAAATGGCGGTTGCAAATTTTATTTGCGTGATTACAACTATTTGCGGAGTTATTTTGTACGAAAGGCCTATTTAACTTTCATTACAGACGAAATAAAATTGACTATTACACTTTTACTACGTCACACTACTTTCGACCAATAAAACGGTACGAAAGGACGTCTTTCAACCAATCATGGCTGCTTATCGCACAATTTTATCGCGTCCCTAGCATTTGTTTAATTTTATCGCGTCCCTTGCATTTGTTTATTTTTATCACTACCCTAGCATTTGTTTCTTTGTTAGCCAACATTTCAAACTGCACTGGTCTGGCCGTCAAAAAACAGAAAATTACAAACCACTCCAGTCGATGCACAGCACTTTCAAATATGACTCGCATTTTGGCATTCAAGAACAAGAATTAATAAAGATCTCTGGTCATATATGAAGAGCACCATTCGGAAATCCTGAATGAGTTGAGGGATACACCATGTACACCAACGAGTTCACTTCTTTTACGCACACGTCCAATGTAACATCAACTGAACCACCAACCACTAAAACATTCAAATTTGAAAATTGTAGCCTACTTTCAATAATTGTTTCTTTTAAAATTATCCATGTTTATTTTTTATTTCATCATCGTTAATTAAAACGTTTCTTGTTTATTTCATCATCCCTAATTAAAACTTTTCTAACGCTTGTTTATATTATTTAGGTTATGTTTGTTATAGCTTCTGCTATATATTATGGATAGTCACGTATCAAAGATTGTTTAATACTAAGATTTATTGAAAATCATCTGTCAAGTGACGTTGATTACTGGGATCCGGATGATTGAAATGAAATGCAAATGTTTTAATAAAAATGAAACTGAATCAAGAAAGCCTTCTTGACTAGTAACAGTCCACAGAGTTCAATGATGATTCCATAGTTGGCACAACTGATACCGGTAACAAGAAAACATCATCATAAAACACTACTGCCATCTAGCGTAATGTTGAGATGCTACAATAATACATTTGAAGACAGTTGTATTTTCGTAAGCCAATTAATATTTTATTGTATTGGAGTACTTCGTTACTTCTAATCTTTATATAGCCTACTTTCTTCTAATCGTGTAATTGTCAATTAAATCCCACTCGAGTTTTGCTTTTCTCTAGATAAATCAAAACCTCTAGTGAGATTACTGTTGATAAAATAATTTATAATACTATCAGCTAATAAATTAACATGTGAGGTAAACGTTAAACTCTGCAGCTAAGTAAAAAAGAAGATAGAAAGAAACGGGCTCCATGAAGCGCTGCCTAAAACACTTAAAAATAACACACAGAATTATTTAGTATTACGGAAAGTGGATAAAATAATCAATAAAGCGTGGAATCTTATACTGAAGAACATAATGTCTATTTATTTTATAACATTACTAGCCTTCAATACAACCTTTGGTTCTCTTTGGTGAAGAGTAATATTATTGATAAATTAAAGTAATTAGGTAACATAATTCGTAGAAATGAATATAAATAAAATGATGACTGATGACGTAACACAAATCCAATAAACACAAATAGAAGAAAAATATAATGCACTTCCTTTTTTAACATATTTTAATATTAATCAAACATTCTATTATTATTATTATTATTATTATTATTATTATTATTCTTATTATTATTATTATTATTATTATTATTATTATTATTATTATTATAAAGAATAAGTTCTGACTGTTTATTATTTGCAGACGATTTAAAAATTTTCGTACAATCAAAAGTAGTACTGACTGTCATTCACTTCAATGTGACATTAATTCAGTCGCTAAATGGTCGGAAGACAATGGTATGAAAATTAACGTATCCAAAACTAATGTAATAACCTTTTCTAGAAAAACTTCTTCAGTGAAATTTAATTATTATCTAAATAATGTACTAATTAACAGAACGGATTGCGTAAAAGATTTGGGAATATTCTTTGCAAGTAAATTGTATTTTCATAGTCACGTTGATTACATTTAAAATCACGCAATCAGAATGCTAGGAATATTACGGTCAATAACTTATTCTTTTTCCACGCCCGATTCTCTTTTAATGCTATACTATACATTCGTGCGATCGAAACTCGAATATGCATCTGTAGTTTGGAACTCGATTACAACTACGGACTCGGCTAAATTAGAAAATATACAAAGAAAATTTATATCCTTATAAATGAATACAATATAATATTTTATTACTCAGTCAATGACATATCAATGTAAAAATGACTTATTTTATAGTCATTAAGTTTATATACATGAATTACAAAATTGCGAATGTTTTCGCCTATGACTATAAAATAAGTCATTTTTTACATTGATTTGTCATTGACTGAGTAATAAAATATTATATTGTATTCATTTATAGAAATTGACAATCTGAATATTCCATCATGCTTTCTAAGTTATATCCTTATGTTCATTCAGATTTCTGCCCATTAATTGCGGGTACAGTTATGAGAGAAAATGTGAATATTTTAATTGTCAAAATCTATATGCTAGACGCCATGAGCTAGATTAGGCCCTATCTGTTCTTTTTGTAAAGTCCTCAAAGGTGATATATCCTGTGACTCTTTCTTAAACAATATTACCTTACGTATTCCAACAAAAGATATGAGAGCCCACAAACTTTTCTATATTAGAAATTCGAAATTTCTTTCACCAGTCTCCAGATACATTAAAAATGCCAACATGCATGACAGCGAATTCGACCCCTTCAATGTATAGACTTAGTTCGCTCTTGGCAACGATTTATCATTTATGTATTCTTTTAGGCATTATACTCAATTATCATTGTCTCATAGTATTCTTAGTTATCCATTCATCTTCATTATTGTAATTAATTGTAATTATATTTATGTGTAATAATTATTTTTGTTTTATGTTTTTGTTATATTTGTGCTGAACTGTAATTGGCCACTGGCTGTGTGTACAGCACATTAAATAAATATAAATAAATAAAATAAATAAATTATTATTATTATTATTATTATTATTATTATTATTATTATTATTTACAGTAATATGTTCAGACTGTCAGTGTTCATTAGGCCCACTTGACAGGTCATATAATAGGATGAACTCCTCTTCAATACTAGAGGTCATTCAGCCCGCCTTGGGGATAAGGAAATAATTTGTCCTGCAGCAGAAAATATTTAAATACAATAGTACCTACATTGTTGTCTGCTAGAATTAAGTAATGCACGTGAACTCTGTTTGAACTGACCGGTAACGGCTACGGTTAACAGAGTAACTTCGGTGCTCCGCTCCAAGCACATATACCGATAGAACCGAGGAACTCAACAGTTCTACTCGCTCCGTCCCCAGATCTACTGGACTCATTTCGCTGGCATTATCTCACACAGATGTTAGATAGCCATCATAGTTGATAAAACGTCGTAAAAAACTAATTAAAAATTAGAAAAGCATAAGGAATGAATTGAACGTATTATCTTTGGAAGATAAAATTAACCATTATAGTCATCACTGGATTAGTCATGTAGGTAAAATGGATTGCAATCGTATCTTTCGCTAGAAGAATCCTGAACTACAGACCAAAGGGAATAAGAGAGCTAGGAAGACCAAGCAAACCTTAGGACTAAAGGCTGGTTCACAATAAACCGGGAACGAGAACCAGAATGAAAACGAGAAGCAGAGGACGTGAATATGAAAATTTTTTATTCACAATAATCCGAGAACGTAGACGACTATGCATATCGATATGCATGTCGATAACGATATGTAAAGTCGATATTACGCATTCTGATGTTATTTGTGTATAATTGACCAATGGCGTTCTCTCATGAGTACAAGGCAGCCAACATAAACATAGGTTAACGAACTTCGAAATTTCAACTGAAACATTTCATTAGGTACGGTACTATAAATGTGACCATGCATCTTTATTATCACAACCTATTTTAAGTCTACAATAACGTAAAATAATTAGAGAAGAAATATTTGTAATAGAACAAAAATGAACACATCAGTAGTTATTGAATTGAAGCATGAATATGTAGTGTGTAATACAACCAATACAGTAATAAAATATGATTCACTTACGATCGGTGTTCAAAGATGCAGCTATTGAAAGCCACGTATTCTCCTTCATTTTCTCATCTTTATACGAGGCGCGCCGCTTATCGTAAACGTGAGGATTTTCCTCAACACTCAATATTACAATCTCATCAAATAAAACTTGCTCCATGATACACAGTACGGAAGAAAATAATGCATAGGTTATGTCACGGTCTTCTTGCTACAAAATATATGAGGACAAAATAGCTTTCAGATGACAATAGAATGAATCTAGTGGGCTGTGATCGGAAACGTGAACGCCAAAGTTGAAACTTGGCCAACTCTCCGTTCCCGATCCCGGGCTCCGGCAAGCTTTTCGTTAATTGTGAATGCTCACATTTAAATGTACACATTTTAACAATTTTACCGTTTTCGTTCCGATTCTCGTTTCCGGTTTATTGTGAACCAGCCTTAAATGTGAAGCCGTAACAGGCTCTAAGCCTAATCCTTGAATGAAGTAGAATACCTAGAAGCAGCTTTTGGGCTGTCGGTGTATGCAAGTCCTTGAGCGGGAGATAGCTTCACTAATCTCTTCATAACTTTCAAAATTTCTCTTCGAAAATTCAGTGCCGGATGTTCCTGAGAAGACAGAGACAACCGAAGTCTGTGCTAATCGATCACAACACCATCTTCTGGTGTCAAGGTCCAGAGAGAATGGGAACTTGACCTTCTAGTAACTCAGTGGAGTGCACCCACACTTTAACTTTGCATCACAGATGTGAGGGAATCGTATCATGGACCGCATTACCTCAACTCATCCCGCCCTGATATTGATTAATTGGTAGTCCAGGCTAACAAGACAAAACGGAATTACAAACGCCAGGGTTTTCATTAGTTTCGCTTGAATCCCCGTCTGTGAAGCCCCACACAATTCAACAACTGGTTTTGAAATCCTGTCCATCTCGTGGATGGCATACTGTTTCAGCCGCTTAAATCGACGGGTAGGCAAACTATGGCCTGCGTGACGCATCAAAACATAGCACTGTAGATCAAGAAATATAGAATATATGGCCAGAAGAAGATGTATTACTCCACTTAGGCCCGATTGTATAAACCATTTAATCTTAGATCAGAGGTTAAATTGATCCTTGTTTCAGCTGAACTTGGAATTTTGTGTTCTATAAAGTCTAATCTGAGATTAATTTGTCTCAAATTAAAAAGTCAACTTTGACTGAAGAAATTTCTCCTATTAAGTTAGATGATCCAAGTTCAGTTATTTCTTTTCTGTTTGAAATATACGAGTGACAGATTGTGCAAATAAAATATCCATTATTATTAATATTAATAGATATGATAGGTACATTTATATATATTTCTTTCAATTTCTTGCCTTAATACACAAACAATCTTATATTTTATAAGGCTCTATCGTGTTCAGCAGTATCAAATAACATAACATATAATTATATTATGTTTATAACAACCATTAATTATTAACGGATATGATAGGTACATTCATAAATTTTCAATTAACTGTATTACTAAACGAAAATTGTCGTTTTATAAAGCTTTATTATGTTTAGCAGTATCAAACACCATAACATGATAACAACTCGGAGAACAGTCAACCTTCTTCTTATTGTCCGCCATTATTTACATTGCACAAAAAACCAGTGTCTCCAACAGAGTGTACGGAAAGTCACCAAAAAGTAGTTGTAAAGTCGCTAGATTTCTCATTATCGACAAAGAAAGATTGAATTTTGTCACTATGGGGTGCTAAAAAAGGTCGCTAAATTCCTATTTAAGCAATATAAAAGTTAAAAGAAATTGTTGTTGAAAAAGAGTTAAAGTCGCTAGATTGGCAACACTGAACAAACCTGTCCGCGCATCACGTTTTTCACCTGTTTATGCGATGTTGCCAAATCCTTTTCAGTGAATTTAGATTGCATTTGAGCCAAGGTAATTTGATCGCAGGAAAGTTTTATACAATAGAAGAAGTGTCTGAACTCGGTTCACTTTTCGATCTTCGATCAAAGTTGATCTTTAGTCAGGGAGATTTATACAATTGGGCGTTAGAAACGTAAAGTTTTACGACTGTTATCCCACACAGAATGTACAGGGACATCATTTCATTTTTACTAACATTTTTAATATTAACCTGGCTATACCTTCGGATTAAAGGTTCAGAACCGAAAACACAGTGTGCTACCTCTTCCACGATTGAAGTTCGATGATTCTGGCGTAAAATACAAACAAATAACTTTACTAGGTATAGGAGGGAAGAAAAATAGTTCATCCATTTACGTAAACTAGGAAATATCGTAATTTTGAATTTGATAATATTAATTAGGTTTTTGTTTAATCAAAATACAGTACAGTATTAACAATGAGTATTTTTACTCACGAACTGAGTTATCCATACGGACGTATTCATTATGCAGTGTATATTATACTGTCTACAGCACATTAGCGTACAATATAGAGAATGAAGTTAAATTGAAAAATAATCATAATATGGATATTTAAACACATTTTTGAAAATGGTGGCCGTTCATTTTGATATAGGCTTCAGTTCTTTTGTGCATATTATCGCACTATAGACTATTGCATCTAATTCCAATTACCAGTTTCGTTCTTCGTACTAGTAACTTATGTTGAAATAATTCTATACCTATTATATAAAAGAGTACCTTACGTACTGTAAATTCAATCTTCACTTCTGCCCGACCCGCACAGATAACATTACTCAGATCTGCTATCTATTGTCCGTCCAAGTGGTTACGTTGCAGAATCGTAGAAAGGGGGAAATCACGTGACAGTTAATTACTTTTATTTAAGTTATTTTAAACAGTTGCGGGTGAGGGAAATCGGGATGCGACGTAGGCAAACTGACGACGCTACTTGTATGATTCAATATTGAAAGGTGTTTCGTCACTGGAAAACGCGAACATATTTCTGGAACGTACTATACTCACTAACTCAATACTGTTTGTGTTTACTACGATCTTAAGGCGACTTTGACTGTATACGCTTGGTTCTGTGTGGAGAACAGTTGGAAGTTCACTATTAGAGGGGGTGGGAGTGAAGTACATTAAAAAACTCAGGTACAATAAAAATTGAAGTAAAAATAAAATGATGTCCCTGTACATAAAAGAAACTATTGAAATTTTATAAAAGACGAAATATAAAAGACAAGCGTAGAAAATGGAATATGTAATACAAATTAACAGAACACATCTGGATAACAAAGAACGTTAATGTGTTGTAGGAAAAACATAAGTAGTACACCCCAATCCCTCTTGTTATTGATTGGCAAGGGTCGTGCAAAAGTTTAAACTCATCAGCGGGAAGTTTTCTTCTGTATATAAAAAAGAGATTATGTCTGGAAATGAACAGTGTATGATAGCACACTGTATTGTAATAAAAGTCAGAATATCATGAAAAGTTATAACAGTGACACATTGTTATACATTTTTGAGTTCTGTTGCCACAAAATGGAGCTAGATTCCAAGCTTGTGCAGGTTTATTAATATCGTGATCAGTATATTTGCCTTAGTGTTCTATGGAAGATATGGGTAAAATGTTTAAAAACAGTCGAAATGAACACTTGCTTCAAGAAACGATAAATAACTCACGTATTCTCGCAAGATATGCTTTGTTACAGAAATCACGTTGCCACTTTATAGCTGGCAGGCGACATTTTGCTAGTGCTAGAGGAATCCCTGTGAATCATTCAGTCCCGTGACAACGCTTTGATCGCCTTCCCTGCAGCTCCTACTCTATTCTCGTCGAAAAGTACGTAGGCCTAGCTCCCTTAACGTCGATTCAGCATAGAGGAGGGAAAGTTACAAGCATTCCTACTATACAGGGTGTTTCAAAAATACGGGCATAATTTCAGGTGTGTATTTCCCACATGTAGACAATCAAAATAGTTCATTACAACATGTGTCCGGAAATGCTTCATTTCCGAGTTATGGCCTTCACAACATTGAAATTCACCGGAACGTTTTTCTTTCCGCAGGTCGTTGTCATTACAGAAGATGTTCAAAATGTCCACCTCCTGCTTGAATACAGATCTCACATCGATGTCTCATTGACCTGCGAACACGATCCCAAACTCCAGGGGTATTGCGTATGTCCTCAGAACATGCCACAATTCGATTCCGAAGGGATTCCAAATCAGGCACCGGAGACGAATAAACCAATGATTTTAAATGGCTCCACAAGTAGAAATCGAGAGGGTTCAGATCAGGTGAGCGTGGAGGCCAAGCAACTGGGCCACCTCTACCTATCCATCGATCAGGAAACCTTCGATCCAAGTACCGGCGAGCCGTACGACTGAAGTGTGCAGGAGCGCCATCATTCAAGAAGTGAATGTGTTGACGATTGATCAGTGGAGTGTCTTCTAAAACATGAGGTATGGTGTTTTCCAGGAAGTTTGTGTACGCCTGCCCCGTAAGTCTGTTTGATTTGAATACATGTCGCACAGTCTAACGCCTACACAACACTGAATGTAACCTTCGCTTCGGGATGAACTGTCAGAGTGCCCTCTTAATGTCTCCTTTGACGGCAACGACCTGCGGAAAGAAAAACGTTCCGGTGAATTTCAATGTTGTGAAGGCCATAACTCGGATATGAAGCATTTCCGGACACATGTTGTAATTAACTATTTTGATTGTCTACATGTGGGAAATACATACCTGAAATTATGCCCCGTATTTTTGAAACACCCTATATAAGGAATGCAATTACAAACTATATAACCTATCTATTTAAATTATGACATATTGCAATAGTGAAACATTTGAATGTTGGAGATGAAACTAAATTATTTTTTGCGATCAAATTACATAACATATAATTTTAGAGGGCTTTGTTGCAAGCCGGTTTCCATAGGCTACCGGAGGCTGTGGGAAAAATTGAGTTCGTCGATTCTCAACTGTTACTTCGCTGGCTTTGCTGTGATACAACGTACGTGTGATATTACGTACAAAGTCAAAGAAGCCAATTTGTTTCAAATTAGTAGAGATCCTATCTTACGGCTAATAAAAATATTAAATTTCAGTATAAAATTCGTAATTTTCGCAGAAAAAAAATATCAATTCGGTGTTACTTCGCGATATTAAAAATATTACTCTTTCACTTTCATCGTGCAAGATACATGAATATCATTCTAACATGTAACCCACTAACATATAACAAAAACATATAACGTATAACCTTCAACTTGATTAAATAAATTTATAGCCTATGTGTATGAATTAATCAACCTATATTATATTTGTATTCTATAATTTTGAAATATATAGTCCTACTTTTCACGTGCGATATTATTCTTCTCTAGTGTTAATATTATATTATGTAATTCCATTGCAGCTGTAATTTAAATTTTAGTTCCTATTTTATTTTACTTATTTATTTTATTATTATTATTATTATTATTATTATTATTATTATTATTATCATTTTAGTTTCTATATTTCTCTTATATTAATATTGTATTATACAGAGTGTAACAACTTTAATGTTTAGAATTTCTGGAACATGTTCCCTGACACATTCTACGTCGATTAAACCTAACATACCTATATCCAAAGTTCTATAGGTTTGGAGTATTTGTACCCCAAAGTTAAATTTTTTAGTTTAATTTTATCGCTGAATACTGAAAGAAGTAACACCAATTTCCGAAAGTGACATGTCTATGTCATTATTTTTATTAGTACCATATTACATTTCAATATCAACTACTTGTGAGTATGAAAGAAGCAGTGCGAAGTTGAAAAAAATGTCCTTAAGATTCCAAACACTGTACTTCTTGAAATTTGCCAATAGGCACGTGAAAATACATGTGCACTAGGAATCCTACGATTTGGGAACCGTGCTTGATATGCCAAAACAGCTGCTGTTGCATTGCCATCACACAGTCCATACACATGAACTATGTCGGCGTATTCCTGATGTGTGTACACAAAAGGTGTGTTTTAATGGTCAAAACTCAATAAAAAGACTAGTCACAATACGGTTTATTTTTCTCACAACTGTTATTTTAAACTGTTATCTGTTTCGTTTCCTTAGCAACCTAAACAATTTTAATTTAATTTCTCTTAAAAGTAAAATTTCCTTCATTCACTGCTTTTCAAATGTTTCTTATGTATCTCTACTTAGTAATGCCATAAAATAGGCCTTGTATAAACGGTATAATGCTTGGAGCTGCAAGAAGTTCTATTTTTTCCAGCTCTGTTATCTCTGTAACCTCTCAATTTCGGATATAGGTATGTTAGGTTTAATTAACGTAGAACTGTCAGGGAACATGTTCCAGAAATTCTGAACATTAAAGTTGTTACACCCTGTATAATTTCTGTAACTTTAATTTTACTTCTATTTCCTATTTTATTTTATTTTATACTCTCTTATAGGCCTATTAATATTATATCTGAACTGCGACCGAACACGAGCGCTGCTCATTCGGTCTCAAATTTTGTTAATACTACTGTATCTCCTTTTGTATATTGTTTGTATTATTTTATTTCTATTTCTCTTGTTTGTTTGTAATTATATTCTTCTGTAAATTTAAATTTAAATAAATAAATAAATAAGTACAAAGACTGGAGATTTATATCATCAAGTGAATCTTAACTATCTTTGTACATTTTAACAATAGCTTACTTTAAGTTTTCTATCGGCGCTTAACTGTTGTGTAGAGAAACACATATAATAGTCTTTCATCCTTTGTGTGAATAATACAGCTAATAGATACCACAAAGCATTCAGGATATTTCTGTTTTATATTTAGAAATAGTGTCACTCAAAATCCGATTTGAATATTAGATTCATTTTTTTGTTTTGAGATAGCGTCTGGATATCAAATTCAAAATCTTGTAAATAAATGTCAATGTATAACAGGTCTTATTTTTATCATTTAGAAGTTTTGAGAAAATTCCCGTACCTAATTAACTCGTAAATCCAGCTACTTCCAATGACTGTCATGCCTACCAACAGCACAGCACGCAAGAAACTTATCTTCACAGAAGCTTATTATATTATTAGTCACTCATATACAGAGTGTTTCCGGGTTAGTGTTACAAACTTTCAGGGATGATGGGGAAGGGCACATGTATCAATTTGAGATAAGGAAATGACCGAGTCGAAAGTTACAAGCAAAAATAGTTGTGTGAAAATGGAATAATTTCATTCCTATATACACCTTATTTATGTGTATTTATCTGTACATCTTACACATACTGTATTCATCTGACGTTGTTTACGTTGTCTACTTACAGTATTCCATTCAGTGCGCTGTCTGAGGGGTGGGGACAGGAAACTACACTAAAGCAATGCAGATAGCGTAATGTGTAACGGACATGGTCGGTCCTGATATGCACGTCTGTAGACAGCAGTGTATGTGTACAAGTTGCAGTGTCCAGTCGATCAGTCCTAGTGAAATGGAGGAGTACACGAGAGCGGAATAAGCAGACCTGATTTTCGAATACGGATGAGCCAATGGGAACAGTAGACAAGCTCACAGATTGTATCGGGCTAAGTACCCACGTAGGAGACATCCGGCCCATACCTTTTTTCCACGACTGTTCCAAAAGTTAAGGGAAGGAGGGCACGTGGTGCGAAATTACAATTCCATTTCCACACTAATATTTTTGCTTATAATTTTCGACTCAGTCATTTCCGGACCAGGGTTCCTTATCTCAAATTGATACATGTGCCCTTCTCCATCATCCCTGAAAGTTTGTAACACCAGCCCGGAAACACCCTGTATTTTATACAACTTCCAATAAATATATCTTTTGGTTAGTATAAATTAAAATTTCGTAAAAAACTTCTTTCGAAAAGAACTAATTTAGAATAAATTTGTGCTAAAAATAACAATTTCGCATACACACAAAATTTTTGCATATTTCATGAGTTTAAACACAAGATATTTTGATTTGGAAAGACTTGGTACACACATTTTTTGCTTTAATCAACTGGAATAATGTATTCCGCGAATCCCATAACTACACACGCTTTCAAAACAACCGAATACCGGCCATACGAAACATAAAACATCAACTTATATCCAATGATACATTATGTCCCTATAGTGTTTGTGGAAAACCCTATCTAATGATATCAGAGATTGACGAAATTTAACGGTATTAAAAATGAATGAATGAATGAATGAATAAATGAATGAATGAATGAATGAATGAATGAATAGGTGGGTGGTGGGTGACTGGATGGATGGATGAATTGGTAGATGAATGAATAAACGAACGAACGAACGAATGAATGAATGAATGAATGAATGAATGAATGAATGAATGAATTTGAATGAATGAATGAATAGGTGGGTGGTGGGTGACTGGGATGGATGAATTGGTAGATGAATGAATAAACGAACGAACGAACGAATAATGAATGAATGAATGAATGAATGAATGAATGAATAGGTGGGTGGTGGGTGACTGGATGGATGGATGAATTGGTAGATGAATGAATAAACGAACGAACGAACGAATGAATGAATGAATGAATGAATGAATGAATGAATGAATAACTGGATGGATGGATGAATGAGATGAATGAATAAACGAACGAACGAACGAATGAATGAATGAATGAATGAATGAATGAATAGGTGGGTGGTTGACTGGATGGATGGATGAATGGTAGATGAATGAATGAATGAATGAATGAATGAATGAATGAATGAATAATAGGTGGGTGGTGGGTGACTGGATGGATGGATGAATTGGTAGATGAATGAATAAACGAACGAACGAACGAATGAATGAATGAATGAATGAATGAATGAATGAATGAATGAATAGGTGGGTGGTGGGTGACTGGATGGATGGATGAATTGGTAGATGAATGAATAAACGAACGAACGAACGAATGAATGAATGAATGAATGAATGAATGAATGAATGAATGGGAGATGCATGGGCGTAGGTGGCTGGCTGGATGGATGGATGAAAAGGTTTTACAAGCTATATGAATAGTATTTACATTTTAGTGCATATTTAAGTTTACATTTCTAAAGGTTTTGGTGCATAGTTGCAGGCATATTTTGGCAGATTTTTATGCATATAAATCCTTGATCTAAATTAATGGATGATGAAAAAATAATTAAACGATACGCAAAACAGGGGGACCCGGAGAAATTTCCACACAACAATGTTTTCCTTCACTGCATTTGAATTGTACGGCGTGGTACCAGATGCTGCATCTTTCATAGTGATAATATAATCTAAAAGCTCATCACTTAGAAAAATACTCATCCTCTGACAATAAAGACAGAGAGTGTAATTTGCGTTCTATGTCAGTGTCGAGGCCAGGTATTCTGTCCGTGAATCAGCTGAGGTGACGGGAGGGATAAGCCGGCCAGTCACTGGAGAGCAATCAGTGCCAGATCTCAGCTCAGCGACCTATCTAAATAGACAGGCGATATACAACTGGACTGTCATTAACCCAATCAATTTCGCTCCATCTTGCCTATCCGTCTGTCCACGCAAACATCTATCACCTCTCTGTCCGTCTATCAGTATGTCTGTCTGCCCGCCTTCGTATGCGTGCATCGTGCATCTCTCTGTTTATCCGTCCGTCCGTCTAACAAAGAAACGAGGCTGTCGTATTCTTCATCTTTAAAGTATACAGGATGGAAATATTATTACTATGCAGATTTTAGTCCACAGCTGTTGAGTAACATTTAGCACGTCCGCTACACAACTAGAAATATAAACAGAACTAAACATCTAAACCTAAGCAAGTGGTTCATTTAACACTTTTGAACAGGAAAAAAACAATGACACTTTCAGAGCTTCTACAATAAAGTTAACATCTTCATTTGACTTCATCGTACTCTACTCTGCAAGAAAATGCTTATTATAAGTTTGCTTTTAAAATAATTGTTAAATCTCTGATGTCTGTCGTGATTATAACTCCACTAGATTATGTGGATGAATGAAGGAATGAATTAATTAATGTATTGGTGGATTGATGGATGAATGGATGAAATATTTACTCAAATGATGGCTGGATGAATGAAATGAATGAATGAATGAAATTGATGAATGAATGGATGGATGAATGGATGAAATATTTACTTAATTGATGGCTGGATGAATGAAATGAATGAATAGATGGATGGATGAATGAATGAAATGAATGAATGAATGAAATTGATGAATGAATAGATGGATGAAATATTTACTTAAATTATGTCTGGATGAATGAAATGAATGAATGAATGAATGAATGAATGAATGAATGATGATGAATGAATGGATGGATGGATGGATGGATGAAATATTTACTTAAATGATGTCTGGATGAATGAAATAAATGAATGAATGAATGAAATTGATGAATGAATGGATGGATGGATGGATGAAATATTTACTTAAATTATGTCTGGATGAATGAAATAAATGAATGAATGAATGAAATTGATGAATGAATGGATGGATGGATGAAATATTTAAAATAAATGATGTCTGGATGAATGAAATAAATGAATAAATGAATAAAATAAATTGATGAATAAATGGATGGATGGATGGATGAAATATTTACTAAATGATGTCTAAATGAATGAAATAAATGAATGAATGAATGAATGAATGAATGAATGAAATAAATGAATGAATGGATGGATGGATGGATGAAATATTTAAATAAATGATGTCTGAATGAATGAAATAAATGAATAAATGAATGAAATAAATGAATGAATGGATGGATGGATGGATGAAATATTTAAAATAAATGATGTCTGGATGAATGAAATAAATGAATAAATGAATGAAATTGATGAATGAATGGATGGATGGATGGATGGATGGATGAAATATTTAAATAAATGATGATGAATGAAATGAATGAATGAATGAATGAATGAATGAAATGAAATGAATGATGGATGAAATATTTACTTAAATGATGATGAATGAAATAAATGAATGAATGAATGAATGAATGAATGAATGAATGAATTAAATGAATGAAATTGATGAATGAATGATGGAATGAAATATTTAAAATAAATGATGTCTGGATGAATGAAATGAATGAATGAATAAATGAATGAATGAAATTGATGAATGAATGGATAATTGGGTAAATAAATTTACATGAATGAATGAATAAATGAATAAATAGATGGATGGATGAATGAATGGATAAAATAAATGAATAGATGATTGAATGGATGGATGAATGAATTAATTAATGGAAGAAATGAATGAATATATGGATGAATTATTAGATTAAATGAATTGATGGATGAGTAAATGAATAGATGGATGGGTGGATTAATGAATGGATGAATGGGTGGATGGATGAAATATTTACTTAATTGATGGTTGGATGAATGAAATGAATGGATGGATGAAATATTTACTTAATTGATGGCTGGATGAATGAAATGAATGATGGATGATTGAATGAATGAATAGATGGATGGATGAATGAATGGATAAAATAAATGAATATATGATTGAATGAATGGATGGATGAATTAATTAATTAATGGAAGAAATGAATGAATATATGCATGAATGAATAGATTAAATGAATGGATGGATGGGTAAATGAATAGATGGATGAGTGGATGAATGAATGAAATGTATGGATGGATGGGTAAATGAATAGATGGATGAGTGGATGAATGAATGAAATGTCTGGATGGATGAATGAATGAATAAATGAATGGATGAATGAATGGATAAATTAATGAATGGATGAATGAATAGATATATGGATGAATGGATGGATGAATGAATGGATGGATGGAAGAAATCAACGTCTCATTTGTCTTCATTTCTTTCTTCATACTAATTTATTCCTCGCATTCCTCTTCTCTATCTTTCTTAATTTTTTCACACCCTTTGAATAGATGGATGAATGAAATGAATTGATGGATGAATGAATGAATAGATGGATGGATGGATGAAATTAATTGATGGATGAATGAATGGATGGATGAATTAATAGTGGATGCAATGAATGAATGGATGGATAGATGGTGGATGAATGAATGGGTGGATGAAATGAATGAATGGATGATCAATCAATCAACCGATCAACCAACCATCGTTTCTAGAAATGTCACTTGTACCCCGTTGCTTCTGACCCCCTCATATGGGAGAAATAAGCTTCATGATTGTTGTTGTTTAGTCAACTAACCGAAGACACGTTTGAACCTCACAAGTGATACCAACATGACACCACTTATGAGGCAACTAGGCCAGGAGATAATGGGGTAAGGAGGCCAGTTCCTTTCCCCCTCCATTGCATACATCGCCTATTAGCTACATATTCCACAAATCAGACTTCAGATGTATACAAACAATTGTTCTTCTTCTGACAGATATCGTCAAGTGAGATGTACATATCAGTCAGAACCATAATCAGAGGTGGCTTCATGATATGAATTATGGTACCATGTTAGGTTCTAATGCAGGAAAAACTCCCGATAAATACATTTACAGATTATTGAAAAGTAAATAGCAACAGTTCTCACGTTACACTTCTTTTTACTTTGTCTTAAAACGGATCATCCTGTATATTATTAGTTTATAATTAAGCTCTCTAGAGTGAAATCTACCTTCTTAGTACTTCGCTTTGGAAGTTCAGGCGTAACAAATGTTTTCATAAGTTGCAACTATAATCCTCTTAACAATACGGGGGAAGAGCCCGTCCATTCTACCAGCTCAACAACATGGACGTCGATGAATAACAGGATGCGAAACCTGTTGACTTTCTCGTTTCAAACGCTATTATACAGTACCTAATAGTATTTTTTAAATCTGGTGCTGCTGGAAGCTGGAGATAATCTCCGACCGCATGGGCAATATGCGGCCGTGCATTATTATGCATTAAAACAAAATTATCGCCTACAAATTAAGGAAATGGCACAACAATTATCAACCAAACATTCATTTATATACTAGCTGTTAGTCTTCCATTTTCAACAAAAATCAACTTTGTACGAGCATTCATACAACTCCTTAGCCCAAACCATCATCCACCACTCCATACGGCACATTTTCAGAAATGCAACACTGTGAAAATCGTTCTCCCTCCTTCTCCAAACTCTTTGCATCAGGTGAGCACAGATTTCATCGGTGAACGGAACACAGCTCCACTGTCCATTTCTCCAATCCCTATCATTTGAAAAATGCAGTCGTTCAACTCGATGCATCCTGACGTTTGAGTCTGGGACCAGTTGCAGGTCTAATATCAGTCCACTGCTTTCAACCTGTGAACAGCTGACTGATTCTCAGCAAGGAGTTTGTCATAGGTGTTGGTAGATGGCAGGAGTAGTTTTAATTATAACTCTACAGGAGTTATTTGTAATATTTCAACATACTTATCTAGCTTGGTAACTCTGAATTAAGTAAAAGCAACTTCCAATAATGGCGGCCGTTTGCTGTAACGACAAAAAACACACAATCGTGCAAAAAAAAAATATTTAAAATTACCATTCGTCATGTAAAACGCCAAAACATGGCAATCCTGTGTAATAAATCAATTTCCAAAGAGAATAAATAATAAAGATACTATATAATACCTAATAGGCTACATGCTGTAGTATTATTGTTAGTATTTCAATACAACACGATAGGAGGTACCAGGTGGCGTTGACGACGACGTTGAATATTGTTGGACAGGATCTTGAAAAAATGAATAAGGAATTTTAAAAATGGTTTTATAGAAATGAGCAAAAATGTATTTTTCCCATCTTATTGACATTCCGGGACACATAAACTCCACACAGGACACAACATTAGAATCCAGGACAATCCTGGGAAATCCAGGACTTCTGACAACCCTGTGCCAGAGTCTAGTTATAAAATATTTTTTAAAACTTACTTACCACAAAACATACAGAGGTGGGAGCCTGCCTGGAGAGAAATAAAGAATAGGTTACAGCCGCCAAATTATTCTTCAAGGAACGACCACTCATATAAATTGAGGGAAAGACAGAGGACGGACACTGGAAAGTTTTGTTTCTCAATCGTACTATCAGGGACTGGAATGACTTTACCTGCAGACTTACTAAAGGCTTTACCAACAACCAAAAACGTATTTAAAAATAGGGTTAAGGACTTTACTAATAGACGGTAATTATACACAGTATTTAAAGGGTGTAATTGATATTTTTTTAAAGTGTTGTATCAGTGAAGAAGTATGTTGTGTCAGTGAAGTGTGTTGTGTAATTGAAACGTGTTCCTGTCAGTGAAGCTTTATAGTTTATAGTGGCAGTGCAAAGTATTTGAACAGTGAAATGTTTTTGAAGTGTTAACGAAATCAAGATAGAATCAGTGAAATGTGTCGTAATTCCAGTGCAGTGAGTGAGTTGACAGCGAAATGAGTGTAGTGTGAAAGGTACTTGTGCAGATATGAACATATCATATTCGTGGGTTTTATTCGAACTTAGGTTTGAGATACAAATTAGATTTACATTAAGGGAAGAGGATGGTATTTTTGGTGAAAAATGAGTAAATTTTCAAAAAACAATTTTTTCCTTAAAATACTCTGTGATATGTGTAGAATACATTGTAAAATATTTTGTGGGTATTTGTGCCCTTATCAGTTGTTGAGACGCCATTTTTAAACTTCCTGCGCTTATTTTAAAATCACACCGCCCTTTTGTTTGTTGTTTCCGGAACTTCATTTTTTTCAAAACCAAACAATTTCTTTAAAATAAATCTGTGATGTGTGTAAATACATTGTATAACATTGTTGGGTATCTGTTATTATTTTTGAGACGCATTTTTTAAGTTCCTGCGCTTTTATTATTAAATCACACCCCCTTTTGATTGCTGTTTCTGGAACTTTACTTTTTAGGTACATAGCCAGACAAAAATCGATATAATTTTTGAACTATTAAAGATATATGAATGAAATTTAGAATACATTCTCTAGACTACTAGGAAACTTTTCTCTGTAACGGAATTTCCTAATTGATTTCATTTTAAAAATAAGTCTCTCTGTTTGCAAGAAAGAAAATAAAAAAAATGTTATTAAATTTTAATTGTTTATTTTACAAATGTAGGAACTAATATCAAATTTCTGTTACAGACAGTTTGTAAAGCTGCTTTTACAAATAAATTGTAATCATAGTGTTTGAATTTATCTTTAAAAATGGCTTAGATATATCGAGTTTAGTAAAATCCTGCATTGGGTACATTTTTTTTTTTTCAAATCTGCCTCCCAAATAATTTATTCAAAATATTTATATTTTGTTGAGTTGCTATAGCCATGAGCTCTCTACATACAAAAATTAATATTTTACACCAAATAAGAAAAAGTTTTAAAATTACTATCCTTGTTCCCTTAAATGCTATTTTAAGTGATCGTGCTTCATTTAATTTAGGATGTTCCCTATTATTATTATTATTATTATTATTATTATTATTATTATTATTATTATTATTATTAATTATTTTAGTAAGAAATTATTAGTATTATTAATTGTTTATTATTGTCAGTAATGGCGGAAAAATAAAAGTTAGTGAGTAAGCAGAGAAACATAGTGAATCTCCAGTGATTTATAATGGGTGTGCAGGTGTTGTAGTTGCAGTGAGCTTATTAGTCAATTCTGAGAATTATAGTGGCAGAAAAATAAATTTATAGTCAACGGGTATGAGTTATAGTGCTTATAATGGGGTCTAGGCTATCGATTTGAGGTTAATATAGTAAGTACAATCACAGTCTACTATATACAGTCGCGAAGCTTGAGGTGATTTTTTGTAAATCTCGTGATAAAGCGCTCCAAGCGGTTAGCAACTAGAAACAACAGACTGTCTACGGTCGACTTTGGACTGTGTCGTATTTCCATCGAGTGCTAGCTCGTTGCGTATTTCACATTGATGCTTGTGAAATGTTCGTTATTGGTTGTAATGAAAATGTTAATGGCTAAAATACAATAATTGGAATAATAATATTTTACTAGAGACGTAGAAAAATTAAATTTGTTTTAATGAAATTTATTGATCACGTTTTATTTTCAATTCTGGTGGAATTATTATTTCTTAGGCCTACTTTTTTTTTTTCAAAGGATATGTTTTTAATTATAGCTGTTAATTTTGTTGTTATTTTTATTTGTTACTTTACTAGAGACGTACAAAAAGTCTGTTACAATAAAATTTATTGATCACGTTTTATTTCCAATTCTGGTGTGATTATTATTGCTTAACCTCATCCCACTTTGTTAACTACGTAAGCCTACACTACAAGTACCGGTACATGTAAAGTTACTCCATTAATTCATATTTCCATTATTATTGTTGTAAAGGGAAATGCAAATTAATATTTATTGGTTTCATAGTTAATTATCGCTATAATCTTGAATGAGTGAAGAGATTATAGTAAATTTCAGTTCGTTTTGCACAAACCAAAATAATATTAACCTATTTCTTGCAGGTATCTTCGAGTTTATGGTGGAATTTAATATACTTCATTAAAATAATAAATTAACTTTATGCATTTAATATTTCAATAATGGAAGGAAGGTGTTAATATTTCTAAAAGAACACAACGAAAGTGTAACATATTTTGTCGTCTACTAGGAGAGAGATCTGCGATGATGAGGCGATAGTAGCGATCCTAGTGGTGGGCAACTACCAATGTTTGCATTTTTAGTACATATTGAGCTTCGCGACTGTATATAGTAGACTATGGTATAATTCTAGGGAATAATAAGGGTGTAACTGATGTTCTGTTATTTTAAATGTTGTATCAGTGAAGAAGTGTGTTGTGTCTGTGAAGTGTGTTGTGTCAGTGAAGTTCTATAGTTTATAGTGGTAGTGCAAAGTATTTGAACACTTCAATGTTTTTGAAGTGATAGTGAAATCAGAATAGTATCAGTGAAATGTTTCATAGTTCCAGTGCAGTGAGTGAATTGATAGCGAAATAAGTGTAGTGCTGAAAAGTACTTGTGCATGTATAAACATATCATATATACTCGTGGTTTAAGTTCTAACTTAGGGTTAAGATATAAATTAGATTTACTTTTATTAATTACTAGCCGTACCCGTGCGCTCCGCTGCACCTGTTAGAAATAAATATAAAGTAATTACATAATTAAAATAGGACGTTTGATCCAGGGAACAACTTTTACAACAGCGCAAGATAATCTGCTTCGCTCATTACCCAATATTTTTTGCATTGCATTTATTGCATATATATTTTATGTATTTTAACACGATTCAATTGAGCATAGTTAAAATTTGAATTATAAAATAATGGATTGCTAAGCTAACGTACTATTACTGCATACTAAATCAATACACTCTCGTTGTTCGTTAATTCTCTGAGATTAAAATGAGTGTACATAAATATTATTTTAAGAAATACAGAAAACGAATGTACAAAATAGCCTATCAAATTTTCTGTGCATAAGAAGCTATTTTAATCTTACCTGTCCTCGATTTACTCAGACGTTACTGTAATAACATTATAGCATTATGTCCATCTAGAGAAACTACACTTTCCAATGGTGAAATAATAATTAATTATAGAAACCGGTTAATTTAGCTTCTGATATTACTTCATACATTGTTGTTGTCCAAGGCCCCTTATAGAAGAAATCATTTGTTCTTAATTCATTGCACCGTCTTAGATGGCGTTATTTTATTTTAAAACTCATTTATCTCATTAAATATCAGTCCTATCAAAATTTTGTAAAAATAAAACTTATCGGAAATAATTTTTCAAAGAAACGTTTGTTATGTAACATTTTTTACAAAAATCAATAATAAGGCGAGATATTTCGATTTATTTAATTCAAGCCCCTTATAACCCCCTTTAAATAAAGTATTTTGAATGCCATATAGCCTAAAATCTAAGTTACAACGAACTTAATTTATATTCCAATTTTCATATAAATCGGTTCAGCCATTATCGCGTGAAAAGGTAACAAACATACAGACAGACATACAGACAGACATACAAAAAAAATTTCAAAAAGCGATTTTCGGTTTGAGGGTGGTTAATTATATATGTTAGGACCAATTATTTTTGGAAAATCGAAAATTACCAGAAAAATTTCGGCTACAGATTTATTATTAGTATAGATTACGACTGTATTTTATTATTATTGTAATTATTGAGTGTAATTAGTTACCACTGCCACCGGGTATTACCCATTGCAGTGTGAATAAATACATACATACACATACACAACACTAATAATAATTTGATAGAATTTTTTTTCGAAGTAGACGAGATTCTGCTGGGTTTGTAAGCTAAAAAATAATTACATTTAATGTGGAAAAAAGAAGGAACTTTATAAAGTTAGTCTCCCACGAATTTTAAACGATTTATTTCACTCAATTTCCTATAAATAACCACCTGATAATTATAGGATGACGAACAGGTTGTGTAATTTCGATCGCACTGTTTATTTTCGTGATGACGGTTTGCAGCGCCCCACAGTGACAATAATTAAAGTCGCTGTTGAAATTATCTGCGAGCGAGGGAGCGAGAACACATTACCGCTCACTACATTCCAATTGCGCTCACGCTGCCTGCATGCCGGGAAATTTTATTACCTGGTGCGATTACCTCATTGTGCGTGTAATCTGAACTCGCTGTGCATTGTGGGATGATCTGAAATTCGACAACGCCAAAAAAAATTGGTCGGGGTTAATTTTATACTAATTCGGTATTATATTTACAATCACCTGTACTGGATTCGCATAAACGAAAAGAGGCACAACATGACATACATATTTAAATTATGAATATTTAAAATTCACTAGAGATTCTCCAGCAATATTCTTCAGTTAAGTTTTAACGACTAGTACGTGTTTATTTAATTTGAGATAAAGCCTACACGAAATAGTAATATGCGTTACAAGAGCGGTATGTTGACGTTTTCATGTTCGAGGAAAAGATTGAAAAAGCGAAACGTAGTTGAGCTTTTTTAATTTCCGAGAACATGAAAACAAACATACCGCTCGTGTATCGTACATTATTTTATGGAAGATCGTTTATTACATACCTGAAAGAGGAATTTCTAATTAGTTGCAATGAAATCTCCATCTTGGTTTCTGTTCAATGACGGCAACTTTGGAAAACAAATATATCTATCTTCAACATTGTTGCTATAAAATGTTTGCTGTGTTTACTATATTCCAGCAGGCCGTGATATACGTCTGTCTTCCCCCCCCCCCAGTCTATAAATGCGAACTTAAAACAAACGGAAGGTTATGTAATGATTTATTTTTCATTTTAATATTTTAACAATATTATTTATATAACATATTGCAGTAATAACGTCGGCATCTGGAATCTTGTTGATTTTTTCACGGCTTCTTTAATGTTACTTGCATTACAAATGCAGTAACTTTTGTGGTGTTGTAGAGCTTACTTAATTTTTGCAAATATTTAAAAACAATAATTAACAGTGCAATTTAGGTGAAATTGCGATGGTAAGTTTCCAATTTATAATTATTACTATGTTAAACGTCTCTAAAAATAATATGTTAAAAGCCTAAAGCAGTAAAATGAATATGGCGCTTAAGCGGTAAGAAGAGGGATATTGTTATGTGTGTTACGTTGGGAATACTGAATGTGGTATTTCACATTTACCGCGTATTGGTTTTGTGCGGAAAGCAAGCAAATACGCACGATCTCGTACAAAAATATTAACGTAACTCATAAATTGACAATGTATCCTATAGGATACAACAGGTTAATAGGAGATATATATATATATATATATATATAATTTGAACTTGTAATGGAAATTACGCGAAAATGGCTGAACGGATTTTAATAAATGGCCCCTCATTTTGAAGCTTCGAACCCAAAGTTTTTCGGAAAAATAGTAGTTTTCAGTGAAATTTCAATTTTCCTATATAATTTTCCTATTTTCCAAAATCCATCTGTCGTCAGTTTTGAGAACTAGCTAATTGCATTCAGGAGAAGCGAAGCGACATCAAGTCGGCAGTGTTGCATTTCAGAATAAAACAAAACACAACTACAGTAAACAATATTACACGAAGGCCATGATCTCCAAGAATGCTGACATATTTAGAGTTCAAATTAAATTGGTTATTAAAAATTTAACTTACTAAAAATAATTTACAGGTTCGATTCTGTGGTGTGTAATTTTCTGGGTACAGCTGTGTATTGGATATTAAAAACTACAAAACTTGAGGTGGTTTGATGACATTATTACTATTAGAAATGAAATATTATTGTAGTTAATGCCGTGATGTGACTATTTTTCATTAATTATACATATTAATGCTATATTGATGATATGAAAGTGAAATGTTTTGGGGTTATATAAGTAGATGTAGAGAATAACTTAAATTAGATTTTGATTTCTATATTTTACTGAGTGGCGGCTATATAGTATAATATAAATATAAATATAGCTTCCCTTATGAAAAGGTTGCCAGATTTGACAAAGCGTATTACATATAATAGTATATGTTACCGAAAGCTATAAAACTTAAGTAAGATAATAATATTATTAAAAATCAAAAATATTTTTATAGTTATTAATCAAGTGGGATTGGGTCTTTTTCATATATTTAATGGCGGTGTGGTGTAGATATTTATATGCGTGGTTCTCTTCAGTATTGGCTCGAGAGAGAGAGTATCTTTCATTATTATGGAAGCAAATAACTTTCAGAATGTCTGCTATTCTTCATTGAAAATAAATCTGAAAAATGTTTATTTGAACGTCTAATGAACTTAGTTTGCAGCATTTGCTGCACAAGCCACTAATATGCTATAATTTAATAGAACAATAGAAAAAAATTGATAGAATTAAATCTCACAATACTATAATAAAAATATGGACATTGCGATAGTTGTTTTCTTTACGGTCCGACAAGATTTAATAAACTATTGTGAGAAATGAAGTTTTCCTAATTTAAGGGTTAATTTTTCAACTCGGTTTATATGCAATATGTAAAGAATTATAACTACGTTGAGATAGCTAGTTGGTTAAAATGATGAGAATTAATTTAATAGAAGTTTACTAAATCTATGTTATAGGGAGCAAAATATAAATCTGAAATATACTGATATAATGAGAATAATATTAATGTAATTAGGTTTTGACATTCTATTCGATTTAGAGAAATTAATGGTAATAATAAGAATGGACAGATGTTAGTTTCATTATAAGTAACAAATACACTCAGGGACAAAAAAACCGGATACTTTAATATTTGCTGGTATTTTGCAAAACATTATCTTCTCATACAATATTATGGTAGCCATCTGTTGTTATAGAGACGTGTATACATTGTTGATTGTTTTTTGTTTTATAAACAAGCCATTACAACCAAATATTCCAATTTTGCTTTCGGAGTCTCAGCTATAACAATTTTGTCTCAACCATTTTGTGCTTCATTATCGTTATCATTCGTTATTTCTTTATTTTTACATTTTCTGAGTTTAAGTGGGGTTGTAACATTTGTCTTAAAACAAGATGCGACCTGAAGATGTGGCTCGAGCTGTAGCCCTTTACGATGATGGACGCAGTGTACGTTACATTGCAGATGTTATGAATATGGCTAGAAGCACAACCCATGATGCCATAAAACGGTATAGAGAGACCCTAGAATATACCAGAAGACCAGGTTCGGGTCGTCCAAGAGCTACAAATCCAAATGAAGACAGATATATGGTGTTGAGAGTTCTTAGGAGCGCAACCTGCCAGCTACTAGTGTAGCCCAGCAATTTGTTAACATGCATGGACGCCCAATTTCGGCCAAACCAGTTAGAAGGAGTTTGAAAGCAAGTGGACTGATATCAAGTAGACCTGCAACTGGTCCCAGACTTCTCAGGATGCATCGAGTTGAACGACTGCATTTTTCAAATGATCACAGGGATTGGAGAAATGGACAGTGGAGCTGTGTTCCGTTCACCGATGAGTCCCGTTTCAATCTGTGCTCACCTGATGGACGTGAAAGAGTTTGGAGAAGGAGGGGAGAACGATTTTCACAGTGTTGCATTTCTGAAAATGTGCCGTATGGAGGTAGTGGAGTGATGGTTTGGGCAGGAGTGTGTACGGATGCTCGTACAGAGTTTGTTTTTGTTGAAAATGGAAGACCAACAGCTGATAGGTATATAAATGAATGTTTGGCTGATCATGTTGTGCCATTTGGCCAATTGTTAGGCGATAATTTTGTTTTAATGCATGATAATGCACGGCCGCATATTGCCCATGCGGTCGGAGATTATCTCCAAGAAGTGGGAATCCATGTTCTTCCTTGGCCAGCAAGGAGTGCAGACATGAACCCAATTGAACACGTGTGGGACATGCTGGGACGGCGTGTTAAGAATAGACGACCGAGACCAGAATCGTTACAAGAGTTGAGGCGAGCACTTGGCGAAGAATGGGAACTTATTCCTCAAGAAGACATTGATAACCAAATTGAGAGCAGACGTATGGATGCAGTTATTCAAGCCAGAGGGGGTAATACCCGTTACTAAAAAGAGTTTTTAATGATTAAGGCACCATAAAAAAAAAAACAGTTAGGCCAAACGATGCCATAGTTATACGCCCTTTGTAATTTTTTGTAAATTTTCTCATCAGAGATTTTTTTTTCAAATGTTGTCGTATAAGGTGCTAAATGAAACATTATTTTGTTTAAATGGGTTTTGTTTCATTTTGAAATAATTAGCAACAAAATACAAGCAAATATAGAAGTGTCCGGTTTTTTTGTCCCTGAGTGTATTAATCAGTAATTGATCTGTTAAGAACGAATTTATGTAATTTTGATCTAAATTATGTTATTGTCCAACAACCCCTTCCATCACTCTGAAGCGAGTTCCAATTTCTAGCAACTGAAACTGTATAAGATGAAGAATATGAAGATGTCTTATAGTGAGGTATTAAGAGTAAATTGTTATGATGAGACCTGGTACTTAGCTCATGATATGCGAATAAGTTTTGAAAACGAGAAGTTAAATAGATTGGGGTAGCGGTGCGCAGAGTTTGAAATAAGAGAACAAGAGAATGCAGGGCTCGTCGATCGCTTAGCCTTAGCCAAGAACAGATTTTGGAAAGACGTGGAAACATGATCACATTTACGAATATTGCAGATGTAACGGACGCACGCATTATGAACACGTTGTAGCCTCCAGCTCAAATTTGCATTTACTTACGGGCTTTTAAGGAACCCGGAGGTTCATTGCCGCCCTCACATAAGCCCGCCATTGGTCCCTATCCTGAGCAAGATTAATCCAGTCTCTATCATCATATCCGACCTCCCTCAAATCAATTTTAATATTATCTTCCCATCTACGTCTCGGCCTCCCCAAAGGTCTTTTTCCCTCCGACCTCCCAACTAACACTCTATATGCATTTCTGGATTCGCCCATACGTGCTACATGCCCTGTTCATGTCAAACGTCAGGATTTAATGTTCCTAATTATGTCAGGTGAAGAATACAATTAACCCACATATTTGAAACCATAAACTTAAACTTTTTCTTTTCTATATTAAATCTACTTAAAGATTACTTACTTACTTACTTACAAATGGCTTTTAAGGAACCCGGAGGTTCATTGCCGCCCTCACATAAGCCCGCCATTGGTCCCTATCCTGAGCAAGATTAATCCAGTCTCTATCATCATATCCCACCTCCCTCAAATCCATTTTAATATTATCTTCCCATCTACGTCTCGGCCTCCCTAAAGGTCTTTTTCCCTCCGGTCTCACAACTAACACTCTATATGCATTTCTGGATTCGCCCATACGTGCTACATGCCCTGCCCATCTCAAACGTCTGGATTTAATGTTCCTAATTATGTCAGGTGAAGAATACAATGCGTGCAGTTCTGTGTTGTGTAACTTTCTCCATTCTCCTGTAACTTCATCCCGCTTAGCCCCAAATATTTTCCTAAGCACCTATTCTCAAACACCCTGAACCTATGTTCCTCTCTCAGAGTGAGAGTCCAAGTTTCACAACCATACAGAAGAACCGATAATATAACTGTTTTATAAATTCTAACTTTCAGATTTTTGGACAGATTATTTTGTTATATTAACCATATACTTTTCGTAGCTTCATATCAGGTCCGAATACTCAACATCTATAATCCCATTTCAGTCAGAGCTTTGACCATCTCTTCCCATCTAATTTTAACTCTAAAAAGAATTTTTCCTAATTATGCAGGTTGCCAGCGTTTAAAGGACTTTCTTTTTCCCTACATGCCACTATAGCGTTCATGTCGAAAAATGTTTTATCCAGCCAAGAATTTCTCAAATCATTCGTTGTCGCACAATTTAAAGCTATAGGTTATGGATTGCGTCTTCAGCTAGTCCGCACCTTTCTCTACGTTCCCTGTCTCTTAAGGCCCATTCACAATGAAAATTACATATAACGCAAGCGTTAACTTAAAAATGTAAACATTACGGTAAAATCAAGAAGTCATATCATCATTCACGATGGAAACATAAACATAACAGCAAACATACTTGGTAACCATGGAAACATAACAACGACGTCATTTCCTCATATTCCATCGTATACTTCTGCGCTCCACGATTGTGTTCTGTTTGCAAATCACGTAAACATAAGCATGAAAGTTTGGAGTTTGCAACTTTCATTTAATGTCTTACGGTAATGTTAATGTCAGTGTTTATGTGAATCATTTGGTAGCCTGGCCACAAACTTCTGTGTTTATGTCATGGTTATGTTTATTCTACTGGGTGTTCATTTGAATGTGTGTCATGACGTCACTGTTGATGAATCAGCTATTTGAAGCGAGTTTCAGCTTTTGTGTCAGAGAAGTTGCCTATTAATTAAGGCGTTCAATCTGAACTTGAGAACGTGTACGGCATAACTTGAACGTCGTAGCAACAGATGGCGGTCTGTTCGGTCTGTGTGCTACCATAACCTCTTTCGAACAATGTTTTGCGCGGCCAAGTCGTACGCAGGGTATTTGTTATCATCGGTTGCGTACGGCAACATTCCACAATACAAATCAAATGCTCCATGTCCATGTTGACCGTCGAAGTTAATGGGAACAAATACGTAGGCTAAGAAATCGTCTTAACCCTCTCCCCATATCCCGACAGTAAGAAAAAAATTACCTCAGTACACGTTTCGAAAAAAATTCACATTCCTGCCACTACCGGCGTTACCGTACGTATCGGTAAGTACTCTTCTGAATGAACGCCGTACTTGCTAGGCAACTTCTCTAGCACATAAGTAATACACCTCTGCGGAAGTGTAGGAAGATTGAATTCTCTAGGCTCATCGACTAGCAACACGACGGCATACAGCGAGCCATGACACACTTTGAACTGAACACCCAGTATTGTATTGTACTGTATTGTATTGTAGTGTATTTATTAACATTCCATGGTATTCATACATTGCTTTACAGCTAGAATATGGTAAAAGTCAAAAAACCTAATACTATTATAATGTCTTAATTTTATTTTATAGTCACAGGTTAGATGAAAACAGACGAGATGTACAATATAGTCTACTAGTACAACACAAAGTTTTAGTATCAATTTCATGAAGCGTTATTGAATGTCATGAATTCACCTACAGAATAGAAGGCGTGAGAAATTAGGTACTTCTTTAATTTGGCTCTAAATAATCTTATGTTTTGAGTTTCATTTTTTTATATCGATAGGGAGGCTATTAAAAATTTTTACTGTCATATAACGCACTCCTTTTTGATAGCACGATAGACTTGCCGATGGAGTATGAAAGTCATTTTTTGACGTGTATTTATGCTATGAACTGTTGAATTAGTTACAAAGTTTTTACGATTACATACGAGGAATATTATTAATGAAAATATATACTGACAAGCCATGGGCATTATTTGTAGTTTTTTGAAAATAGTCCTACACGATTCCCTAGATTTGGCACCTACTATTATTCTAATTACTCTTTTTGTAATAGAAATATACTGTTACTATCTGTGGAATTTCCTCAGAATATTATTCCAAAACTCATTACGGAGTGGAAGTATTTCATTGTGAATAGGCCTCCAGATATCTAGTCCCCACCATGCCATTCCTGTTCTCTCTTCCCTTCAATTGAGACCCGGAATTCAAGAGGGACCCAAGTCCATTCCATCAAACTTTTGGGAAATTGAAAAAAAATGTTTGCTGTTGCTACAAAATGCCTCTGACTATTTATTTTTTTCGTAAGTACATCTCCATTACATCTTTTCATATAACCATGGCAACAAGCTTCTACTAATTATTTTGCATGAGAAATAAATTCAATAATGTCGAGGGAAAATTTGTTCCGGGGCCGGGCATCGAACCCGGGACCTTTGGTTAAACGTACCAACGCTCTCCCACTGAGCTACCCGGGAATTCTACCCGACACCGATCCAATTTTTCCCTCTATATCCACAGACCTCAAAGTGGGCTGACAACCGTCAAGTAACCAACATTGAGTGCACACTAACTCTGTGTGACTTAAATTGTGGTTTTCTGTTAACGAACAGTGACGTAATTATGCAAATCAAGCTTTCAAGTATAACACCCTGTGAAGTTGATTTGAATAATGTCGAGGAAAATTTGTTCCGGGGCCGGACATCGAACCACAATTTAAGTCACACAGAGTTAGTGTGCACTCAATGTTGGTTGCTTGACGGTTGTCAGCCCACTTTGAGGTCTGTGGATATAGAGGGAAAAATTGGATCGGTGTCGGGTAGAATTCCCGGGTAGCTCAGTGGTAGAGCGTTGGTACGTTTATCCCGGGTTTACCCGGCCCCGGAACAAATTTTCCCCCGACATTATTCAAATCAACTTCACAGGGTGTTATACCTTGATTTGCATGAGAAATAAATTGTGAAAGTGATTAAATATTAGGCTCCTCTTGGATTCCGAGTCTCAATTTAATATAATATATTCTTCCTCTTCCAAAAACGTTTTAACCTCTCTGTAGTATTTTAGTGATCCTAGGTCCTTAATATGACGAAAAATATCTTGTCTCGAAATTTCGTTTGTCCTCTCTTATAGCTACCATTCTTCCACTAGTTTTCGTGCTTGGACCTCCACTTGGAAGATGGAGAGGTAACATTTTAAATATACTCAATGTTTTTATTATTTTTAAAATAACTCTTAAATTTTCAACCTTAAAGGAATCAGGAGAACAAACATTGTGGGTAAATAATTCTTGCCGTCGTTTGAAGTGACCTGGCTGACATATTAAGCAAATAATACTCGCGTGGTTACAAAGCCCTTCCTAGCCGCCTCTTGGGCTCCAGTAATTAAATGCAGGAGGCCGACACTCTACTCCCAGCTGGGATTTACGAGTTGGGATACAGAGAAGCTGAAGTTGTGTGAGTCGCATGTTTTCCGTAGTGCCAAACAGTAACAGCATGTATGTATACGTATTCATGGAATATTTTACAGTAACATAGATTCCAAGTAACAAATAGATTCAAAGTACTTAGGTGATGAAATTCTTGTATGCAATAATTAGACATATTGCTTCAATTCTGAGAATTTTCATTAACGAAAACTATTGAAATTCTGTACGGACGTCATGACAACAAGAATAATATACTGTACGCATTATAAACAGAAACTACAGCAAAATAACTACGACAGCGTCAACAGCAAGTTTTATTTAATGTGATTCTATTCACCTGAGTTGTCTGTTATGTAGAATGTGTGCTATATCTAAGGCTGAAAATAATGAATGTTCAATAATTTGGGGAAGTAATTATAAATTATTTGATTTTACCTTTTTGCAAAAAGCTGAATAAATTATTATTATTATTATTATTATTATTATTATTATTATTATTATTATTATCATTTTTTACTTCTATGTCTCTATTAATTTTATACGATACATTGGATAGATCTAAACTGAATATGCATCTGTTGTCTGGAATTCCGTAACTCCCACTGACTCTGTTAAATTGGAAAATATTCAAAGAGAATTTATTTCCTTATGTACTTTTCGATTTTTAAACAATTCCTGTGTTTCTGACAGTAATTGAAAATATTTTAATGATACATAATAAAATAATTTAGATCCATTTAATGTATAGTATTTACTCTGTTGATATTGTATGTCACATTGTTTTCATAAATCTATTATGTATTTTGCTAGTATTGTATTTACTCTCGTTATCATTTATATTCCATTGTTTTTATATTCATTTTAATATTTTGTATTTTGTATTCTTGTCTATTGTATTGTCTTGTACTGTGATGAACTTTAAATTGGCCTCTGGCTGTTGTACTGCACATGAATATATAAATGAATGAATGAATGAATGAATGTATGAATGAATGAATAAATGAATGAATAATAAATAAATGAATGAATAAATAAATAAATGAATGAATAAATAAATGAATGAATAAATAAATAAATGAATAAATAAATGAATGAATAAATAAATGAATGAATAATAAATGAATGAATAGATAAATAGATAAATAGATAAATAGATAAATATATAAATAGATAAATAAATAAATAAATAAATGAATAAATGAATGAATGAATAAATGAATGAATAAATAAATAAATAAATGAATAAATGAATGAATGAATAATAAATAAATAAATAAATAAATAATAAATAAATATATATATATAAATATATGAATAAAAAATAAATGAATAAACGAATAAATACATAAATAAATAAATGAATAAATATCTAAACGCATAAATAAATAAATAAGTAAATGAATAAATAAATGAATAAATAAATGAATGAATAAATAAATAAATAAATGAATAAATATATATATATAAATATATGAATAAAAAAAAATAAATGAATAAACGAATAAATACATAAATACATAAATAAATAAATGAATAAATATCTAAATGCATAAATAAATGAATAAATAAATGAATAAATAAATGAATGAATAAATAAATAAATAAACGAATAAATAAATACATAAATGAATGAATAAATTAGTGAATGAATAAATGAATCAATGAATCAATAAATAAATGAATAAATAAATAAATGAATAAATAAATAAATACATAAGTGAGTAAATAAATAAATGAATAAATAAATAAAGGAATAAATAAATGAATAAATAAATAAATAAATAATAAATAAATGAAAAAATAAATAATAAATGAATAAGTAAATAAATAAATGAATAAATAAATAAATAAATAAATAAATAAAGAACTAAATAAATAAATAAATGAATAAATAAATAAATGAATAAATAAATAAATAAATAAATAGATAAATATATAAATAAATAAATAAATAAATGAGTGAATAAATAAACCAATAAATCAATGAATAAAAAATAAATGAATGAATAAATAAATATTATTATTATTATTATTATTATTATTATTATTATTATTATTATTATTATTATTATTATTATTAAATCCTGCTTGGGACAAGTTATCTAGTTGAAGTTTTTTTCGGTGTTTTCCCTGAACCCACTAAGAGCAAATGCTGGGTAACTTTCGGCGCTGGACCTGGACTCATTTCGCCGGCATTATCATCTTCATTTCACTCAGACGCTATGTAACCATAGCAGTTGATAAAGCGTCGTAAAATAACCAATTAAAAGAAATTCGGCGCAGGATTCTGGGCTGATTTCGCCAAATTCATCACTTTCAGACACTAGATAACTATAGTAGTCGATAAAACGTCGTAAAATAACCAACTAAAAAACTTGATTGTTAAGAGCGTATGGATGGAATTGTCCCTGTGATGACAGAATTTTATTTGGTTATTTAACGACGCTGTATCAACTATTAAGTTATAACATTTCACTGATTTCTGCACTGGTCGTAATTATGATAGTGAACTGTAAAGGCACAGCTGAAAATGCCAGTGAAACGAGAGTTTCATGTGGACATCCCCGAGCTCTGTACCGTTCGCTACAATTTCTATTGCAATTTTGCTGAATTCGAAATCAACCATATTAATAAAGTAATAGTACTGTGGCAATGAAATGAGCGTAGGAATCAACTCATGTGAACAATAATAATTTATATTAGGGGACTGCACACTACAACCCGGGCGGGAACAGGTTGGAACAAACAAAGCTGCGCCTGTCTCCATGGAAACACGGGAATCGATGTCGCACAGATTCGCATCACTTTGACGCACGTTTTAAATTAACGGTCTGGAGGCAACACAGTTCTTTGTGCAGGATAACAGCCCGTGCATTGATATTGTGGAATAATTAATTGAGAAAACTGTGTGTTGGTTATTGTGTACAAGGGTTTAACAGGAATCTTTACCCCAACCGTTCCAACAGCACCACAGTCTGTATCTGACGGCTTAGAAGTCTGTGCCAATTTTGAAGATCTTGTAGTAGTAATAGTAGTAGTAGTAGCAGCTCCAGCAGTATTAGTATTAGCAACAGCAGTATTTTTGTATTTATTGTGTCTTTTTTTCTATTTGTTTTTTTAATGCGTGTGTATGTTTTTTTTATATATTGCCTTTATATTTATTATTTGGATTATTTCTTGCAGTTTGAATAAGGAATTGAATGGAATACATGTATATATATATATATATATATATATATATATATATAGTTCAGTAATATTATATGCTTCTCCTGCTTGGGGACATGCACCTATTACAGTCCGTAAAAAATTACAAGTTTTCCAAAACAAAATTTTAAGACTCATCACAGGACTTCCTAGAGTAACTCCTGTTAGATTGATTCATGAAGAACTAGAAATTTCGACAATTCAAGAATATATTTCAAATCAAGCCTTCTGCACGTACACCAAGTCGTACAGCAGCACAAACCCACTAATTTCTTCACTAGGAAATTACAACCCAGCGTTAGACAAACATAAAAAACCTAAGAGCGTACTCCACCCTCTAGCTTGGAACGACAACGTACAAGACGAATACCAACTTGAACAATAAATAACCACTTGACTCCACACACAGACAAGGCTATTAATGCACTAATAATGTTATTTCTCTGTTCCAGGGTCATCACGTTATTGGCAGCATAGATGCATTGTTCTAATTGTTAACACTTTTTTTATGGACTTTAAATGTATTTGTATATTGAATAATGATTAAATCAAAACCTCCCACCTGAACATATTCCGACCTGAAATGAAGCAGGAATGGAGGACTACAAATGCAGAACAGTACAGGAAACTTGATGGATATAACATCAGGAAGCTTGACGAGAATAAATAACATCTGTGCGAAGATTGATTATCTGGTACGGGATAATGAGCAAATGAAAGAGAAAATCAAATATTATGAAGATAAGCAAAGAAAGAAGAATTTAATATTCTTCGGGGTGGAAGAAGAGGGTCATGAATATGGAATGGATACAACTGTATGCAACGTGTGATAAGATTTTTGGTATCGATGTGAGAGTGGGCCACATTGAACAGACTTATAGAATTGGGAAAGGAAGATTTAGACCTATTTTAATTTCTTTCGTAAGCATGAGAACAAGAGAAATTATCTTAAGGAACTTAAGAAAATTAAGAATGACGAAAATAAGGGTTGAAAAAGACGTAAGCTATGAAACAAGAAGAAGACGCAAAGCGCTGATACCGTTCATGATAGCCCTGCTAGAAATAAGGGAAATTTTGCTAAGATATATGAAGATAAACTGAAAGTCAACGGGAGATACTATGACCTGGAGTTTTGTGAGAAGAATAGAAATCATCCGGAATTTGGTTAAATAACGTGGTAGAGAAACATCAGAGGCAGACGGACAAACACGCGCAGCGGGAATCGAAAGCAGGAGTAGAGAAGGAAATCAAGCGAACAGTTCAACTGGCGTCGGAAGAAAACATTGAGCTAATGTAGAATACGAGAAGCATGCGGCGAAAATGATGAATCAGGAGTCGAAGCAAGAAGGCGTCACACGCAGAAAGAAGACATTGAACCAGGGAGCAAAAACGGATCACCAAGCTAACAGACAGGAAGAAGTATACTTCTATGAAGAGTGGCATAAAGGCTACAGCGGCAAAGAAATGTGCGAATGAGAAGATAAAGAAAGGTTTAAGTTGTGTAATGATGAATGAGTCTAGTGAAGAAGAGGGAGCTACTGATGGTTATGATGAAAGGGACTGAGGGGAAGAGAAGAAAGAAGTCGAGCATATAACTGACAACGAGTGCGCAGAGGGTCAAAGATCAACAATCGTGGAGATGTTTGAGAGAGAACTAAATAAGATACGCGAGAAAGTAGACGAAACTTATATAAAATGCAGCGAGTTATGTGACATTTAAGGACAACTGTCAACGAGAGCGCAGAGGGTCAAGTGCAGAAATCGTGGAGGTTTTGGAGAGGGAACTAAAAAAAAAAAAAAAAAAGATGTGCGAGAAAATAGGTGAAACTATATAAAAATTCAGCGAGTCATGTGATAGTAAAGAAACAAGGAAGTGCAAACTAAGACGTGTGAACTAGAGACCTGCAAGAGAGCGAGCGCGGGATATCGTTATCAGTCCAGGAAGGCACTGACTGAATGAATAGCGATCATATACGAATAGTTCCGATAAATCACGAAGTAAACACACCGAGCGATCGGGTCTGACGACGAGCGCTCGGTGTTCAGAGTGCTCTTCCAGTAGCAGTAAGCAGTAGGTGAATTGTAGGCTTGTCTAATCAGTACGTTTCATCAAAACGAATGTTGAAGATGATTCAATAGTATCGACGTCGATCTCAAGCAGAGGCTCGGACACCGTCTCTGTTGATGGTAAAAGATTACAAGACACGATGTCAAAAGTATATGCCGAAAATAAAGTTAAATCAGCAGAGTCAGAGTAGTGGAAGAAAAGGGAAAGCAGTTACCTACTAGCTCTGCTTGGACTAAATTCGGAGAAGTAAGCGATAAGAATACCTTAAAGTACATAGGATTGTCCACACCTGTGGAGTAACGGTCAGCGTGAAACCAGGTGGCCCGGGTTCTAATCCCGGTCGGGGCAAGTTACCTGGTTGACGTTTTTTCCGGGGTTTTCCTCAACCCAATACGAGCAAATGCTGGGTAACTTTCGGTGCTGGACCCCAGACTCATTTCACCGGCATTATCACCTTCATTTCATTCAGACGCTAAATAACCTAAGCTGTTGATAAAGCGTTGTAAAATAACCTACTAAAATAAAAAATAAAAATATTCCCAAGTTAATATGAGTAAAGTTCATATTACGTTCGAGATGAAACAAAATATAACGCTACTAGTTTATTATTTGCATTTCATACTTCGATAGACAGTTTTAGTTATCACGTATTAAATGTAATTTCTCGGTTTTATATACATTTTATAGTAATATAACCAAACATTTCATTTGCATTTACAATATTATTACGATTAAATTTGTGTCTCAGTTTGTTTTTGAAGTTAAATGTTAAACTGAGTAGGAATGAAATATATTTATACAGAAAATCATTTCAGGCTGTTTCAATCTAAACAAAGAAAAATGTGTAATTAATTAAATTTCCACTAAAATATATAATTGTTGAAAACAATCGAATGATTTCTATGATTATTCCATTGTAGGATTAAATCATTCGAATGCATGAATGAATTGTTCAATAACATTGCAGTATGTTGATTAGTCATTCTATACGTAGGCCTATAGCCTGAGAGCAGCGCTCTTTTTCTTATCACCATGTAGGTCAGGTGTTTAATTTAATAAAGATCAGGGTCAGATACTGGGGCTGGGTAAAACCGATCTCAGATATCGTTAAGCATCGCTCTCTTGCAGGTCTCTGGTGTGAAGTGTAAAAGTGAATCAGAGGAAAGATCTGCTTAGTCTGAGGCATAGATAAATTGAAAATCAATGATAAAGTGTACGTTCTCGAATACTGTGGAAAGAATTGTGACAAACCAGAGTTTCGGACCGAAATCTAGCAAAGCCAGGTGAATCAAGGCGCATTGAAACGGAGGTTCAATGGACGCGAAAATATGCGTACGTCAAGGCAGCACGCTAGGAAGAATGGAAAAATGCATACGACACAAAACTTCAATATCAATGTAACGAGAGATGGACAATGACGATACCTGACGTCTACTTCGAGTACGAAACAGCTGACCAGAATAAACCAAGGAGGAAATCATAACGTGAGGCAGATATAAAACACTGCGGACGAAGGATTAGGGAAACAACTGGTAGTGTCTGAGGTCAGGAGCATAGACAAGACTAATGGAGGAAATGCAAGAGAAGACATGAGAAGAACGAGTGTAGGAAGGAAGTGACTACCAGATATTAGTGATTGTGAGGACTGAATAGATAGGGCGTTGCAGAGGTTATAGCGAAGAAGAAGAGTGCTAAAAGTGAGTGCAGAAAAGTTAGGGGTGGCAAAAGTGTAAGAAAAGGAACACAGAAGAAAGTGTTAGTGTAAGAAGATAGGGTAAGAGTGCAATAAGATAAACTATCAAACAATGAATACAATGATATCTGTAAAATGTGAAGTGGAATGAGAGAGAAATTGGAAGTGTAATTTAAGTGAATTAGATATTTGATGTTTTTCAATGTTTTAGATTGGGAGTAGTAGCAGGGGTACTATAAATGTAGGAGTATTATCGAAATAAATATATGGATAGGGGTAATAAAATAGGAAATTAGGAATGGAAGGAAACAGTCTAGGTAGGAGGGAGAGAATAGAAGAGGATAGAGGGGAAGGACATATAGCAATTCAGTCATAATAGAGCATTAGAAAGCAATCAAGAAATTCTCGGCAAAGAATACCTAATAGAAAAGAGTTATATGTATTAAAGGGATGGTGGATCGAAAACAGAAATGTGAAGGTCCACCATAACTGTGAATTGAACGGAATGACAAATAAATATCAATATCAATATCAATATTCCGACCACACTATAGCCAATTGGCTTGTCGTCAGCAGGACATCTCATCCTGCTCTAGGTTTTCCGTGGTTTCCTTGAGCAATAAGACAAATGTCGGGATGAGCCCTAACAGAAATGGGCCACGGACCACTTCCTTCCCCACTCTTTCCTTCTACTATCACAAAGAACTTGCTAATTTCTTAGATACAACCCTGAATTATGATAATAGGGGAACATAAATATATTGTAAGTTCACAGGGCTAACGGCTTCGAAGCTGGGTACCTGGTTCTAATGAAGTGCACTGGTAGCAATCTAAAACATGGGGGCATGAGATAGTTACTCTGCCTGCCATTAAAAATTCACTTCACTAAATCCCCAAGGTAAAATATATATATAAATCTGGAGTTAGAATTTATAAAACAGTTGTATTACCGGTTGTTCTGTATGGTTGTGAAACTTGGACTCTCACTCTGAGGAGGAACATAGGTTAAGGGTGTTTGAGAATAAGGTGCTTAGGAAAATATTTGGGGCTAAGGGATGAAGTTACAGGAGAATGGAGAAAGTTACACAACGCAGAACTGCACGCATTGTATTCTTCACCTGACATAATTAGGAACATTAAATCCAGACGTTTGAGATGGGCAGGGCATGTAGCACGTATGGGCGAATCCAGAAATGCATATAGAGTGTTAGTTGGGAGACCGGAGGGAAAAGACCTTTGGGGAGGCCGAGACGTAGATGGGAGGATAATATTAAATGGATTTGAGGGAGGTGGGATATGATGATAGAGACTGGATTAATCTTGCACAGGATAGGGACCGATGGCGGGCTTATGTGAGGGCGGCAATGAACCTTCGGCTTCCTTAAAAACCATTTGTAAGTAAGTAAGTAAGTATATATATATGTTTCATTGTGTTTCCACCCCTTTCATATCTTACATTTTATTTTTATTATTTTTGTGAAATTTGGTATGAAGTCAGATTATTTGTAAATGATAATTAATCATATCGGTAGGCCTACTAATAATAACTGTTGTTTTACTATTTTATTATTAATAGTAGTATTTTTTTTTTTTTTTTGAAGTTTCAAACTGTGCATAGTAACAGCACGAATGGCCGTACAGGCTCGTGCAAAGGATCTTGTGTACATGAGTTTGTATAATTTACTGTGTATCAATAAATGCACTTTATTCATTCATTCATACTAATACTATAGTCGGGGTCAGCTTATTCATACCCTAAGGGTGAAACCTAACCATTTTCCCCCATTACTACATATGATAGTGAATTCTGGTGATTTTCTAGTTTGCAGGTTGAAGTTTCTTTTGCCAACTTCGTTTCGAATTTCGATAATGATAAATACTACAAATTATAGTGATTTTGTAACTGTTATGTTGGCAGCTGAGACAAATATTGTCGGTACTGGAGTTCCATAGAATTAAAATTGTACTGGATTTTTGAGCCGGTTATTGTAAACTAGTCAAATCTGAACATAGCAATAATTAATTAATATCAGTATTAATATTAATACATAACAGCTTTTGTCATCTAGTCTGCTATCATAAAATCTGAAACTTAGAATTTATAAAACAGTTATATTACCGGTTGTTCTCTATGGTTGTGAAACTTGGATTCTCACTTTGAGAGAGGAACAGAGATTAAGGGTGTTTGAGAATAAGGTTCTTAGGAAAATATTTGGGACTAAGAAGGACAAAGTTACAGGAGAATGGAGAAAGTTACACAACACAGAACTGCACGCATTGTATTCTTCACCTGATATAATTAGGAACATTAAATCCAGACGTTTGAGATGGGCAGAGCATGTAGCACGTATGGGCGAATCCAGAAATGCATATAGGGTGTTAGTTGGGAGACCGGAGGGAAAAAGACCTTTGGAAAGGCCGAGACATAGATGGGAGGATAATATTAAAATGGATTTGAGGGAGGTGGGATATGATGATAGAGACTGGATTAATCTTTCACAGGATAGGGACCGATGGTGGGTTTATGTGTGGGCGGCAATGAACCTCCGGGTTCCTTAAAAGCCAACTGTAAGTAAGTAAGTAAGTAATAGTTATTTACTGTGTTGCGTTGTGGTTACAATTCAAGACTATAGTGTCCACACCTGTGGAGTAACGGTCAGCGCGTCTGGCCGCGAAACCAGGTGGCCCGCGTTCGAATCCCGGTCGGGGCAAGTTACCTGGTTGAAGTTTTTTCCGGGGTTTTCCCTCAACCCAATACGAGCGAGTGCTGGGTAACTTTCGGTGCTGGACCCCGGACTCATTTCACCGGCATGATCACCTTCATTTCATTCCGACGCTAAATAACCTAGATGTTGATACAGCGTCGTAAAATAACCTATTAAAATAAATAAAATAAAGACTATAGTCAGGTAAGTTTTCAGAGTTAGTACGAATAGTTTTATGTGGTCAAACAAAATACATTTTTATGTTAGGTCTCGTAAATCTGTTGTTTAGTCAAACCAACGAATTTCATATTGCCAGAGAAAATACCTAACATGTTGATCCCTTTCTAGTATAGTTTGCCTACGATAATAGGTTACTAATTATTGAATTATTTAGTACTAGCCGTACCAAAATATATTAGAAATAAATATAAAGTAATTACATAATAAAAATAGGATATTTGATCCTGGGAACATTCGTGTTTGATATGAGAATAAATCGTTTATTATGTTACTTAACTTAAATTGTATTTTCAAAATTAAAATGCGATCATTTTGATCCAGAGACCACTCATTTGGTCATAAAATTAGTTTAGGAAATACAGGAAACGAATGTACAGAATAGCCTATCAAGTTTTCTGTGCATAAGAAGCTATTTTAATCTTACCTGTCCTCGATTCACTCAGAAGTTACTGTAATAACATTATAGCATTATGTCCATCTAGAGAAACTACACTTTCCAATGGTGAATTAATAATTAATTATACAAATCGGTTAATTTAGCTTCTGATATTACTTCATACAAACACAGAAACATTATCTGTAGGCTATCTTTCATAGCTTTCGATTGTTGTGTCCAAGGCCCCTTATAGACGAAGTCATTTGTTTTTTAATTCATTACACGGCCTTAGATGGCAGTTATTTTAATTTTAAAACTAATTTATCTCATTAAATATCAGTCCTATCAAACTTTTTCAAGGAATAAAACTTATCGCAAATTATTTTTAAAGAAACTTTTGTTATGTAACATTTTTCACAGAAATCAATAATAAGCGAGATATTTCGATTTATTTAATTCAGGCCCCCTTATAACCCCCTTTTAAATAACGTATTTTGAATGCCATATAGCCTAAAATCTAAGTTACAACGAACTTAATTTATATTCCAATTTTCATCGAAATCCGTTCAGCCATTATCGCGTGAAAAGGTAAACAAACATACAGACAGACAGACAGACAGACAGACATACAAACAAAAATGTCAAAAAGCGATTTTCGGTTTCAGGAAGATTAATTATATATGTTAGGTCTAATTATTTTTGGAAAATCGAAAATTACCAGAAAAATTTCGGCTACAGATTTATTATTAGTATAGATAACCTTCCAACATAAAGGTAAAGTACGGTAAGTAAATAAGTCATTTAACACGTAAGATCGTGTGATATCTGGTAACAGTTGGCAGAAATTTAATCCGAACTAATGTAACTTTTCGTTCTGAAAGGAAATTTTAGAATGTTACATTTATTCTGACCAAATTTCTGCACATTTAAAGGACAAAACTAAAATTCTTTCAATCATTTCTTATCATAGTACACTGCTCTTTTAAATTGACTGAGCATATTGGAAATTAAATCAATAGTTTCCCCAAAACCCAATATGAGCAAATGCTGGGTAACTATCGGTGCTGGACTCCGGACTCATTTCACCGGTATTATCACCGTCATCTCATTCAGACGCCAGATAACCTAAGATGTTGATAAAGCGTCGTAAAATAACCTACCAAAAATATATATGTTATATATTATGTCTGATTTCTACTGACTTGTTGTTTACATTATATTATGATTATCTACTTCAGTTTTGTGTGTAAAATTGTGTGTGTTTTTTTTCCAATGCCCACCCACTTCACTTGCATGATTGGGGTTCCGCATGCTACGGATAGATGGCAGAACTGTGACCCATTTTCTAGTTGTACACCATTTCGGCGGGTCACACTGTACATGATGTGTATCTGTGAAGAGTTATGTAGTAGTGTTCGTGTAAGTGTAGTGTCGGAAATGAGTGATGATGATGAAGATGAGGAAGGGAGAAGGGAAACCTGGTGCCGGCACGTAGCCTACTCCTGTCGAATAGCACCAAGGGGGCCGCCAGGCTTAACATCCCCATCCAATGGACGAATCACTATCAACAGTGACATATGCCTTCTCTTCATATGCACTGCGGAGAGATTTGGGATTTAACCCAGGCATATTGGTGCACAATCTAGTGATTATAAGTTGTGTACCTCCATTTCTTCTAGTCCCGGGAATCGAGTCCGAGCCGGCTAGTCTGGAGGCAGACGCTCTACCACAGAGCTAACTCGGTGGACATGTGTAAAATTGTAGACTATTTTACTTTGTAAATTTGTAGTGTTTTTTTGTATCGCAGTTTTACTCCTGGTTGAATGTTAGAGAAGGCCGTATGGCCTTAACTCTGCCAGGTTAAATAAACCATTATTATTATTATTACTAGAGCAGTGCAAAGGGAGCAGTTTTTCGACACAACGGCAACAGGGCAAGGGTTGTAAATTCTCCTTGTGTACCCGCAGAGGTCTGACTCTGCGGTACACAGGATAGCTGCAAGCAGTAGGTACAGCTTAGTAAAGCAAACGTCAATACTGAAGGAACATGAGAACAGTTCGGTTCTAGTATTACGATGCCTGAGGGGGAGAAAATTCGTTCGGCGAAGTTTAAGACACTTATTTCCGAATATGGTGATATTTTTTGTTGCAGTGAGATAAACTATTCTGCAAATTGTGTAAAATATCAGTTTCAGTAAATAGAGCATGTAATATTCTAAGACATGTAAATAGGGATGTACACAAACGTGCCCTCATGAAGTTTAAAAAAAAAATAGGCGAAAAAATTTGAGCAGGGTCATAGTTCTTCATCCGTGTTCCATGAAGAAATGTGTGATGCGTTTTTGTTAAGCATTCAAGAAGATATGTCCTGGTGTATCTCTTCCTCCTTCTCCTATACTTACTCGATGGGGTTCCTGATTGAAGGCCTGCATTTATTACTGTAAATATTTCGACCAGGTCCAGAATGTTATTCAATCATTTGATGTGAAAGATGCATTTGCAATACCACTAGCCCAACGTCTGTTGGTTGATTCAAGCATAAAACAACAATTGGAATACATTGAATCGAATTACGGGTTTATTCGTGATTGGATAACAGCTTTAGAAAAGTCTGGTACAAAACTGGTTGATCAGTTTTTCCTATTGCGAAATATCTGGAAGAAAGTGACTCAAGTAGACGATAAAATTGCTAAAATAATATCTGCGAAAATAACAAATATGTTGAAAAAAAAATTGTGGATATTATAAACTTTGCAAGATCAGTGACAGTATTTCTGGAGATAAGGATTCCTTTGAAGAACTAACAGAAGTTTAAAAAAATGTTGCACAGGATTTTACGTATGCCCCAGTTGTTTCAACAGACGTAGAAAGAAGCGTCTCCACATATTATAAGGCCATGCTATCAGATAGACGAAAATCGTTTTCTGTTAATAACTTACAAATGTCATTTGTTGTGCACTGTAACAATATTTGGAAGAAAAGTGATAACGTATAACATGTGCATTAATAACTCACACTCATTGTAAGGAAAAGAAAATGACAAAAAAAAAAAACAATAGTTCAAGTTCTTTTGCGAAAAGAATATCATGAACCCGTTACAAATAAACAGTGATTTTGTTTGCGTTCTGTATGAAATCATACATGTAAAGTATATATTATTTGTTTAGGATGAAATGGTTAATTAGTTTTGCAATTTTGATATCTTATTAAAGTATCTGTAGAAAATTAATTGCAGAAACGTTAGGGAACTGTGTCATTTCTATTGTGTCGTCTGTACGTCAATACATCGTGTACATGGCCGTCGCTTGTACACAGGGAACACGCCGAGTAACGTCGGAACCTTTGCTATGATGCCATTCTGTCTGTCATGTGCTCCGTCTGCACCGCTCTAATTATTATTATTATTATTATTATTATTATTATTATTATTATTATTATTACGAAATCTTTAATTTAAAATAATTTTTAACTCCAAAAGAAAGCAAAAACGAGCAAAATTGTTTTAAACTTTTTTGTCTGAAATATCTCGAAGAATAACCTCTTGAAATTAATGACATTACTTACAGTTCACTTTGTACAAAACAAAAGTGTACTGGAGTAGGAATAGCAAATTTAGTCACTAATTTGTACACCCTTTCTCAAGTATTTGTCCCGCGTATAAAAAAAGTTATTTACCAGATAGTGTTTTAATTGATTTGGAAAGTAAAATTTTGGTTTCTGGTCGCGAATGCTGGCTGGAAGGAAATGAAAAATTTTGGAACATATTCTAAGAGGGGATGAATCAAAACGTTGCATAGTTGCTTGAAGAGAGTAATGGCATTTTTATTTAGAGTATCATATGAAATAGTCCAAATTTCTCTTATAGTTACACCATACTGGGCACACTGCAGAATAATTTATGGAACTGTTAAAAATCTGTTCTTGTATGTAGGTATGTATTTATTCACACTGCAATGGGTATATACCCGGTGGCAGTGGTAACTAATTACACTCAATAATGACAATAATAAACTTATTAATTAAAAATACAATTAATAATAATAAAATAATAATAATAATAATAATAATAATAATAATAATAATAATAATAATAATAATAATAGGGAATATCCTAAAGTAAATAAAGCACGATTACTTACAATAATATTTAAAATAAATCTAATTTGTATCTTAAGGGGAGTGGGTAGTGATGCCTATGCGATTGAAACATTTCGATACAAAACTTTAGTTCACTATTTCTAGGCTTTTAGTGCTCAGAGTGGAATAAGAAATTTCCATGGTTATACAATCAATCATTCTGAATTCAGTGGTATAAAAGACAACTAAATAGTTTCGTATCCAAGTGCAAAATAAAGGCCCCGACCGATAACCTCTTTTCCCACTTTGCTAAATGTACCTCATTCTTCAGGTGCATATTACTTGCTACAATCTTCACTCATATACTTTGTATTTTGTTAAGTTATCAAGTAATTTATATTGTAAGTTCTAAAGCAAAATTTAGTTAAATACTTCATCCCTAGTGAAACAGAAAAAATATTGAACTTTCTTTAACATTTCTTGCAATTTTTTTCAATGCGTATATACTTTTTCTCGTGTTATGTGTGTGTGACATTCTTCAACCCGTAGGTCTACTGTATAGAACACAGCCTGCAGAAAATACTGTAAAAATTTCATGTAAATTGATTCAGTAGTTTCAGAGAAAAATGCACTTGTTTGAAAAATGTCAACTGCATTTAAAAAAAGAATGAAGTATGAATTAGATGCACCGCCAAATTTAAAGAGGTAATTTAAAGGGCATATCTGTATATTTATATTATTTTGAAGAGGAAATTTTGTACTCTTATTTTTTTAAAACACAAAATAAAAAAATCGAATTTTTGACCCCTAATCACTACCTGGTTCCCTTAACCCTAAGTTCGAACTAAAACCCACGAGTATGATATGTTCATATCTGCACAAGTACCTTTCAACACTACACTCATTTCGCTGTCAACTCACTCACTGCACTGGAACTACGACACATTTCACTGATTCTATCCTGATTTCACTAACACTTCAAAAACATTTCACTGTTCAAATACTTTGCACTGCCACTATATACTATAAAGCTTCACTGACAGGAACACGTTTCACTTACACAACACACTTCACTGACACAACATAATTCTTCACTGATACAACTCTTCAATAACAAAATATCATTTACACCCTTTAAATACTGTGTATAATTACCGTCTATTAGTAAAGTCCTTAAGCCTATTTTTAAATACATTTTTGGTTGTTGGTAAAGCCTTTAACAAATATATACAGGAGTCGCAGGTTTAATTAAAAAAAAATGGTTATAATATTATTCGTTTCTGTAAATTAAAAATTGTGTTTATTAGAAACTGATCTGCTGCACCCCAAGAAAGGTTGTTCGTGTGTACAAACTAGAAGTTTTCGAGTCATGAAATTCCACTCCTTTTACCGATAATAACTCCATTATAATACCCGAATATTTAGTCTCTAGTGACAGTAGCAAAAGGAAGTGAATGTGACACCTCATGAATCTACGCATTAGCAAAAACTGTGGTGAGCACAGAGAACAAAGCTTCCGCACTGTTGCTTCATACGCTCGGTTAACGGACTCCACAACCACTAGTCTACCACAAACCTCACATCGGGCTCACCTGGCCCACCGAGAAGCGACAGAAGTTGCCGCTGCTTTAAATTTAATGAGTTAGAGTTCGCCATTGTTTAAGTTGCTTCGCTCGAAGTGAACCGAGAGCTAATACACACAGAATTTCCTCTGCGGGCGCGCCGACCAAATGAGATTTACGTCTGTAGTCTACGCCGCTTTGTGTGAACGTTTCAATGCCCTGTCTTCATCAGGTGCAACCGCACGACAACGCTATTCAAATGTTTTCTTTCCCACAACCACGCACCGCAGTGCGACAAGTGCCTCAACACATCCTGGAGTCCGTAGTTGCCAAGTTTAGGGAAGAACGGGCATGGAAATGAAATCAATCCGTCATGGCTAAACACAGCTGTTCAACATGAAATCACACATTGTTCTCCACACATCATTCATAAACGTTACATTACCAGAACATAGTACGAAGTGGAAATTTATCCTTCAAAAAGGTTGCATAAATTCAAATACCACTCGAGAGGAAATTAAACGCAGTTAATAAATATGGGAAATGCCTGCTATTATTCGGTTGAGAAGCTTTTGTTATCCAGTCTGCTTTCAACAAAACTGAAAGTTAGAATTTATAAAACAGTTATGTTACCGGTTGTTCTGTATGGTTGTGAATTTCCTGGCTTGTACTGCGTTGTCTGACAAGCAAACGTGCTGATGGGGGCAGATAAAAAAGTTAAATTTTTTCTTCCACTATGTTAATAATGTCAAAAGAAGTGCTTATGCAGGGACATCATTTTATTTTTACTTCAATTTTTATTGTACCTGAGTTTTTGAATGTACTTCACTCCCATCCCTTCTACTAAGGAAGTTCCAACTCCACACAGAACCAAGACCGCAGATAGTAAGTAGTACTGAGTTACTGAGTATAGTACGTTCCAGAAATATGTTCGAGTTTTTCAGTGACGAAAGAGCTTTCAATATTGAATCATATTTTCGCACAGGTACTGTCCGTTTGCCTACTAGATCTCGGCGCTATCTCAACTTCGCTGCCTGTTGTATGGGTGCGTTCGTGTGATGAAGAGTTGTGTCAAACAGTGTGAGTGTGTTCTGAAATTGATCTGTTTGTTGAGAATTTGATTAGGATGTGTTTTAGTGTATCTGTATATTTCATATTGTTCTAGTGTGTTGAGTTTTTGGTTTTTGGGTTGTATGTGTAGGATTTCCATGTCTGTATTTATGTTATTGTATATGTGGTTAGCATTAGTTATGTGTTCGGCATATGTAGATGTATTGTGTCCTCTGGTTATTGCTTTAATGTGTTCTTTGTATCGAGTTTGGAATGATCTGCCTGTCTGTCCAATGTAGAAACTGTCGCAACTATTGTATGTGAGTTTGTATACGTATAAGCCTGTGTGGTTGTATTTATTTGTTTGTGTTGTTTGTGTGTTGAGATGTCTTTGTAGTGTGTTTTCACAACAGGCAGCGAAGTTAAGATAGCGCCGAGATCTAGTAGGCTCAGAGGATGGTGTCAAGTAGCACCGAAACAGCTGTAAGCCACACATGCTTACATAATTAACACGAGTAAAGGCTGGTTCACAATAAACAGGAAACGAGAACCGGAACGAACAACGAAAACGCTAAAATTGTTAAAATGTGTACATTTAAATGTGAGCATTTACAATTAACGAAAAGCTTGCCGGAGCCCGGGATCGGGAACGGAGAGTTGGCCAAGTTTCAACTTTGGCGTTCACGTTTCCGATCACAGCCCACTAGATTCATTCTATTGCCATCTAAAAGCTATTTTGTCGTCGTATATTTGTAGTAAGAAGACCGTGACATAACCTATGCATTATTTTGTTCTGTGCTGTGCATCATGGAGCAAGTTTTATTTGATGAGATTCTAATATTGATTGTTGAGGAAAATCCTCACTTTTACGATAAGCGGCGCGCCTCGTATAAAGATGAGAAAATGAAGGAGAATGCGTCGCTTTCAATAGCTGCATCTTTGAACATCGATCGGAAGTGAATCATATTTTATTACTGTATTGGTTGTATTACACACTACATATTCACGCTTCAATTCAATAACTACTGTTGTATTCATTTTTGTTAACTATTACAAAAAATTGTTTCTTTGGTTTAACGTACTGTTGTGTTCATTTTTGTTCTATTATTTTACGTTATGGTAGACTTAAAATAGGTTGTGATAATAAAGATGCATGGGCATATTTATAGTACCGTACCTAATGAAATGTTAGTTAACCTGTGTTTATGTTGGCTGCCTTGTACTCATGAGAGAACGCCGTTGGTCAATTATACATAAATAACATCAGAATGCGTAATATCGACTTTACATATCGTTATTGACATACATATCGATATGCATAGTCGTCTACGTTCTCGGTTTATTGTGAATAAAAAATTTTTCATATTCACGTCCTCTGCTTCTCGTTTTCACTCTGGTTTTCGTTCCCGGTTTATTGTGAACCAGCCTTAATATTGCCATTTAATCATTTTTAAGATAATAACTAAAAGTGGAAAGGATACTCTTATAAAAAATAAATGTATGAGTGAAATTCACTAAATCGCGTAGATGCAAGAATTCCCAACAGAATACCTAAAAATACACAAGAATAAATTCTAGTTGTGAAACTATAAGATATGTTGAACAACCAATGAAGAGCTGGAAACATCAATTTCTCTCATGCAAATCTAGTCTTTCAGGTGAAACTCCCTGTAAAGCATATTTGAATAATTTCAAGGGAAAAATTGTTCCGGGGCCGGGTATCGATCCCGGGACCTCTGGTTGAACGTACCAGCGCTCTACCACTGAGCTACCCGGGAACTCCGCCCGACACCGTCTCAACCTTTCCCTTTATATCCACACAACTCGCGTGGTCTGACGAAACGCCAGAGACCCACATCGAGTGCACATAAACTCTGTGTGACTTGGAATTGTGATTTTCTGGCGTTTTGTCAGCCCACGCGAATTGTGTGGATATAAAGGGAAAAGTTGAGACGGTGTCGGGTGGAGTTCCCCGGTAGCTCAGTTGGCAGAGCGCTGGTATGTTCAACCAGAGGTCCCGGGATCGATACTCGGCCCCGGAACAATTTTTCCCTTGAAATTAATCAATTTCTCTCCTAAGAATCTTCGAGACAGAACGGGCCATAATTTTATTAGAGCTTATACTTTAAAGTTATTGATGATAATATTGATTAAGAAGGAAATTCATTAGACTAATGTATAGAAATAGGTAAGACAACAAGTTTGTTGCAGCCGGTGTAAAGAAACCCGTTATAGAATTTTAATTCATCTTTACGATATTCTCTTTGTACATAAACTACAAAGATTGTGTCTATTTAAAGAGAAATGACAGTAATATTTTCTTCTCTTTCACATTCACTAACCAATGAAAAAATCCTTAAAATTTGTCGAAGGTGTATCTACAACCGCAGCTCTTCATATTTTTATTTTTGTTTACTTTGTTTTAAACTAACGGTCTGAAACTCTGTATGCATGTCTGAGCTATGAACAGATATGAAATCCTGATTTATTCTAGTCCTCGTAATGTTTTAACGTGTACAAATGTGAGGACAATGACACAAAGCTTTTATATAAACAGATTTTCCGCTTACACGATATAAAATCTAGGGCACATGAGCTATAGCTAAGCAAGTGAGGTACTGAATTGTCTGTTTCGAAAAGCAAATACACTGTTGCGGGTTGCTTGGTGACTAGGTAACCAAGCGCAGAACTTTAGTTATAGTGCGAGACACTTCCAATCGACAGCAGATCACGGTGTTTTCTTCAAATAACCTCCCTCACACACTGAAATGTTCCTTAGTTCGAAAACTGTAACGTGAATTAGAAAAAGCTGGACAGTCTCATTGCTTTCGAAGCTATTAAGGTATATCTACACCCACAAAACGCAAAAAATGATGAAAAAATTAGAATTTTCAAAATATAACTATTTTAATAGAGAATTTTCTCTCTTTAATTTGATATAAGAATTTTCGATTTATGCCTTATGGTTTTTCAGATAAGTCCCAATTTCCAAAAAGCTGCGTCATCAGCCACGGTCACTTACTTCTGGAGTGATATTCGTAGCAGTCAATCCCCTCGTCCTGCATTGCTTGTAAAATAAACTTCTTTCTAGTCCCGAAATAGATACATATATATCTGGGCATGATCATTACTTACTTACTTACAAATGGCTTTTCAAAACCCGAAGGTTCATTTGCATCCTCACATAAATCAACCAGCGGTCCCTATCCTCAAGATTAATCCAGTCTCTATTTTACCCCACCTTCAAATCCATTTTAATATTATCTTCCCATCTACGTCTCGGCCTCCCTAAAGGTCTTTTTCCCTCCGGTCTCTCAATTAACACTCTATATGCATTTCTGGATTCGCCCATACGTGCTACATGCCCTGCCCATCTCAAACGTCTGGATTTAATGTTCCTAATTATGTCAGATGAAGAATACAATGCGTGCAGTTCTGTGTTGTGTAACTTTCTCCATTCTCCTGTAACTTCATCCCTCTTAGCCCCAAACATTTTCCTAAGCACCTTATTTTGAAACACCCTTAACATATGTTCCTCTCTCAGAGTGAGAGTTCAAGTTTCATAACCATACAGAAGAACCGGTAATATAACTGTTTTATAAATTCAACCTTCAGATTTTTGAACAGCAGACTGGATGATAAGAGCTTCAACCGAATAATAACACGCATTTTTAGCATATTTATTCTGCAATTTCAGTCCCGAGTGTCATTTATATTTGTTACTGTTGCTCCAAGATATTTGAATTTTCACCTTGTTCGAAGGATAAATCCCCAATTTTTATATTTCCATTTCGTACAATATTCTGGTCACGAGACATAATTATATATTTTGTCTTATTGTAGGGATTCGTAACGAGCTGTTTTTTACGGTGATGGGTTGTTAGCCTTTCGCCCAACCCCCAAGCTGGAGGACCAAACTTATCGGCTGTCCACGACTGCTTATTCAATATATTCGCAGCTACCCTCCATATCTGGAGGCCGTCTCCTCTATCCGCAACCTGAGGACGCGCCATGCCGTTGTGATAGGGACCCACAATACATGGGGCATGATCATTAGATTGAAAAAACTTTTTTTACATAATGAAGTAATTTATAATCTTTCACTGTTAGTCATAAAACTGTAAATTTGTGTGTCGATGATGTTGTACGTCATTTTAATAAGAGTGCAAAAGTATAAATTACAATTCTGAGGAGGATGGGCATAAACCCTGGGACAAACACCATCGCAGGATTTGTTGCATCAATGGAAATACGGACAAAAATGCCAAAAAAGTAATTTTCAACACCTGAAGTTAAAACAAGGAGGAGGTATTTGAGAGGCAGAAAGAAGCTGAAACTGGACCGACATGAAGCTGCTTAAGGGGTGACATATGATGATGCAGTCTTCTAGGCTCTGAAATTTTGTGGCTGATTTCCTGTAAATAGTAATTTTAGAATACTTAATTCTTTCAAACATGATATCTCAGTCAAATATGCTGATACCAAGAAGATATTGGTGTCATTTTGAAGCTTGAAATGTCCCTTCCCCAGTGCCTGACAATGAGTAAAATAACATTAATATAATTAATAATTATCTATGGATTTTTAATGATTTATGCAACAAAAATATTATTGTAAGTTACATATATGGTAATATTTAATTAATGTAAATAAAAATAAAAAATAGCTCTATGTCAGGCACTAAAGAATAGTTTTAGCTATAAGACAGTGAAAAAGGCTCTATCTTAAAAACTGCATGAGCTATCATGTTTCAAGTTGCATGTCAAAATTACAAACAAAATAACTTTTAAAAACAATTTAGACATAATTTCAAGGGATCTGTTCACTTCATTCTCTTTCTGGTACCATTCTCAATTGTATAAAAATTTTACTTACTTACTGGCTTTTAAGGAACTCGGAGGTTCATTGCCGCCCTCACATAAGCCCGCCATTGGTCCCTATCCTGAGCAAGATTAATCCAGTCTCTATCATCATATCCCACGTCCCAACAAATCCATTTTAACATTATCTTCCCATCTACGTCTACCTCCCCAAAGGTCTTTTCCCCTCTAGCCTCCCAACTAACACTCTATATGCATGTCTGAAAGTAATACGTGCTAAACCCTACCCATCTCAAACGTCTGGAATATTGTTCCTAATTATGTCAGGTGAAGGATATAATGCGTGTAGTTCTGTGTTGTGTAACTTTCTCCATTCTCCCGTAACTTCATCCCTTTTAGCCCCAAATATTTTCCTAAGCACCATATTCTCAAAACCCTAATTTTAAACCCTGAGAGTCCAAGTTTCAAAACAGAACAACCGAATATAACTGTTTTATAAATTTTACAGAGCAAAATTACACAAAACAAAATTTTTTGTATGTAAAGGTATACATATACCTTAAGCAAGAATAATGTTATTTTATGCATCGCAATCCTGTTGCACTACTCACTTCTGTTCCCAGGGAAACCGTGATGAGGACTTTTACCATCATCACAATATTAATATCACGACCTGGTCTGTATGTGTTGGTTTCATCTTCATTTATTGGTTGACCTATGTTACGTTCGACTGACTTGTCTCGTATGACAATACGAGTATCGATTGTTTGGCACTCCATTCATATGCTCTATTCAGTGATTTTTTTATTTCGGTATACAATACACAAACTTATACCGAATGCTTCATTGTATCTGAAGTGAAATTCAGTGATGGATTCTGGACCCAAAAATATCAAAATATAAGGTTAAGCACAAGCTCGCTTTGATTCCAAGTTAGAGGTTGAGCTTATGTTCAAGTGAAAATAAAAAGTAAAACTGTCTCTTCCACACACTATGAAGACGATTTGGGGGATAGCGGTAGAGTTTTCATGACCTTTGCACTAGAACGAAGTGGTGTGGTTGGCACCACATTTACAGGAACCAGACACGAAAATCTTCTGTTACAGAACAAGTTATTTTCGAAGCAGAAGAAACTAATTTTAAACCCTACCTTAAAAACAAGAATATTGTTGATAATAACATGACAGGCAAGTCATTTACTAAGCACATAGAAGAAAGATGCTCGGCGGCGATCAAGGCTACGTACGACATAAAGAAGCTCGAGAAGACCAAGCCCTGCGCCTCTTCTACATCAAGATCCTCCATCTTAAAAAAAGAATATTGTTCATAATAACAGCAAACCTGAAGAAGCTAGAAGCGAAAATCATCTGTTAAAGAGCAAGTGTCAAGAACAACGAAACGAAAGTATACCTATTAAACACTATTTCTTCGTAAAGAGCTGATGACGAGCAACGGCCTTCAACCTACACCAGCATAACAGGCCCACGTTTAGGGACAGACAAGAAAATCTTCTGGACCAGGAATTCCTTCAGAGCCCTATCTTAAAAACAAGCCATATTGATACACGGAAGAATGGAAGAAGCACGAAAATCTTCTGTTACAGAGCTATCGTCAAACGTCTTCAAAACAAGAATATTGATCTGATAAAACGAGGATACACTTTACCTCAGAGCAGTGAAAATGCACTTCTGTTACAGAGCTGCAAGTATCATAAGCCAGAAGACTGAGACACTAACGTTCTAAAAAGAAGGCCTTTTGATAACTGTAAAATGTACAATTGAATAAATCTTATTATTACTGTTGATAATAACAGGCACACGTTTACCGGAATCAGACACGAAAATCTTCTGTTACAGAGCAAGCATCGAAGCAGAAGGAAGTAATTTTATAAGAAAAGTTTCTGACATTAATATTAATAATATGTATCAACCGATCTGGACATATTCTGGTAATACCATCAATAAAATATATATAAAAAAAAGAGGATATCTCTACATTCTTTCCGCAAGTGTACATTTGTTTGTATGTATGTATGTATGTAATGTATGTATGTATGTATGTATGTATGTATGTATGTATGTATGTATGTATGTATGTATTAACACTACAATTGGGTATACACCAGGTGGCAGTGATATATAATATACAATAATACCATTACAATTATACAATAATTACAGCAATAAAAACAATAAAATAAACGTAAATTTATTTCTAACTGCAAATAAATAGATGCAATAAACCTAGGACTATAAATAAAAACTATGCTATAATAACGCCTACAATAAGCAAAATTAAACCTAAGTTATAAGTACTTCTATTTCACCCAACTATTACCAATTCAAGTAATTACATATCACCTTAATTAATTACAAATCAACTAAATTACATATCTTAATTAATTACATATCACCTTAATTTATTTACATATCAACTAAATTACATATCTCAATTAATTACATATCAACTTAATTAATTACATATCAACTAAATTACATATCTCAATTAATTACATATCAACTTAATTAATTACATATCAACTTAATTAGTTACATGACACAGCTTAGATAATTACACTCCACCTACAATTGCATTTTCAGTCTAATCTTCTCAACCTTTCCTTAAATGTATTGATTTTGAGAGGACCACCCTGAAAGATTGCCGCAGGTAAGATGTTCCAGTCTACTATTGTGCGGTTAACAAAGGAAATGCTATAGACTACCTTAGTGTTGGATGTAAATTTAATTTCTCCCTTATGTTCTTCATATCAAAAACAGATTTACTGGAAAGTCAGAAATTTCTCTCTTATTTACCACAGTACATTTTCTTTTTACTTCTTCAAATGGATCTTCTTAAAGATTTTTCTTTTCAATTATTTTTTGATAATGACTTTGTAACAATTGAGTGGCCTTTCGAGAACCCTGAATTCCCTTCAAGCAGGCCACTGCCTGTTATTTTTGTGAATATTTTATATTCTGCTTTTAAGAGGCTTATCCCCCTACGTCGTTGTAAGTTCTTCCTTTCATCAAAACAGCTTAAATTTATTGCCTCTTGATATTCTCCTTGTATTAATTTTACTTTGAGGATGTATAAAGCAGAGAGAAAAAGTGATGTAAAATTCAATACGGCAATTTTCACAGCAATAAGCAATGCAAAATTAGTTTCATGCCCAACACCGGATGAATTTTTTTGGTGTGGCGGCTATCACTCTGTGTACAGCAATTACTTCCGGATTGCTGTCTATCAGGAAATTCATTCATGAATTATGCATGAAACATAAGTGATGTTTACTAAAATTTAATTTTATATGAAGAAAACAAAGTAATAAAACAAAAACAAAGAAAATAACAAAGAAACAGCTTTAAGAATCCAGTTTTTGTAGCGACAAATAACGTATAAACCACGCGTCACCAATGTTGATGACGATGGCTGTACGAAATTATCTGGTAAATTAGTAGCTGTTAAGCCCTCTGGGGGAATGTGAGGTTTATAGAGGAGGCACAGACAACTCAACAGGTCATTACATAAAACTAAACAGCATTGCAATACTGTAAGACATTCTTGTTTCAGGCGGTCGTCTTAAAATGCTGTAACGCTTATTAAAATTAGATACTATACAACTGTTGTGCATTTGAATCCAAGTTATTATTTTTTAAAATTGTCAGGTAAATTAATGTGAGCTGAAGCAATTTAATTACAGTAAGATATTCTTGATCTGCATGTTTTATTAATATTAGTTACTGTACAGCTGTTCCTGTATATTTCAATTCAAATTAATAGTTTTCAAAATTTTACAAGGTAAATGAATGTGAACTGAAGCAATTTAATTACAGTATGATATTCTTGATCTACATGTTTTATTAATATTAGTTACTGTACAGCTGTTCCTGTGTATTTCAATTCAAAATTAATAGTTTTCAAAACTTTACAAGGTAAATGAATGTGAACTGAAGCAATTTAATTACAGTAAGATATTCTTGATCTCTATGTTTTATTAATATTAGTTACTGTACAGCTGTTCCTTTATATTTGAATTCAAATTACTGTTTTCAAAACTTTACGGTGTGAATCAATATGAGTGATGCAATAAAATTACAATAAGATATTCTTGATCTGTATGTTTTATTAATATTAGTTACTGTACAGCTGTTCCTTTACATTTGAATTCAAATTACTGTTTTCAAAACTTTACGGTGTAAATCAATATGAGTGATGCAATAAAATTACAATAAGATATTCTTGATCTGTATGTTTTATTAATATTAGTTACTGTATAGTTGTTCCTTTACATTTGAATTCAAATTACTGTTTTCAAAACTTTACGGTGTGAATCAATATGAGTGATGCAATAAAATTACAATAAGATATTCTTGATCTGTATGTTTTATTAATATTAGTTACTGTACAGCTGTTCCTTTACATTTGAATTCAAATTACTGTTTTCAAAACTTTACGGTGTAAATCAATATGAGTTATGCAATAAAATTACAATAAGATATTCTTGATCTGTATGTTTTATTAATATTAGTTACTGTATAGCTGTTCTTGTATATTTGAATTCAAATTACTGTTTTAAAAACTTTACGGTGTGAATCAATATGAGTGATGCAATAAAATTACAATAAGATATTCTTGATCTGTATGTTTTATTAATATTAGTTACTGTATAGCTGTTCTTGTATATTTGAATTCAAATTACTGTTTTAAAAAACTTTACGGTGTGAATCAATATGAGTGATGCAATAAAATTACAATAAGATATTCTTGATCTGTATGTTTTATTAATATTAGTTACTGTACAGCTGTTCCTTTACATTTGAATTCAAATTACTGTTTTCAAAACTTTACGGTGTAAATCAATATGAGTGATGCAATAAAATTACAATAAGATATTCTTGATCTGTATGTTTTATTAATATTAGTTACTGTATAGTTGTTCCTTTACATTTGAATTCAAATTACTGTTTTCAAAACTTTACGGTGTGAATCAATATGAGTGATGCAATAAAATTACAATAAGATATTCTTGATCTGTATGTTTTATTAATATTAGTTACTGTACAGCTGTTCCTTTACATTTGAATTCAAATTACTGTTTTCAAAACTTTACGGTGTAAATCAATATGAGTTATGCAATAAAATTACAATAAGATATTCTTGATCTGTATGTTTTATTAATATTAGTTACTGTATAGCTGTTCCTGTATATTTGAATTCAAATTACTGTTTTAAAAAACTTTACGGTTCAAAATTACAATAAGATATTCTTGATCTGTATGTTTTATTAATATTAGTTACTGTACAGCTGTTCCTGTATATTTGAATTCAAATTACTGTTTGAAAACTTTACGGTGTAAATCAATATGAGCGATGCAATTAAATTACAGTAAGATATTCTTGATCTCTATGTTTTATTAATGTATATTTGAATTCAAATTACTGTTTGAAAAACTTTACGGTGTAAATTAATATGAGTGATGCAATTAAATTACAGTAAGATATTCTTGATCTCTATGTTTTATTAATGTATATTTGAATTCAAATTACTGTTTGAAAAACTTTACGGTGTAAATCAATATGAGTGATGCAATTAAATTACAGTAAGATATTCTTGATCTCTATGTTTTATTAATGTATATTTGAATTCAAATTACTGTTTGAAAACTTTACGGTGTAAATCAATATGAGTGATGCAATTAAATTACAGTAAGATATTCTTGATCTCTATGTTTTATTAATGTATATTTGAATTCAAATTACTGTTTTCAAAACTTTACGGGATAAATTAATGTGAACTGAAGCAATTAAATTACAGTAAAATGTTCTTGATCTGTATGTTTTATCAATATTAGCTAATGTACAACTGTTCCTGTACATTTTAATTCAAATTAGTGATTTCAAAATTGTTCGGGTTAATGAATGTGAGTGAAAATAATTAAATTACAGTAATACATTCTTGTTTCAGGCCGACGCTCTTTTTCTTAATACTGTACTATTTGTTAAAATGTATTGTTGTACTACTGTTCTAGTGCATTTGAATTCATGTTACTGTTTTTTTTTCAGATAAAGTAAGGCGAATGGATATAATTTAATTACAGGAATAAATTCTTATTTCAGTCGCACATCCTTTCAAACACGATATACTTCTTCTTAAACTTAGTTACTGTACTACTATTCCTTCACATTTCAACTAAAAGTTTAATAGAAATTCATTTGTGTTGAAATAATTTAACTATAGTAAGACATCGTTGTTTCAGAAGCACAAGGTTTCAAATATCGTACGTTTTGTTAGAATTAATTACTGGTACTGTACTAATGTTAATTCCGAATTACTCTTATTTTTTCTACATTATTCTCAAATACAAGTGTTAGTAAGAAGAAAAGTTTTTGTAATAAATATGGAAGGGATGAGAACTGCAGGGCCTGCAAAGGGAGTCGCCGGCTAGAAAAGGTTAGGAACCATTGCGCAGAGTAATACATTTGAAATATTGTTATAAAATATAAGAACTTATAATGTATCATACGAATACATATAATAACGTGAAAACATTATGAAAACATGTCTAAAGTAAACTTCATATTTATGTAAAACTCTTCTCTTTAAAAATACGAATCACGAATGTACTATTAGAATTCATACTTATTTTTCTCCCTCTATGATTAAAAGTTAACGTAGAACCGTTAGCGATGGCAATCGTAACCGGATTATTGAAACTGTTTCAAAGCCCTGAAGACCTTTTTTTTAACAAGCGAACGTTTAAAATAAATGTTTTCTTTTTCCAATTTCCCCTCGAAAGCCTGGAGAAGGTATTCTCTTCTTTGTTATTGAAAATCAAACAGAGTACACTGGAGTTCATTAGAAATCGAAGTAAATGTTTATATCCCAGCAATTTTCTTTCGCTTCATGGAGACTTTGCAAAATAAACAAAAGAAATAAACTCATACTCGTAGCTAAAGTATTGTAAACACTATGTCGACATCTACTGATGTTTATTTTTCACTTATATATACTTAATTACGTTAATTCCAATTGTAATAACGATTGTATCGTTAAAGAACCGACAAGAGTTATACATAAATTATTCTGAATACTCTCATCTTTCACTGTGAGAGTTTCTCGCTTATTTGTCGTCATGTCGGAGACTGCCGAATGGTTAACCAGCTTAAATTAAGAATTAAAAATCACATACATCTCACTTGAGGATATGTGTCAGAGGAAGAACAATTTTATTGTTTGTATTTATCTGAGGCCTGATTGTGTAATATGTAACTAGTCAGCGATGTATGCCATATAGGGGGCCACCCCACCCATTACCTCCTGGCCTAGTTGCCTCACGAGTGATGCCTTATGGGATTCCAACCTGTCTCCAGACAGTTGACTAAACAACAATAGTTTAAAATAGCATTGTTATGTGAGTGTTAGTCAATTTTATGGTTATTCTATGTTTTTATATAAATTATCAGTTAGGCCTATCAAATAGTAGAATTAGAATATTAATTGTAAATTATTTAATTATGTCTTTATTTAGCCAATATTTAATTATATATGAGTACCTTAATCTACATGACAATTTAAGTATTACTATTAATATTACTACTTCTTTATTACTTGAATGAATATTTCACTTCTGGTAATGTGGAAGAGAAGACTTCATCAATTAGTGAATCAAAAAATAAATTAATGAATAAATAAACAGATAAATAGATAAATGAATAAATAGATAAATGAATAAATAGACAAATGAATAAATAGAATAATAGTTAAATAAATAAATAGAAAAATGGATAAATAAATACATAAATAGACAAATAGTTAAATAAATACATAAATAGATAAATCGTTAAACAAATAAATAAATAAATAATCAATGAATCAATCAATCAGTCGATCAATGAATGAATAAATGAATGAAAAAATAAGTAAATAAATAAATACCGTAATGAATGAATGAATCAATAAAAAATATATAAAAATAAACAGATAAATATATAAATAAACAGATAGGGAGATAAATAAATAAAAAATAAATAAACAGGTAATAAATAAATAAGTAATGAATGAATGAATCAATCATTGAATAAATGACTGAAAAAATAAATAATAAATGAATCAATCCATCGATCGATCAATGAATGAAAAAATAAGAAATAAATAAATAAATAAATATAAAAATAAATAAATAATGAATCAATCAATCGATGAATAAATTAATGAATAAGTAAATAAGTAGATAAATAAATAATGAATAAATCCAACGATCATTCAATAAATAAATACATAAATACAAGTTACTTACAAATGGCTTTTAAGGAACTCGAAGGTTCATTGCCGCCCTCACATAAGCCCGCCATCGGTCCCGATCCTGTGCAAGATTAACCCATTCCGTACCATCATATCCCACCTGCCTGAAATCCATTTTAGTATTATCCTTCCATCTACGTCTCGACCTCCCCAAAGGTCTATTTCCCTCGGGTCTCCCAACTAACACTCTATATGCATAAATAAATAAATAAATAAATAAATAAATAAATAAATAAATAAATAATCAATCAATCAATAAATGACTGAATAAATAAATAATAAATGAATCAATCGATTGGTCGATCAATGAATGAGTAAATAAATAAATAATGAGTGAACCAATTAATGAATGAATGAAAAAATAAGTAAGTAAATATATAATGAATTAATCGATGAATAAATAAATTAATAAATGAGTAAGTAGATAAATAAATAAATAGGTAAATAAATAATTAATGAATAAATCCATCGATCATTCAGTGAATAAATAAATAAATAAATAAATAAATAAATAAGTATAAATAAATAAATAAATAAATAAGCAAATATATAAATAAGTAAATAAAACTTTTGTTAATAGTTTTCAGTAATATCAAATGAAATCTGTGACGCATAAAGTTGCATTTTAATTCCTCGGTACTAGAGCATATTTTTCGTGTTCTTAGCTGAACTGAAGGTTACGTAGGCTGCATCCACTTTCGATTTTTCTCTCGGCAGCTCATAAGCCGTGTAAAAGCTCACAGCTCCGCCTCAGACGTGGAGGCTGTGTGTTAATATTCATATGAACAGGGAGAGCGAAATGGAATCATCTGAGAAACAGAAAGGGGAGGTTATGCAGCCCGCAAGTACACGCACAGAGGAAGTAATATCGCTCGTTGACTCTAGGAAGGAGACCGTTTGGTTGGGTTCACCATTTTATTCCATAAAAGGATATCAAATATATGCACGTACTCATACAGGGTGTAACAACTTTAATGTTTAGAATTTCTGGAACATGTTCCCTGACACGTTCTACGTCGATTAAACCTAACATACCTATATCCAAAGTTCTACAGGTTTGGACTATTTGTACCCCAAAGTTAAATTTTTTAGTTTATTTTATCGCTGAATACTGAAAGAAGTAACACCAATTTCCGAAAGTGACATGTCTATGTCATTATTTTTATTAGTACCATATTACATTTCAATATCAACTACTTGTGAGTATGAAAGAAGCAGTGCAAAGTTGAAAAAAAATGTCCTTAAGATTCCAAACACTGTACTTCTTGAAATTTGCGAATAGGCACGTGAAAATACCTGTGCAATAGAAATCCCACGATTTGGGAACCGTTCTTGATATGCCAAAACAGCTGCTGTTGCATTGCCATCACACAGTCCATACACATAAACTATGTCGGCGTATTCCTGATGTGTGTACACAAAAGGCATGTTTTAATGGTCAAAACTCAATAAAAATACTATCACAATACGGTTTATTTTTCTCACAACTGTTATTTTAAACTGTTATCTGTTTCGTTTCCTTAGCAACCTAAACAATTTTAATTTAATTTCTCTTAAAAGTAAAATTTCCTTCATTCACTGCTTTTCAAATGTTTCTTATGTATCTCTACTTAGTAATGCCATAAAATAGTCCTTGTATAAACGGTATAATGCTTGGAGCTGCAAGAAGTTCTATTTTTTCCAGCTCTGTTATCTGTAATTCAATTTCGGATATAGGTATGTTAGGTTTAATCAACGTAGAACGTGTCAGGGAACATGTTCCAGAAATTCTAAACATTAAAGTTGTTACACCCTGTATATGGATGTAGCCTATTTACGCGTTTACATGCATAGATTTCCCTGTGTATGCAGGACTGAAATACCATCAGTACAAACTGGATGCAGTAGATTTCAGTTTTAAGCGCGCCCAAGAGCGGTAGGCGACAACAGCGTTTGAGTTCTCCACGGCTGTATCCTGAACCTGAACAAAGACTTGGTGAGTTTCACTTACCATAGGCGATTCTGAAAGCAGAGTCTCCTTATGAATATACAGGGTGAACCACAAGTAATATCAGTAATTTCAGGGGTTATTCTTTGAGATATACTTACTTACTTAATGGCTTTTAAGGAACCCGGAGGTTCATTGCCGGCCTCACATAAGCCCGCCATTGGTCCCTATCCTGAGCAAGATTAATCCAGTCTCTATCATCATATCCCACCGCCCTTAAATCCATTTTAATATTATCTTCCCATCTACGTCTCGGCCTCCCTAAAGGTCTTTTTCCGTCCGGCCTTCCGGCCTCCCAACTAACACTCTATATGCATTTCTGGATTAGCCCATACGTGCTACATGCCCTGCCCATCTCAAACGTCTGGATTTAATGTTCCTAATTATGTCAGGTGAAGAATACAATGCGTGCAGTTCTGCGTTGTGTAACTTTCTCCATTCTCCTGAAACTTCATCCCTCTTAGCCCCAAATATTTTCCTAAGCACCTTATTCTCAAACACCCTTAACCTATGTTCCTCTCTCAAAGTTAGAGACCAAGTTTCACAACCATGAAGAACAACCGGTAATATAACTGTTTTATAAATTCTAACTTTCAGATTTCTTGACAGCAGACTGGATGATAAAAGCTTCTTAACCGAATAATAACAGCATTTCCCACAATCATTCTGTGTTTAATTTCCTCCAGAGTATCATTTATATTTATTACTGATGCTCCCAGGTATCTGAATTTTTACACGTCTTCAAAAGATAAATTTACAATTTTTATATTTCCATTTCGTAAAATATTCTCGTCACGAGACATAATCATATATTTTATCTTTTCGGGATTTACTTCCAAATCTATCTTTTTACTTGCATGAAGTAAAATTTCCGTGTTTTCCCTGATCGTTTGTGGATTTTCTCCTAATATATTCACGTCATCCGCATAGACAAGCAGCTGATATAACCCGTTCAATTCCAAACCCTCTCTGTTATCCTGGACTTTCCTAATGGCATACTCTAGAGCGAAGTTAAAAAGTAAAGGTGATAGTGCATCTCCTCGCTTTAGCCCACAGTGAATTGGAAACGCATCTGACAGAAATTGACCTATACGGACTCTGCTGTACGTTTCACTCAGACACACCTTTATTTCATTCAGACACTAAATAATCTAAGATGTTGGTACAGCGTCGTAAAATAACCTACTAAAAATACATACAACTGAATCCATTTGGGTTATTATTCGTCTACTGCAAGAAAATGTTCTTCACTTTATCTTCGTTCTTGCCGTGGTAAACCATTCATTCATACTGTTCTGCCCAAGAGTAGGTCTTTCACTACAAACTCAGCATTCTGCAATCTTTCCTATTTTCTGCCTTCCTCTTTGTCTCCTCATATGATCCATATATCTTAATGTCATCTATCATCTGATATCTTCTTCTGCCCCGAACTCTTCTCCCGTTCACCATTCCTTCCAGTGCATCCTTCAGTAGGCAGTTTCTTCTCAGCTAGTGCCCCAACCAATTCCTTTTCCTCTTCCTGATCAGTTTCAGCATCATTCTTTCTTCATCCACTCTTTCCAACACAGCTTCGTTTCTTATTCTGTCTGTCCACTTCACACGCTCCATTCTTCTCCATATCCACATTTCAAATGCTTCTATTCGCTTCTCCTCACTTCGTAGCAATGTCCATGTTTCTGCCCCAAACAATGCTACACTCCACATAAAGCACTTTAGTCTTTTTCTTAGTTCTTTTTCCAGAGGTCCGCAGAAGATGCTCCTTTTTCTATTAAAAGCTTCCTTTGCCATTGCTATTCTCTTTCTGACTTCTTGGCAGCAGCTCATGTCACTGCTTGTAGTACACCCCAAGTAGACAAACTATTGTACCTCTATAAAATTCAGATTCCTTTCAATTATAAGCCCTTTTCTCTGCGATAGTTTTGTAGAAATATTCCTTTTCCTTCCTTTCCGCTTTGATTTTTGTTCTCTTGATCACCACATACATTTATTATCATACCCTTTTTATTGTGGATTTTATTTAATTTCCGTATTTTTTCTTCTTTTTATTATCAGTTTACTAATTCCATTTATTGTATTCTTCCTTACGTTTTCCCAATTAACTATTTGTACTACTGACTTGCTTTTATTATATTTCAATCTTTAGATCTGTATTTTACTTTCTTTTTTCTATTACGATATTCTTTTCATGTTGTTTAGTGTCGATTTTGTTACGTATTATTTTTTTTTGTAATACGTTAGTATTCTAATTGTATATGTTTGCATAGTTTGGCTGATGAATTGTATATGCTTTAAATTGAATAGTAATCTGTATAGCTCTATTGATAAATTGTTTGTGTTTGTAATTTGAAGTAGTTTGCATGATATGTATTATCAATTTGTGTGTATCACAACTGGTTGAATTGTTTATGCCTTAAATTTAATTAACTTACTTGTTTTGTATTATACATATAGCTCAACTGATGAATGATCGTTTGCGTTTGTAAATTTAATAATCTGATTGGCTATGTATTGTATACTTTTAGTAGAGCCATCGATGTAGCTCAGTCGGCAGACTCGCTGGGCTGCAGATCCGGAGCTGCGTTCGGGCTTGGGTTGGATCCCCCTTTGGTCTTTGGTTTCTTCCGAGGTTTTCCACAGCCGTGGGACTGAAGCCGGATCGTCTATGGCGAGTCCTCGGCATCAACCCCTTTGATTTGATTACCTGGTTGGATCTTTCCGAGGTTTTCCCCAATCAAAAGGCAAATGCCGGGTAATATTTTGGCGAATCCTCGGACCTCACCTCATCTCACTACATCTCGCCAAAATATTGAAAAAAATTGCACAAAATTGTAAAAATTGTAGAAAATTACTAAATTGTAAAACTGTACAAATTTGTAAAAATTGTAATTGTAATACTAGAAAATTTTGACTTGTTCCACATCTTAAAGCTTCATTGCTCATGTAAGATCTACGGAATAAAATAAATGAATGAAAATTAAAATGGAATTCTGTTCTTTAAAATTTTGTTAAATTTTCACTGCTTGTATAGTTTGTGACCTGTCAGTGTGTAAGAGAATGCCCTATGGCTTTAATTTTGCCATTATAAATAAATAAATTATTGTTTTTATTATTATTATTATTATTATTATTATTATTATTATTATTATTATTATTATTATTTCAATTGCGGTAGTTTGTTCACCAGACGTCAGGATCTTGATTATTTATTTTTTGTAAAGTCATTAAGGGTGATATTGATTGTGAATCTTTCATAAGCAATATCAGTCTTCGTATTCCTGCTAAGGGTTTAAGATTTCATAAATTGTTTTATAATAGGAATTCTAAATCTCTGTCTCCGGTCTGCAGATGTATTAAATATGCTAATTTGCATGGATTGAACTTGGATCCATTTAATGTGTAGTAATACTTTTCGAGTTTTATGTCAGTTTTATTATTTATGCCATTGTTAGATATGTATCATACTATTCTCGTCATTTGCATAACTTACAATATTAATTATATGATTCCTGTCTTCATTTATATGGTTTCATTAATTCATTTATAATACATTTTATTTAATTGCCATCATTTTAATTATCTCACTGAACTAATTTTAATAATATTATTTGTGCTATTTATTTTGTTGCATTTTGGTCAATTGAGTAATGTAGACTATTATATTGATTGTATTTCATCTCATTGCCATTTTCTATCATTCATTCTCATCATTTGTTGTTTTGTTTCGTTTTGTACCTGTGCTAAACTGTAATTGGCCTTGTGCTGTTGTTTCGCACATTAATATTCTAAATAAATAAATAAAATAAATAAATAAATAAATAATATAAATTCATCGGCGCAACGCTATATATTGTGTTTGGTGTAATATATTACTTATAACGACTAAGGAAAATTATGTGTAACTATGTATACTGCTAATAATTATTATTTTTTTTAATTTTATTTATTTATGTAACGATACAAGATATTTTTCTTATGTGCAATCAAAAATGATGCCATGAAATCCAGATAAATACGTCACGTGGTCGCATCATATGACGTTGAATTAGTATCTGGTGCTTCAGTTGCCTCTATAGTCTGACTGTACAGCCTGCAGGACGGTATCGTTCGTAAACAGAACAAGTAGCGCGCTCTTCTCCCAGGCCGTCACTTGCCTTGGACGGGTAATAAGTAGGGTTGGATGTCGCCGAGCTGTACTCCATACATCTACGGTTAGCTTGGAGAGGCTACTGTAGGTGTTCAAACGCAAGTCTCTACTAATCACACTTTCATAGCCTGCAGTGTCTAGACACGATGAAAAATGTTATTTTAATAGTATTCTGTCCTCTCTGACTCCATTATTTACCTGAATGCCTGCTCCAGCTTTCATTTGTTATCGATTGTATCGAAGTGCCACGCTATTAGGTTGAAAATCCATACGTTAAAATATATACAATCCAGCGGTTTTATACATATTCCATTACTGTATAAAGTTACAGTTCACCAGCGCTGCCGGTTGCAAGTTGCTGCACTTTTGTTTCGTGTTTACATACGACAAAAAGTTTTTTTTTTTTATTTTATTTTTTTAATTTATTTATTTTATGTCGCTTTAACTTAGGAAGTCATATCGCGACAATACGTACATAAACAATTCTTACAGTTTACATTAGTTTACTGTATTACAATAATCATTTAGATACATTTGTAAATGTCGATAGCTTTCAGAAATTTAATTAAGTTTGAACTGAATGATGGGTTGTTTAGAACTGTTGATAAGTCTTTTGGTATATGGAATTGATCTCGATGAAGGTGATATAGTGGACATTCAGAAATTAAATGTCGTACAGAGATCCTAATGTGGCAATTGGTGCATGTTGGAGGAGGAGTTCTGTCTAGAAGATAAGAATGTGTAATTCTGGTGTGGCCAACTCGCAATCTGGTGATTATTACTTGGTCTTGACGTTTAAAATTCTGTAGTGGATATTTCATTCTGCAATGCTGTACTATTTCGTGAAGTTTGCTGGATGATGACTCTGTCCATGATGTTTGCCAATGGTTGTGCAGTTTTCTGGTTATGTATTTAATGGCGTCTGTATGAGGAATAGACAAAAAGTTGTTTTGTTATTCAATGTAGTTCTATCGTATTGATTTGCTGTCCGTAAAGTTTCACTGCTTCGGAAATGCACTTGTCTTTGAATGCGATCACTAACGTAATCTTTAGTAACTATCGCCAAACTGTTCTATATTTATCTTATCGACAATAATTTGTACTGAGGCGTCCAGAAGTCAACATGATTAACTCCTCTTTTGGTTATTTCAGAGTTTCTAAGTTGGTAATGTATTAAATTGATCATATTTTCAGTGGTCAAAGTGATTAACTCCATAGTTCAGTAAAAAGCCCACAGAATGTAATATTCTTCTTGACTACAACACAGAACCAATTAGGTATATTCAACTTTAACCTTGAATATCTCAGAATCTTTGGAAAAGGAGTTAATCATGTTGACTTCTGAACGGCATTACTGCACTATCTAATACTTTGTATGAATATAATATCTTACAATAAACTCCAAATAAATTTAAGTAGATAGATGGATTTATTCAGCAATATTATACATACAGATGCACTACACTATCAGAATTTTCTCTTAAATCCAATGCACGGATCATTTGGCCGTACGTGCTTTACAAAACAAGTCCTACTTTTTAGGTTTCATCCCCCCCCCCCTCACTTATGATTAGGCCTAGACTATATACAGGGTGCGTCAGAAAGAACGGATGGATTTCACATGGCAAAAAAATTGTAAGGATTCATCTAATCAAAAATGTATTGTTGTCACCAGATTCACCAATACATGCAGTTTATTTATAGAAAACAACATCATCCATATGATGTCCTTGGCTTTCAATACAGGCATCGAGGCATTTTTTGAAGTTCGTCATCACTTTGACAGTCATAGCTGTTGGGATTGCCGCGATTTCTTCACGAATCGCCGCCTTCAGTTCGTCCAGTATATGTGATCGATGTTTAGAAACTTACGCCTTCAAATGGTCCCAAAGAAAGAAATCGCAGGCGCGAGATCTTACCGTAGCCTCGGACAATCTCAGTGCAATAGCATGTTTGCGGACTGATCTTTGAGTGTCTGTCTCCCCATTTGCAGGTGTACACGCGCTCTGTGTTCGTCCAGGTGATTTCTTCTTTAATGTTGAACCTGTGGTACGAAATGAAGCCACCCACCGCAAAATTGTATTCCGAATTGGAATCCTAGCGTGACATCCGATGTCGAAATGAATTCTGAGTGACGATAACAGACTCTTCATTTTTCAAAAATGTCTCTACGATGAAAGCACGTTGTACGTCAGACCAACACCATGTTCTCAACTGAAACTGCATTCTATGGCTGAACCAACAGTCGTGGTCCCTCTCACTCTATCCCTCCTTTCGCTGGGTATCAATAGTTTGAAATCCATCCGTTCTTTCTGACGCAACCTTTACAACTACTCTCCAAAAGAACATACAGATTAACATGAAAATGGCACAAACAAAACAAATTACATAATATATCCTAGTCTAACATAAAAACAGGCATAAATGTGTAGTCCTATAGATCAATAGTTACCATTATCCGTTCCTCAGTTTGGATCACAGACTTCAACAGCTGAAGTTCTAAGCTGTCTTGCCTTCAAGAGGAACATCCAATCTTTTGTTTGCATTCTCTATTCCCCATGAGGTCAAGCGAACCCCTATTTTGACTTAGCATCGAGGGTAAATTTAAGTAATAATAATAATAATAATAATCCGTGACGATGCAGCCCTTGAAGGGACCAGACCGACCGATCAGCATGCTGCTGGCCTCACGTTCACATTCCGAAGCAGAGGTGGACGATCATCCAACTAGAATGGATGTATCGTGTGGTTAGCATGATGAGTCCCTCCTAACCCCAAATATTTTCCTAACCAGCTTATTCTCGAACAATCTTAACCTATGTTCCTCTCTCAAAGTGAGAATCCAAGTTTCACAACCATAAAGAACAACCGGTATTATAACTGTTTTATAAATTCTAACTTTCAGATTTTATGACAGCAGACTAGATGATAAAAGTTTCTCAACCGAATAATAACAGGCACTTCCCATATTTATTCTGCGTTTAATTTCCTCGCGAGTGTGATTTATATTTGTTACTGTTGCTCCAAGATATTTGAATTTTTCCATCTCTTCAAAGGTTAAATTTCCCATTTCTACTGGATGTTCAGTTCAAAATGTGTCTTGGCTCGCTGTATGCCGTCATGTGGCTAGCTGATGAGCCTAGAGAATTCAATCTTCCTACACTTCCGCAGAGGTGTATAACCTATGAGGCAGAGAAGTTGGCTAGCAAGTATGGCGTTCATTCTGAAGAGTACGTGCCTATACGTACGGTAACGCCGGTAGTGGCAGGAATGTGAACTGTTTGGAAATACGTACTGTCGGGATATGGGGAGAGGGTTAAGACGATTACTTAAGTATTTGTTGACATTAACTTCGACGGTCAACATGGACACGGAGCATTTGATTTGTGTTGTGGAATGTTACCGTACGCAACCGATGATAACAAATACCCTGCGTACGACTTGCCGGCGCAAAACACAGTTCGAAAGAGGTTATGGTAGCACACAGACCGTACAGACCGTCATCTGTTGCTACGACGTTCAAGTTATACCGTACACGTTCTCAAGTTCAGATTGAAGAACGCCTTAAATAATAGGCAACTTCTCTAACATATAAACTGAAACTCGCTTCAAATCGGTGACCCAACAACAGTGATGTCATGACACACTTTGAAATGAACACCCAGTATATTTCCATTTCGTACTATGTTCTGGTAACGGGACATAATCATATACTTTGTTTTTTATGGGGATTTACTTCTGCACCTATCTTTTTACTTGCTGCAAGTAAAATTAATGTCTTTTCCCTAATAGTGTGTGGATTTTTTCCTAACATATTCACGTCGTCTGCATAAACAAGCAGCTGATGTAACCCGTTACGATAGAAAATAAAGAATGCATTTACTGTCATGTGGTAATGTAAAAAGTTGCTATAAAAAGTGTTTGTGTTTGGATACACGTTAAACTAATTTTTTATTTGTTGCAGTGCAAATATTTTCATGGTTAATCTAGACGATAGACAACCCTCCAAACTTGGACCTCCACGTTACTAGGGAAAACAAATCACCTAGAAGTATTAACGAAACTAAAAACACGCTATTTTTAATGTCTAAAATTTAGAAAATTTAGAAATTGATTACATAGTGTGGTTATAAAATATTTCATATATATATATCCCTAACAACCTGCATACGTAAGTCGCGAAACAAATTTAAAAAGACGTATTTGAGATATTAACCATTCTCGTATTATTATTTGAATATAACGAAATATTTTGATCACCTTTTCGAATGACTGAACTCGTTGTGTCCAAATATACAATATAAGACAAAACAATATTACTGCAATCAATAACAAAGTTGGAGCATTTTAAATTGACTTTTTTTACAGCTATTTATAACTCTGTGTCAGTTCCTATGTTTTCTGTAGAGATAAAGTTTCGAAAATCAGCTGGAAAAAACGATAAAGAATGTCTGAACAAATTAATTATAAAACATTTCGCTGCACCAGAAACGTCAGCAACAAAGTCATTCCCCTCCCTCTCAACTTCCCTTCATGAGTTTTCTAGTCAACGGAACATTTAAAATGCATCTGGAAAATGCATCGATGAAAATTTAATTAATTATTGGATTTATAAAGCAACTTTAACCTCAAAACAAAGTTTTATTGGGAGTAGTTATATATTAGCTACTTTTTTTATTTACGTGCATACTTAGTACACAGCAATCACTGATGAACTCTACAACTTTGGCTTCTGTTTTTAGAATCATACTTGCATGAATCAACGTTTCACTCTCTAAATATAGTGGAAAGCAAATACAGAATCAGACTGTTTTGTCTGAAAGATGCAGCACATATTAATCTTTCATTCGTTAAGGTCAGGCATTCATAGACTGTGAAGGGCATCGGGCATAGATTTCAAATTAATTTGTGATATCCAATAATGTCAATATGTTGCTATTATTATTATTATTATTATTATTATTATTATTATTATTATTATTATTATTATTATTACGCATATATATACAATATCGTGGTTCTCAGTCATGCCCGTTAGAGAACTACCGTAGTTTGCTGGGCATATACTATCACGGATAGATGGTAGGTCTGTAGGGGAAAATGGTACCTATACCTGTAATATGCTAGAAGTTATGGTCGAAGGATAATTAAAACTGTTCATGGCCCTTTGAAGTCCGTACTATCTCTTTTCTCCTGAAGGGACTTGGAAAACCAACACAAGACAACCGTCCTCTGAGATGACGATGGTGATCATGATGATGATGTTGATTATGATGATCAATCCTGATTTCTAGTTAAGAGTGATATACATTACTAAGGTTATAATTTGAATGCAGTTAAGTAGTGTAAAAATATAGCCTAATTTAAAAATCTATTAACAAATTACAAATGTTTTAAAAAAATGGAACAAATATTCGATAAAAAAAATAAGTTATATAGACCAAACTTACTTTCGACCTTTTACATAAATATGCATATAATAATCATAAAGGGTTTTCTTTATTTATTTTGTTTACTTATTCATTTATTCATATATTCACCTGCTCATCTACTCACAACTCATCTATGCATTTATTTATTTATTTATTTATTTATTTATTATATTTTGTTTGTTTATTTAATTGTTTATGTATTTACTATTTACGTATTTACTTATCTATTTGTTTATTTATTTATTGTTTATTTGTTTATTTATTTATCTATTTGTTTATCTACTTATATATATATATATTTCTTCATTTATTTGTTTATTTATTCATTTATTTATTTACTTATTATTATAGGAATATCAAATCCAGACATTTGAGGTGGTCAGGGAATGTAGCACGTATGGGCGAATCCAGAAATGCATATAGAGTGTTAGTTGGAAGGTCGGAGGGAAAAAGACCTTTGGGGAAGCCAGACGTAGATGGGAAGATAATATAAAATTGGATTTCAGGGTGGTGGGATATCATGGTAGAGAGGATTAATTTTGCTCACGATAGGGACCGATAGCAGGCTTATGTGAGGGCGGCAATGAACCTCCGGGTTCCATAAAAATGTATTATTTATTTGTTTATCTATTTATTTTTATTTATTTATTTATTTATCTATTTAGTTGTATTTATGTATTTATTTATTTGTTTATTTATTTATCTATTTACTTATTTATTTGTTTATTTATATATATTTATTACTTATTAATTTCTTTATTTGTTTATTTATTTGCTTCTTTATTTATCTATTTACTTATTTATTTGTTTATTTATATATATTTATTATTTATTAATTTGTTTATCTATTTGTTTATTTATTTGCTTATTTATTTATCTATTTACTGATTTATTTGTTTACTAGCTGTACCTGTGCGCTCCGCTGCACCTGTTAGAAATAAATATAAAGTAATTACATAATTAAAATAGGACGTTTGATCCAGGGAACATTCGTGTTTGATAGAAGGATAAATCGTTTAATATGTTACTTAATTTAAATTTTATTTAAAATATTAAAATGCGATCATTTTGATCCAGAGACCACTCATTTGGTGCAATGACAATTCCTTTAACATGTTTCTTAATTGTTATTACCAATTATTTTTGGAAAAGCGAAAATTAACAGAAAAATTTTGGCTACAGATTTATTATTAAGTTTATATTATATTATATTATATTATATTTTTTATTTTGTTTTTAATTGGGTTACTTTACGACGCTGTATCAACATCTAGGTTATTTAGCGTCTGAATGAAATGGAGGTGATAATGCCGGTGAAATAAATCCGGGATCCAGCACCGAAAGTTACCCAGCATTAGCTCGCGTTGGGTTGAGGGAAAACCCCGGAAAAAACCTCAACAAGGTAACTTGCTCCGACCGGGATTCGAACCCGGGCCACCTGGTTTCGCGGCCAGACGCGCTGACCGTTACTCCACAGGTGTGGACATAATATATTATATTATATTATATTATATTATATTATATTATATTATATTATTTCATATTATGTAAAAAGTGTGTTTGATAACGGATGTACTCGAATTAGAATGTTTTTAATTTGTTGTGGGAGCTCTTGAATCTCAGGAGGAACAGCTTTTACAACAGCGCAACATAATCTGCTTGGCTCATTACCCAATTTTTTTGCATTGCATTTATTGCATATATATTTTATGTATTTTAACACGATTCAATTGAGCATAGTTAAAATTTGAATTACATAATAATGGATTGCTAAGCTAACGTACTATTACTGCATACTAAATCAATACACTCTCGTTGTTCGTTAATTCTCTGAGATAAAAATGAATATGTTCATAAACATTATTATAAGAAATACAGGAAATGAATATACAGAATAACCTATCAAGTTTTCTGTGCATAAGAAGCTATTTTAATCTTACCTGTCCTCAATTCACTCACAAGTTACTGTAATAACATTATAGCATTATGTCCATCCAGAGAAACTACACTTTCCAATGATGAAATAATAATTAATTATACAAATCGGTTAATTTAGCTTCCGATAATACTTCACAGAAACATTGTCTGTAGGCTATGTTTCATAGCTTTCGATTGTTGTGTCCAAGGCCCCTTATAGACGCAGTCATTTGGTTTTTATTTCAATACACCGCCTTAGATGGCAGTTATTTTAATTTTAAAACTCATTTATCTCATTAAATATGAGTCCTATAAAAATTTTTCAAAGGATAAAACTTATCCGAAATCAGTTTTAAAGAAACGTTTGTTATGTAACATTTTTCACAAAAATCAATAATAAGCGAGATATTTCGATTTATTTAATTCAGGTCTCCTTATAACCCCTTTTAAATAACGTATTTTGAATGCCATATAGCCTAAAATCTAAGTTACAACGAACTTAATTTATATTCCAATTTTAATCGAAATTGGTTCAGCCTTTATCGCGTGAAAAGGTAACAAACAGACAGACAGACAGACAAACAAACAAAAATTTCAAAAAGCAATTTTCGGTTTCAGGATGGTTAATTATACATGTTAACACCAATTATTTTTGGAAAATCGAAAATTACCAGAAAAATTTCGGCTACAGATTTATTATTAGTATAGATTACTTATTAATTTGTTTATCTATTTGTTTATTTATTTACTTATCTATTTACTTATTTATCTGTTTATTTATATATTTTATTACTTATTAATTTGTTTATATATTTATTTATTTGCTTCTTTATTTATGTATTTACTGATTTATTTGTTTATTTATATTTATTTATTACTTATTAATTTGTTTATCTACTTGTTTATTTATTTATCTATTTACTTATTTATCTGTTTATTTATATATATTTATTACTTATTAATTTGTTTATCTATTTGTTTATTTATTTATCTATTTACTTATTTATCTGTTTATTTATATTTATTTATTACTTATTAATTTGTTTATCTACTTGTTTATTTATTTATCTATTTACTTATTTATTTGTTTATTTATATATATATATATTTATTACTTATTAATTTGTTTATCTACTTGTTTATTTATTTATCTATTTACTTATTTATTTGTTTATTTATATATATATTTATTACTTATTAATTTGTTTATCTACTTGTTTATTTATTTATCTATTTACTTATTTATTTGTATATATTTATTACTTATTAATTTGTTTATCTACTTGTTTATTTATTTATCTATTTACTTATTTATCTGTTTATTTATATATATTTATTACTTATTAATTTGTTTATCTACTTGTTTATTTATTTATCTATTTACTTATTTATTTGTTTATTTATATATATATTTATTACTTATTAATTTGTTTATCTACTTGTTTATTTATTTATCTATTTACTTATTTATTTGTATATATTTATTACTTATTAATTTGTTTATCTACTTGTTTATTTATTTATCTATTTACTTATTTATCTGTTTATTTATATATATTTATTACTTATGAATTTGTTTATCTATTTGTTTATTTATTTATCTATTTACTTATTTATCTGTTTATTTATATATATTTATTACTTATTAATTTGTTTATCTATTTGTTTATTTATTTATTTACTTATTTATCTGTTTATTTATATATATTTATTACTTATTAATTTGTTTATCTATTTGTTTTATTTATTTATCTATTTACTTATTTATCTGTTTATTTATATATTTTTATTACTTATTAATTTGTTTATCTACTTGTTTATTTATTTATCTATTTACTTATTTATCTGTTTATTTATATATATTTATTACTTATGAATTTGTTTATCTATTTGTTTATTTATTTATCTATTTACTTATTTATCTGTTTATTTATATATATTTATTACTTATGAATTTGTTTATCTATTTGTTTATTTATTTATCTATTTACTTATTTATCTGTTTATTTATATATATTTATTACTTATTAATTTGTTTATCTATTTGTTTATTTATTTATCTATTTACTTATTTATCTGTTTATTTATATATATTTATTACTTATTAATATGTTTATCTATTTGTTTATTTATTTATCTAGTTACTTATTTATCTGTTTATTTATATATATTTATTACTTATTAATTTGTTTATCTATTTGTTTTATTTATTTATCTATTTACTTATTTATCTGTTTATTTATATATATTTATTACTTATTAATTTGTTTATCTATTTGTTTTATTTATTTATCTATTTACTTATTTATCTGTTTATTTATATATTTTTATTACTTATTAATTTGTTTATCTATTTGTTTTATTTATTTATCTATTTACTTATTTATCTGTTTATTTATATATTTTTATTACTTATTAATTTGTTTATCTATTTGTTTTATTTATTTATCTATTTACTTATTTATCTGTTTATTTATATATTTTTATTACTTATTAATTTGTTTATCTATTTGTTTTATTTATTTACCTAGTTACTTATTTATCTGTTTATTTATATATTTTTATTACTTATTAATTTGTTTATCTATTTGTTTTATTTATTTATCTATTTACTTATTTATCTGTTTATTTATATATATTTATTACTTATTAATTTGTTTATCTATTTGTTTTATTTATTTATCTATTTACTTATTTATCTGTTTATTTATATATTTTTATTACTTATTAATTTGGTTATCTATTTGTTTATTTATTTGCTTCTTTATTTATTTACTTATTTCTATTATCGACCATCTATACTGTCTGGACATGGCGGATATGGTATGTCATTATTCTTGATACTTCATTCATAATGTCAAATATCGATATAGTAACACAATTTACTTATTCTTATCCAACTTATATTCTTAATGTAAAATAAAAGTATAAATCCAGAACATTACAATAACAGACTCCATATTAAAAGCTATCTTCTCATTCATCTTCGAAAATTTATTTTCTATCCCAGCATTTCTCAATTAATTGGTCGCTATGCATTTTAGGAATATATGGACCGCGTAAATAGGTTTCAATTCATTCAATTTTGTGTGCAAAATGCAGCTCTATTATTAAATCAAGCAACATTTCTATCCACAAGAAAAAAAATATATTAAAAATTACATAAATCCTAGCCTTATACATTACATTTAAACGAGTTAAAACAGATGAAAATTGCAATAAATGAAGCAGACTACGTCTCAATATCAGGATCCGCCACTGCACATCAGCCAAAATGTTCATTCAATACCGTTTATTATTCCCTGGATGTTGTGAAAACTGCAATATGTCGTTTTATTAACAAATGAATCGCGACATATAGTACATGCACGCAGCCGCTGGGCGGCTCCACTGTCGCTGTTATTATCTTACCCCGCCACTCGCTGCAGCCCATCCCGTGTTCAGGCACTCTAAATCCCATCTTTCCTCCGCAGCCTTCCTCATTTCGTTTGCTTTTGTTTTCTTCTCTTATACATTCCCGTCTACAAATTTAATATTCTCCTATTTTGCTGTCTTTATTACATATTCCTGAAACATCACAGCGAAAACTCTTTTCCTCTGCATTTCTTGATATAAAATTACATGATTTTATATGTCTTTGTAAAATACTTTATACATGTTCTATTAATTTTAACTCCAGGTGACGTAAAAGGGCACGTGACATTGATTTCTTTGTTGCCATTTGAAAGAAGCTTACCGATACCATTATTTATTTTCATAACAAACCTAAGTTATTCTACATCTTGATTACACAACTTTTAACACTGTATCACTTCGGAATATGTATGATAAGAACTTTCTTATATTAAATTTTAACGGTACACAGACTACTCAACATACCAATGAACCAACAGGATTACAACGAAGAACTAAACACAATCAAATACATAGCACAAGAAAACGGATACAACCCTAACATAATAGACAACATAATACGTAAGACAAAACAAAACCACAAAAACAGAAGAATACAACACAAACACAAGAACACAAAAATGCATCACACTAACATACGAAAACAAAAAGACACAATATTGCAACCTCATTCAAGGAATTAAACTAAAGGGTGCGTCAGAAAGAACGGATGGATTTCAAACTATCGATACGCAACGAGGAGAGAGATATAGTGAGGGGGACCACGACTGTTGGGTCAGCCATAGAATGCAGTTTCAGTTGAGAATATGGTGTTGGTCTGGTGTACAACGTGCTTTCATCGCAGAGACATTTTTGAAAAATGAAGAGTCTGTGATCGCCACTCAGGACTCATTTCGACATCGGATGTCACGCTAGGATTCCAACTCGGAATACAATTTTGCGGTGGGTGGCTTCATTTCGTATCACAGGTTCAACATTAAAGAAGAAATCACCTGGACGAAATTCTATTGCACTGAGATTGTCCGAGGCTACGGTAAGATCTCGCGCCCTGCGACTTCTTTCTTTGGGACCATTTGAAGGCGTAAGTTTGTAAACATCGATCACATACACTGGACGAACTGAAGACAGCGATTCGTGAAGAAATCGTGGCAATTGCACCAGCTATGACTGTGAAAGTGATGGCGAACATCAGAAAACGCCTCGATGCCTGTATTGAAAGCCAAGGACATCATATGGATAATGTTGTTTTACATAAATAAACTGCATGTATTGGTGAATATGTTCATAACAATACATTTTTGATTTGATGAATCTTTACAATTTTCTTGCCATGTGAAATCCATCCGTTCTTTCTGACGCACCCTGTACAACATCGCATACAGAACAAATAACACTCTACAAAAACATCTCAACACACACACAACACAAACAAAAATACAACCACACAGGCGTATACAAACTCAAATGTAACACCTGCAACAACTTCTACATAGGACAGACAGGCAGATCACTTCAAACACGTTACAAAGAACAAATCACAGCCATAACAAAATTACAGAACACCTCCACATATGCAGAACACATCACAAATGCTAACCACACCCACAGAGACATCAACACAGACATGGAAATACTACACATCCAACCAAAAGGCAGAAACTAAACACACTAGAACAATATGAAACATACAGACACAAAAACACATCCCAACAAAATTCTCAACACACAACTCAACTTCAAAACACATACACTCTTTGACTCTACACTATACCACACGAACGTACCCTCACAGGAAACAGAACAAGTGGCGCCAAGACCAACAACGACCAGTTCTGAAGATGACCCATAAATAGATCGAAACATGTAAACGAGGTACGTTGAAATTTAACACAGGAAAGTCTTACCATACATATTCCGATATTACATAATTTTAAAAACAAGTTCAAAGGTTTTTTTTTTTTTTTTAATATTTCGAAATCATTGGCTTTCACTGCAGCTGCTTTAGCTTAATTGCAAATGAAACTTTTTATTTGTTGTTTGATCTGTTTTAAAATGTTGGTATCCCATATCTTTCGAAGAAAATTCTATGGGACCCATGCAGTGAACATATTTTCATGTAGCGATATGCAAGAGAGATATTCCTTTCAGATCGTCTCGAATTTCTCATATCCATTGTTATGTAGAACATTTTAAAACTGTATCAGTGACTTCGGAGGACATGGGAAACAGTCGCGAGTCTAAAAAGATATCACTGCACTAGAAATGCAAATCAATGCAGGTAATTTCATTTATAATGTGGTTTCAAATGCTGTTCTTCGTAATAAATCAAAAACTCGTTAACAGTCCACACAGGTGCATTATTGATTTGACTCACTTTGAATGTACACCTCGCAGAGACGTGCTTTGCTTATACATAACAGTGAGTTTTATAAAAGTTCTGCATTACGAACCTGGAGCTACATGTTTGTCAGGATAACGAGAAGAAGTTTTAATAAGGCTGAATCAGTCTGACAAAACAGCTGAAAGTTTCAAGTAGCAGTAGTATAGTACATATATTTATTTAACCTGGTAGAGATAAGGCCATCAGGCCTTCTCTTCCCCTCTACCAGGGCATTACAACTACAATATTAAGAATACAATTATGATAAAAATTAATATTAAATTTACAAATATAATAATAGTACATTATGCAACGAGCCTATAATGGTAGTAATTAAGACGCGAGTATGTTTATGAAAATCGCTTCCGCTCGTTTCATAATTTTCATACGAGAGTCTTAATTACCATTATAGGCTAGTTTCATACGACTTTTTATGCTCGACCTTATTTCTAACTTGAAATTATTCATAAGTATTCATGTTATTCTTATCTGACTGGGGAGCGGAACTGACCTTGTGCAATATCTCGTAAATTGTGAGATGTGCGCAGACGCGAAAGTATTGATTTTTTCCGAGAACAAATGTCATTGACCTTGATATAATATAGAGAGTAAAATAAACATTAATCTTGATATAACCTTGAAATTGATTTAGACATTGAAAAACGAGATGACAAATTGAATTTATTTGAATATTATTTACAATTAACGATAATTATTATAGTAACAGAACATAATCTTCTGCGACATGATTGGATTTCCAGCCTCCGTGACGTTTCGCTAGTTGTCTTTCGATTGCATATCCGAAAATAATCGATACTTACTCTTTCATATTGCTACATTGGTGTTTTCTGATTGGTGGAACACCTGAACTTTAATGAATAGGTGTACTTTAATGAGGTCCATTAAAGGGCTGCTACCAGGTGTATAATTACTACATTTCGGCATGGTCGAGGATAAACATCAAAGTACTAAATGATTAACTGATTAATAAAGGCTAGACAGTTTATTGTAAAAGTCAATATCGACTGATATTATAGTTATACTGAGGAGGTATAGCTTTATAATCTGAATCTGGGTTTGAATGAGACGCTCATTTAATAGATAGGGCTAAAGAAACAAATAAATGCATAAGCAACGGAGAGTAAAAATAGCTGTTGAATATTAGATGACCGATTGAAGAAGAACAATAAGTGACTGAAGAATTAAACGAGAGGCTGAAAGAATAAATGATTAACTGAGGAAGCGAACAAATGGCTGAAGAAGTAAACGTAAGAATGAACAGGTAAATGGAACGACTGAACAAGTAATGTAACGACTGAACAAGTAATGGAACGACTGAACAAGTAAATGAAACGACTGAACAAGGAAATGTAAAGACTGAACAAGTAATGGAACGACTGAACAAGTAATGGAACGACTGAACAAGTAATGGAACGACTGAACAAGTAAATGGAACAACTGAACAAGTAAATGGAACGACTGAACAAGTAATGAAACGACTGAACAAGTAATGGAACGACTGAACAAGTAATGGAACGACTGAACAAGTAAATGAAACGACTGAACAAGTAATGGAACGACTGAACAAGTAAATGCAACGACTGAACAAGTAAATGAAACGACTGAACAAGTAATGGAACGACTGAACAAATAATGGAACGACTGGACAAGTAACTGGAATGACTGAAGAAGTAATGCAATGAGTGAAAAAGTAAATGTAACGACTGAAGAAGTAAAAAAAGACTGAACAAGTAAAGGAATGACAGAAAATGTGAAGGAACGATTCAACAAGTAAATTAACGAGTAAGAAGGAAATGAGTGACTGAACAAATAACGAAACGACTGAACAAATAATGGAACAACCGGACAAGCAAATGAATGGCTGAACAAGTTAAAGAGCGGATAAACAAATAAATGAACGGCTGAACAAGTAAATGAACGAGTGAACAAATAAAGAAATGACTGAAACATAAAGGAGTCCGGTGAATTAATTAGAATGTATATACATTTTAATTTAACTTACTAATTGTATAAATAAATGCATAAATATATAATTGAAATAAGAAGTCAAATTGTTAATACATTTTTAAATTAATGATTGAAATGTGCGCGAAAGTGGCTTGGCTTGGAGGGGCTCTTTGGAAGGATGAACCAGGGATGGATTCTTGCACTTGTACTCTGGACGTAAAACTGGTGATGTTCCAAGTTCGACAGATGACTTTTTATTTTGTTTTTTTATTTTATTGGGTTATTTTACGACGCTGTATCAACATCTAGGTTATTTAGCGTCTGAATGATATGAGGGTGATAATGCTAGTGAAATGAGTCCGGGGTCCAGCACCGAAAGTTACCCAGCATTTGCTCGTATTGGGTTGAGGGAAAACCCCGGAAAAAACCTCAACCAGGTAACTTGCCCCGACCGGGATTCGAACCCGGGCTACCTGGTTTCGCGGCCAGACGCGCTGACCGTCGACAGATGACCTCAGTGACATTCATGAATCTGATTCTTACAGATTAGCCATCCTGCATGAATAAGGACACAGACAAAATAATTATCGCTCAGTTAAGTAGAAAAATTCGGTAATAACTTGAAGTAAAATAGAGCATTTTTGCAGATGTTTCTTCAGTACCGTGGTTTTGTCTCTTGCCCACTAGAAGGCACCTTTGCCATTTACGATGCTAACACGAATAGGTGAGATGCTTATTGCCCCAGATGTTATGACGTATGAGGTGTGGTGATGAAGGGTTAATTGGGAATGTTGATGAGGTACGTCGGGTTGTAACCCTTGAAATTCAGCGCATTCCGAATCTCACCGGTCCGGTGGCATCAATGACGTCACGTTGCACGAAAATAAGAAACAAAACTGCTGGAAGAATCGATGCTGTCATGGCGACTGTGTAAGTTGTTGTCTGTGCTACGCTAGCAAAATTTTGCGAAATTTCCGTACTGCCATCTCGTTCAAATAAAAGAGAGCATAAACAACTTATTTCTTGAACCGGTAGTAATAACTGGTCCGTTGACATGTTCGCTCATAAGCCATTAACATATTGTTTTTACGTTGTGCTCATTACAAACAATACATCAGAACACACCGCCATGACACAACAGTGCACGATGTCATTCGTCTGCTAATTCCCGCCCTATACAAGAACCAATCAGATTCACTGATGGCGGCTGATGGAGCCTTCCACCACCTCTGCAAGTTGATGGCACCGGTGCGACACCGGTGGAGCATCAATGACGTCATCGATGGAATTCGGAACACCGTGATGCCATCGGATTGCTCACCGGTGAGATTCGGAATACGCTCATTGGTACTATCCCAGCATTCGCCTGGGGTACTTGGGGAACCACGATGAACCTAAGTCAGGATATCCGGCCCTTGGGATCGAACCCCGAACTTCCCCCGTTCCCAGAATGCAAGGTCAGAATGATAACCATTGCAACATCGGGTCGGTCTAAAATATAGCACAAAGTTTGAACATACAATACGCAGAATCCTCTAACATAAATCTAGAAGTGCAATATATGCGCACTACATCATTTTAAGTATGATTTACTGCATCATATATGCGTTCTGAGATTATTCTGTCACATGCACGAAAGCAAAGGACGTGTGGGGATTCTGCAAGGCGCTGCAGCTTGGAACACAGGCTGTGCTGATTTTGTCGTCGGCGCTCACAAAGGATCTCGCACAACACAAATGCGGTGCTAATCCGGGGCTAGCGCGACCCGAACGTTATTCAAGACAAAGAGTGGGTGTGCAACACCGTGTCCGCGAGTCACGGCAACGCGGTTCACAGTATCTCTTCGCCAATGGGTAGTAAGAATAAAGCTTAAGTATTTTCTCAAGGTTTATACAGGGACATCATTTTATTTTTACTTCAATTTTTATTGTACCTGAGTTTTTGAATGTACTTCACTCCCACCCCTTCTATTAAGGAAGTTCCAACTCCACACAGAACCAAGGCCACAGATAGTAAGCAGTACTGAGTTACTGAGTATAGTACGTTCCAGAAATATGTTCGCGTTTTCCAGTGACGAAAGAGCTTTCAATATTGAATCATATTTTCGCACAGGTACTGTCCGTTTGCCTACGTCGCATCCCGATTTCCCCCCACCTGCTTCTGCTCGCCTCTCTGTAAAAGCTGGGCTGTCTTAGCTCTTTTCTGAAAACATTAATTTCTCTTAGGAATTGGAAGTTTACGTAATATTATACAGCTGTTTAATTTAACTCAAATAAAAGGGCCTCGTTAAGTAATTAACTGTCACGTGATTTCCTCCCTTTCTACAATCCTGCGGCATAACCACTTGGACGGACAGTAGATAGCATGTCTGAGTAATTTTATATTTTCGGGTTGGGCAGAAGTGAAGATTGAATTTACAGTACGTAGAGTAAGTACAGAATTATTTCAACATGAGTTACTAGTACGAAGGACGAAACTGGCAATTGGAGTTAGATGCAACAGTCTATAGAGAGATAATATGCACAAAAGAACTGAAGCCTGTATCGAAATGAACGGCCACCATTTTCAAAATTGTGTTTAAATATTCATATTATGATTATTTTTCAATTTAACTTCTTTCTCTATATTGTACGCTAA